>SJYX01006217.1:0-48287 GCA_006410675.1 Oreotragus oreotragus
AGCTTCAGCATCAGTCCTTCCAGTGAATATTCAGGGTTGCTTTCCTTTATAATTGACTGGTTTCATCTCCTTGCAGTCCAAGAGATTCTCAAGAGTCTTCTCCAGCACCACTTTCACAGACATTAACCTTATTGATCTTTGCAAACCACTGAGATAGCTATTATGACCCCCATTTTGCAGATATGAACACTGAAGCTCAGAGAGATTAAATGAAACTTGCTCAGACTTGCACAGCTAGGGGGTATTGGAGTTCCTGCCTTCAGTTCAGTTCATTTCAGTTGCTCAGTTGTGTCTGACTGTTGCAGCCCGTAGACTGCAGCACACCAGGCTTTCCTGTCCTTCACCATCTCCTGGAGCTTGCTGAAACTCATGTCCATTGAGTTGGTGATGCCATCCAACCATCTCATCCTCTGTCCTTTCCTTCTCCTTCTGCCTTCAGTGTTTCCCAGCATCAGGGTCTTTTCTAGTGACTCCAGTCTTTGCATTAGGTGGCCAAAGTACTGGAGTTTCAGCTTCAGCATCAGTCCTTTCAAAGAATATTCAGCACTGATTTCCTTTAGGATTGACTGGTTTGGTCTCCTTGCAGTCGAAGGGACTCTCCAAAACCCCAGTTCAAAAGCATCCATTCTTTGGTGCTCAGCTTTCTGTCTGGTCCAACTCTAACATTCATGCAGGATTACTGGAAAAACCATAGTTTTGGCTAGATGGACCTTTGTTGGCAAAGTAGTGTCTCTACTTTTTAATATGCTGTCTATGTTTGTCATAGCTATTCTTCCAAGGACCAAGTGTCTTTTAATTTCATGGCTGCAGTCACCATCTGTAGTGATTTTGGACCCAGGAAATTAAAGTCTGTCATTGTTTCCCCATCTATTTGCCATGAAGTGATGGGAATGGATGCCATGATCTTACTTTTCTGAATGCTGAGTTTTAAGTCAGCTTTTTCACGCTCCTCTTTTACTTTCATCAAGAGACTCTTCAGTTCCTCTTCATTTTCTGCCATAAGGGTGGTATCATCTGCATATCTGAGGTTATTGATATTTCTTTTCTCCCTGCAGTCTTGATTCCAGCTTGTGCTTCTTCCAGCCTGGCATTTCACATGATGTGCTCTGCATGTAAGTTAAATAAGCATGGTAACAATATACAGCCTTGAAATACTCCCTTCCCAATTTGGAACCAGTCCATTGTTCCATGTCCAGTTCTAACTGTTGCTTCTTGACCTGCATACAGATTTCTCAGGAGGCGGGTGTTCCCATCTCTTGAAGAATTTTCCACAGTTTGTTGTGATCCACACAGTCAAAGGCTTTAGCATAGTCAATGAAGCACAGTAGATGTTTTTCTGGAACTCTCTTGCTTTTTTTAATGATCCAATGGATGTTGGCAATTTGATCTCTGGTTCCTCTGCCTTTTCTGAATCCAGCTTGAACAACTGAAAGTTCTTGGTTTGTGTACTGTTGAAGCCTGGCTTGGAGAATTTTGAGCATTACTTTGCTAACGTGTGAGATGAGTGCAACTGTGCAGTAGTTTGAACATTCTTTGGGATTGCCTTTCTTTGAGATTGAAATGAAAACACCTTTTCCAGTCCTGTGGCCACTGCTGAGTTTTCCAAATGTGCTGGCATATTGAGTGTAGCACTTTCACAGCATCATCTTTTAGGATTTGAAACAGCTCAACTGGAATTCCATCACCTCCACTAAATTTGTTCATAGTGATGCTTTCTAAGGCCCACTTGACTTCACTTTTCAAGCTGTCTGGCTCTAGGTGAGTGAGCACACCATCATGGTTATCTGGGTCATGAAGATCTTTTCTGTATAGTTCTTCTGTGTATTCTTGCCACCTCTTCTTAATATTCTCTGCTTCTGCTAGGTCCATACCGTTGCTATCCATTATTGAGCCCATCTTTGCATGAAATGTTCCCTTGGTATCTCTAATTTTCTTGAAGAGATCTCTAGTCTTTCCCATTCTATTGTTTTCCTCTATTTCTTTGCATTGATCACTGAGGAAGGCTTTCTTATCTCTCCTTGCTATTCTTTGGAAATTTGCATTCACATGAGTCCATCTTTCCTTTCTCCTTTGCCTTTAGCTTCTCTTCTTTTCTCAGCTCTTTGCAGGGCCTCCTCAGACAACCATTTTGTCTTTTTGCATTTCTTTTACTTGTGGATGGTATTGATCACAACCTCCTGTACAATGCCATGAACCTCTGTCCATAGTCCTTCAGGCACTCTGCCTATCAGATCTAATCCCTTGAATCTATTTGTCACTTCCACTGTATAATCATCAAGGATTTGATTTAGGTCATACCTGAATGGTCTATAGTTTTCCCTACTTTCTGTAGTTTAAGTCTGAATTTGGCAATAAGGAGTTCATGATCTGAGCCACAGTCAGCTCCCAGTCTTGTTTTTGCTGACTGTATGCAGCTTCTCCATCTTTGGCTGCAAAGAATATAATCAGTCTGATTTCAGTGTTGACCATCTGGTGATGTCCATGTGTAGAATCATCTCTTGTGTTGTTGGAAGAGGGTGTTTGCTATGACCCGTGCGTTCTTTTGGCGAAACTTTGTTAGCCTTTGTCCTGCTTCATTTTGTACTTCAAGGCCAAGCTTGCCTGTTACTCCAGGTATCTCTTGAATCCCTACTTTTGCATTCCAGTCCCCTGTCGTGAAAAGGACATCTTTTTTTGGTGTTAGTTCTGCAAGACCTTGGAGAAGACAATGGCATCCCACTCCAGTACTCTTGCCTGGAAAATCCCATTGATGGAGGAGCCTGGTAGGCTGCAGTCCATGGGGTCGCTAAGAGTCGGACATGACTGAGCGACTTCACTTTCACTTTTCGCTATCATGTATTGGAGAAGGAAATGGCAACCCACTCCAGTATTCTTGCCTGGAGGATCCCAGGGACAGGGGAGCCTGGTGGGCTGCCATCTATGGGGTTGCACAGAGTCGGACACGACTGAAGTGACTTAGCAGCTACAAGATCTTGTAGGTCATCATAGAACCATTCAACTTCAGCTTCTTCAGCATTAGTGGTTGGGGTATAGACTGGATTACTGTGATATTGAATGGTTTGCCTTGGAGACGAACAGAGATCATCCTGTCATTTTTGAGATTGCATCCAGGTACTGCATTTTGGATGCTTTTGTTGACTATAAGAGCTACTTCATTTCTTCTAAGGGATTCTTGCCCACAGTAGTAGATATAATGGTCATGTGAATTAAATTCACCCATTCCAGTCCATTTTAGTTCACTGATTCCTAAAATGTCAGTGTTCACTCTTGCCATCTCCTGTTTGACCAGTTCCAATTTGCTTTGATTCATGGACCTAACAATCCAGGTTCCTATGCAATATTGCTCTTTACAGCATTGTACTTTACTTCCATCACCAGTCACACCCCCAGCTGGCTGTTTTTTCGCTTTGGCTCCGTCTCTTCATTCTTTCTGGAATTAATTCTCCACTCTTCTCCAGTAGCATATTGGTTACCTCCCAACCTGGGAAGTTCATCTTCCATTGTTGTATCATTTTGCCTTTTCATACTGTTCACGGGGTTCTCAAGGCAAGACTACTGACGTGGTTTGCCATTCCCTTCTTCAGTGGACCATGTCTCGTCAGAACTCTCCACCATGACCTGTCCGTCTTGGGTGGCCCTACACGGCATGGCTCATAGTTTCATTGAGTTAGACAAGGCTGTGATCCATATGATCTGTTTGGTTAGTTTTCTGTGATTGTAGTTTCCATTCTGTCTGCCCTCTGATGGAGAAGGATAAGAGGCTTGTGGAAGCTTCCTGATGGGAGAGACTAACTAACTGTGGGGGAATCTGGGACTTGTGCTGATGGGTGAGGCCATACCAAGTACATCTTTAATCCAATTTTCTGTTGACATGTTCCCTCCCTGTTGTTTGGCCTAAGGGGTAATTATGGTAATGGCAACCTCCTTTCAAAAGACTTATGCCTGCACTGTCATATTCAGTGCCCCTGACCCACACCTCCTCCTCTGCCAGAGACTCCCGGACACACACAGCCAAGTCTGGCTCAGTCCCTTGTGAGGACACTGCTCCTTTCTCCTGGGTCCTTGTGTGCAAAAGGTTTTGTTGTGCCCTCCAAGAGTCTGTTTCCCCAGTCCTGTGGAAGCTCTGTAATCAAACCCCACTGGCCTCCAAAGTCAGATTCCCTGGAGGTTCTCAGTCCCTTTGCCGGATCCCCAGGTTGGGAAATCAGTTGTGGGTCCTAGAACTTTCTTAACAGTGTGAGATTTCTTTGGTATAACTGTTCTGCAGTTTGTGGGTCGTGTGCTTGGCGGCTCTATGTTAGGGCTGATGGCGACCTCCTCCAAGAGGGCTTATGCCACACGCTGCATGTCCCAGGTCTGCTGTAGGCAGAACACCTGTCCCTGTGGCAGGCCACTGCTGACCTGTGTCTCTGCAGGAGACACCCAAACACTTAAAGGCAGGTCTGGCTCAGTCTCTGTGGGGTCTCTGCATCCTGGTGCAACAAGGTTTTGTGTGAGCCCTCTGGTGGCTCAGAGGTTAAAGCGTCTGCCTCCAATGCAGGAGACCCAGGTTTGACCCCTGGGTCAGGAAGATCCCCTGGAGAAGGAAATGGCAACCCACTCCAGTACTATTGCCTGAAAAATCCTGTGGACAGAGAAGCCTGGTAGGCTACAGTCCACAGGGTCGCAAAGAGTCAGACATGACGGAGCGATTTCACTTTCTTTCTTTCCGAGTGTCTCTGGCAGGTATGGGTTTCATTCTAAATGCGATTTCGCCCCTCCTACCATCTTGTTCAGAGAAGGCAATGGCACCCCACTCCAGTACTCTTGCCTGGGAAATCCCATGGACAGAGGAGCCCAGTGGGCTGCAGTCTGTGGGATCTGAGGGTCGGACACGACTGAGCAACTTCACTTTCACTTTTCGCTTTCATGCATTGGAGAAGGAAATGGCAGCCCACTCCAGTGTTCTTGCCGGGAGAATCCCAGGGACGGCGGAGCCTGGTGGGCTGCCGTCCATGGGGTCGTGCAGAGTCGGACACGACTGATGTGACTTAGCAGCAGCAGCAACCGTCTTGTTGGAGCTTCCCCTTTGCCCTTGGACATGGGGTATCTTTTTTGGTGAGATCCAACATTCATCCTGTCGATGGTTGTTCAGCAGCAGAGTTGCAATTTTGGAATTCTCACAGGGGAAGATGAGCACATGCCCTTCTACTCCGATGACAATTCTTGTGCTCCTTTCTTATAGTGCCATCTTAATGCTCAATGCTCATCTCGCAATCATGCATTTCTTGTCTTCCCCACCTGACTGAGATCTCCTTGAAACAGAGAGTCTGTCTCAAATTTCTCCTGAAGCTATTATAAATGAAAATGGCATTAAGCATTTGTTAGTCATTTAAATTTTTGAGTGAGGGAGTGGGTGAGTGACAGTTTACCTCCCCATGGCCACACGTACTTGAAGCCCAGCAAGGATGTCTGCTGTGTCTGAGGAATCCGCTACAGGTGGAGAGGTTCAGCAAGATGCTTCATCTGTCTTTCATCAGCAGCACTCTCTGGGTACCTTTATCAGTGAGTACCTTATAGTTCGGCTAGAAAATCTTCACAGTTGTGGGCATGGAAGTAGGGGTTATTGAACTGTTGGAGCCTGCTTCAATCAGACACATATATAGAGGAGAAGGTATTGGGTGAACTGTCAATGAAATACATACAGATGTGTTGGTCCAGATCAGCCTGGCAGCCTGAAAACAAACAGGATGGAATACTCCTTGGGAGTGATCTTTGGGGCTTTAGGTGGTTTGTTCTGAAGCCGGAATTTAGAGACTGGGGAACTAGGCTGAGCCTTAGTTTAAAAAGTACAGATAAGCAATAATTACCTAAGACCCTTATATATTAAGTAATAATAGTTTAAACCTATCTCCTAAAATCACTTCTAAAAAATGAGATACCTACTCCCTGCCCATCTAACTATTCAATATAACAAAGTGATTCAGAAGATAAACTTGGAAGCCAGACTGATGCAGGCTCAGACTTGTGTTCTGCCGGAAACCTCAATCAAATTACTATAACCCCTTTGAGATCAGCATTTTTCTTTCATAGACTAAGGATGACCATGACACTCGCTTCATAAGGTTTTATAGGAAGTGAATGAATCATGCATATAAAGTACTTAGCCTAATGCCTGACATGTGGCAAACTTTTAGTAAACATTCACTATCATTATTCTGTCATAATTAGTAGGAAGCATTTAAATGTCCACAGGATCCTTCCCATCTCCAAGTTTTATCTTCTTTCTTCTGGAGGGAAGAAGGATGTCATTGCAGATGAGGAAATTAGACAAGTTGGGATTTGACTCATAGAGCATTATCCTTGGAAGGACCCACTGTCACACAGCAAGAGAGCAGAGCAGGACTAGGACTCACCTCTGCCCCCAGGGTATTTTCTGCCATATCCTGCTGTCACCAACCTCAGGTTAGAACATGGAGTATTAAAGGAACTCAAAGAAACTAAAGGCTGAAGAATGGAGTTTGAGCTGGGCACGGTAGATCCCCTGGAGGAGGGAATGGCTACCCACTACAGTATTTTGCCTGGAAAATTCCATGGTCCAGGCTACAGTCCATGGTGTCAAAAACAGAATGGATGTGACCAGAGTGACTAACACAACAACAATCCCAGGGGAGGCCAAAGGCAGGGGCAGGGGCCAAACTAGGAACCCTGAGGCTTTTGTAAAGAAGACTGGACTCCATCCTGAGGGCATCAAGAAGCTTTAGGCAGTAGAATAATTCAATTGATTTCATTTGCATTAAAATAAAAATCACAGAGGCTACCCAATGGGAGACCTGATGCTAGAGAAGCAAGTTGGAAGCAGAGCGGTGAGGAGGGTTTCCAATTGTCTGGGACAGTCGTGCTGGAGGCTGGTGGGCAGTGGAGATGGAAAGACAGAGGTGATTTGAAAAATTATTTAAAATTCAATAGGTCTTGATGATTGATGGACCAAGGAAGATGAAAGCAAGGGAGAAGGCAAGGATGATTTAAGGACAATGAAGCAAGGAAATTAAGGATATTTGTAAAAGTGTCTGAGTGTTGGGCTAGAAATCTGATTCAGCTAGAAAGGAAAGTGAAGACAGTCTGTGGATATTAAAGGGGAATTAGAATCGGTGGACTGATGGCGTGGATGAGGTCAGAGACCCGCTATATTGGAGTAACTGATTGACTGAACTGGGATGCAGAGAGAGAGAATGAAATGTGGTCACCGAGGGAGAGAACAAAGTTTCCGACTTCAGAGAGGGGCAGTCCTGGCAGATGACGAGGCCCAGGATGCTCATGGAAATGGGTAAACTGAGGTGGGGCGTGTACTGGAGACGGGCGTCAAGGAGCTGAGAGGCCAAGGTACTCGGAGCTGATTCCATGGCAGGACATGGGCTGGAGTGGAAGCTGTTGGGCTACATGCCAGTCATCAGTGAAGTAGGGGACGTGACTGGGAATCCGTGGGTGACCCTGACAGAGGGGTGGAGGGGTCATGGAGTGGTGGCAGGTTCTTCAAGAAAACAGGGGCTTATGAGAGGGTGGGTGAGGTGGTCATGAGTCACAGGGAAGGGATGTGGGAGAAGAAGCGCTCTGATGGAGGCTAGGAGGGGAGGAGCCCCCTCCTGGGACCCAGTACACACCTTTCCAGACCTCAACACACCAGATTTCTCCTCGCTCCCTCACTAGCTCATGGACTTATTAGATTACATTCTTCTCTTTATCTAAAGAGAATGGAAGAGAAAGATGAGAAGAAAAAAAGGGTAGTGTGATGGTATAAAGCTGTGGATTAGAGAGGTTAAAGGGTTGGGGATTACAAGAAAGAGGAACAAAAGGGATCTGTGGACACTCATTCCTCTGTGCTCACTGTCCCACACTCAGCCCCTGAGTATGTTGTTTTCTCTGCCTGAATGCTTCAGCCCTTGACCTGAAAGGCTAACTTCTGGTCAGCCTTTAAACTGAGCAGAGGCACCACCTCTTCCAGGCAGTCTTCAGTGATTTCCCCTATACTGTTCCACCAGCCTGGGCTAGGGACCCTCGTTTATATTACCATAGGAAAAAGTGTAAGAGTTATCATGGTGTACTGTAATTGCCTGTTTACTTGTCCATTTCCCCACTAGATAATAAATTCCTCAAAGGCAAAAATGCAGTCCTTACTTTTCCAAGCTTAGGTACCAGCTTCACTGAATTCCACATGGCAAGACTGTGATCAGGGGAATTCCGCCACACCCCACGTACATACAATAATAAGATAGGAGGACAAGCTGTCTTCTGCTCATCCTTAAATTCCCCCACATTATTAAGGCAGGCTAGAACGTTCCTCCAGCAAGAGATTTAAGACAGGAGAGCCCCCAGCGTGTCAAGGCTGTAAATAACCTTAGGAACCTCAAATAACTCTTCATGCTTGGATGAAAAAATTGTGCCCAGAGAGGTACTGAGTGATGCATCCAGAGTGTTGTTGCAGGAAGGGGAACCCCCTTCCAAGGCCCAAAAGTGGGCTCTTGTCTGACACTTGGAAATGAATTGACTGAGGAGACACATATGCTGACAAGGCAAGAGACTTTATTGGGAAGGGGCTCTGGGTGGAGGGCAGTAGGGTAAGGGAGCCCAGGAGGACCGCTCTGTCACGTGGCTCACAATCTCGGGTTTTATGGCGATGGGATTAGTTTCCAGGTTTTCTTTGACCAATCATCTGACTCAGAATCCTTCCTGGTGGCGCATGCATTGCTCAGCCAAGATGGATGCCAGCCAGAAGGATTCTGGGAGGTGACCTTTCCTGAACTCTTCTGGTTGATGGTGACTTACTAGTTCCGTGTTCCTTACTAAGACTTCCTGTTGTAAAATAACTCACGCAAATGGTTACTATGATGCCTGGCCCGGGTGGGTGGTTTCAGTCGGCGCGCTTCCCCTAACAGTCTCAGGGCTGCTAAACCCAGACCAAACCCAGATCCCAGACCTGCCAGTGACCGACTCATTTCCCACCACACGAAGCCTGTGTCCAGTACTGTGCCTGATAGATAGAGACGGTGTTTGCTACACAGTTTGGCCTCAGGTAGCCGCAGCAAAAGTTTCCTCAATGTAACCAAGCTCCAAAAATCATCCCTTTGTCCTTTCTTCCTGTTTCTAGGTCCAGAATTGTTGAGTCGATGACCCTTATTACTCAGATCCNATAGAGACGGTGTTTGCTACACAGTTTGGCCTCAGGTAGCCGCAGCAAAAGTTTCCTCAATGTAACCAAGCTCCAAAAATCATCCCTTTGTCCTTTCTTCCTGTTTCTAGGTCCAGAATTGTTGAGTTGATGACCCTTATTACTCAGATCCACTCTGTTGCCTGGAAAATATAGATAAGTGAAATGGAGTAGGACCAAGTGGGCACTTCATGTATTTTGAGGGGCTTACAGCTTTAAGTGATGGGGTTGCCTTAATGGCTGTTAACGTTCCCCTTTTCTCATAAAGAAGAAGACTGCAGGCAAGCTGGTGCTCACTATATATATATAGCATATGACATGCGAAGGCCTTTGAATGCTATGTTACTATCATTCACAATAACATAATAAGGTACACTGGTGACTCCTTGGTCGTCAGTCAGATTTTAGGGCTGGGCAGCAGGGAAAGAACAGGAGAAGGAGGAGTTTCCAGGCCCTACCTTGAGCATATGCTTGGTGGTTGGTAGGATATCAATAAACAATTGTTGTGTGAGTGAATGAAGAATGTTCTCATGCAGAGCAGGCTGAGATTTGCTCAAAATTGATCTGATTCATCGCATCTTGAAGAACCTGGATAAAACCCAGGAAACCAGGCTGGAAAAGCCAAACGTCTGCTGTCTTCATTTCTAATTACTTTTGCTTGGCTCCCAAGTGTGACAAGAAAAGAATGTGAAAAGAGATGGCTGCAAACCTCTGTGGGTTCCCTGAGCTCCAAGGCATCAAGAAACCCGAAATCAAGGTGCCAGTAAGGCTGTGTTCCCTCTGAAGTCTCCAGGCTCTCTTTGCCTCTTGCAGCTTCTCATGGCTCCTGGTTTCCTTGGCTTGTGGCAGCGTAACTGCAGTCTCTGCCCCCATCTGCACATCGTCTTTGTCTCCCTGTGTCTGTCTGTCTCCTCTTCTCTTAGAAGGGTACCAGCTTTTGGATTTCGGACCCACTCTTAATCCCATACTATCCTTTCTAGATCCTTAACTAATTATCTTTGCAAAGACTTATTTGCAAGTAAAGTCAGACGCTGAAGTTCTGAATGGACATGAATTTGGGAAACACTATTCAACCCACTACCAGGAGCTTTCTGCCTCCCTCGTTTCTGGTCCCTAGAGACATCCTTTGCCTCCTCCCAGGCAGGACCACTTCCCTTCCAGACACCTGTTCTTAGAACAGCTGCTTTCTTATCTGATTGAAACCTCATCTCCTGAGTTAGAAAGCAAATGAGGACAAGAAAGAAAGCAGCTAGTAAGACTAGGAGTTCAGGATTAAAAGGGATCCACTGACTTGCTGGCTAGGTGGTTAGTAAGGCGGAGGCTAGGGGAAAAGTTTAAGGGGTGAGAGGAGAAGGAAGGGGGTCCCTCGAATGTTTCAGAAAGGAGAAGGGACGTGGGAACCTGAATTCCTGCAGCTGTTTAGCTGAGGCCCCATGAGGGTGGTAGTCGTTGTTGTTTAGTTGCTAAACTGTGTCCGATTCTGTGACCCCCATGGACTACAGCACTCCAGGCTTCCCTGTCCTCCATTATCTCTCAGAGTCTGCTCAAGTTCATGTCCATTGAGTCGGTGATGCCATCTAACCATTTTATCTTCTGCTGCTCCCTTCTCCTTTTGCCTTTTTCATCATGATGCTGGTGGCTGGGTGCAAATATTAAGTGACTGATGTAGTTGGAAGGAGCACAGAGATGTGGAGTTGCTCACTCAACGTTTGTCCTACAGACATTTACTAAATGTCTCCTATGTGCCCAGGTCCTCAGTCATTTCATAGGTGAAAACACTGAGGTTCCAGGGGGCCAAGGGAATCATCCAAGGTCTCTTAGGGGCAGAGTCAGGGCCAAAAGCCAAGTCTTCTAACTCAATACCTTGTACCTTATACAAAGCATTGTTCTTCTCTCATATGCTCCAGTCTGCCACGGAATCTCTGGACTCCACCAGGAAATAGTAATAATAGTAGCGACCTGTGTGTACGGACAGGGCTTGATCAGGTGCAGGGTGTGTCTCTGGAAGTCATTTTACTACTGCTTCTTGAGGCAGTGGGACTGGAGGCAACAGTGCGGAAAGCTTCCTGGCTCCTGCCCCAGAGCTCAGCTTTGCTGGGAGTAGAGGAAGGGAGGAATGAGATCTCCCTGGAGAGAAGAAGGGCTGGGACTACAGACAGAGGCTAGCAGACTCTGCATTATAAACCACAGATCCCGAGGGAACCCCATTGTCAAGTTTGCCCAGATGGCCAGTCTTCCAGAACCTGGGAGATACCGAAGGTGCTAGGGAGCCTTCTGGGCCCTCAGTGTGGATTACATGCCTGCAAATAAGGAGCCCACAGCCTTGCAGATTCACCTCCTCGGAGTCCTGCCGTAGAAGCCAGCATGGCAGCTGCTTATAGTGTCTCCCAGTGGGCCTACCTTCCTCTGAACCTTCCCTCCTGGACTTCTCGGTCTGGATGCTGGTCTATAATGACCTGGTCCATAGTAGATGTTCAGTAATTCTGTGTTAAGTGAGCGAATCTCTTCACTGTGATAGGCATGTGTGCATGTGTGTGGTGGAGGAGGGTGGGGAGTGGAGGGTGGGGGTGGCTATAATCAGGGAAGGAGCTGCCCTGAGCCCAGCTTTGGGATTTGAAGTCTTAGAGGTTCAGCCTGAGGCCTGGCTTGGGAACTGCACCAGCATCCTGAGCATCAGAATGCTAGGGCCTCCCAGCTTCNTGGTGGAGGAGGGTGGGGAGTGGAGGGTGGGGGTGGCTATAATCAGGGAAGGAGCTGCCCTGAGCCCAGCTTTGGGATTTGAAGTCTTAGAGGTTCAGCCTGAGGCCTGGCTTGGGAACTGCACCAGCATCCTGAGCATCAGAATGCTAGGGCCTCCCAGCTTCTCTGGTTTCCCGAGCAGTTACCTGCTCACCATAGCATTTCTCTACGCTGTCTCCATGGCAATGTCATCGCCCAGCGGTCCATGGTCCTGCTGGGGGCAGAGGTGGAAAAGGACAAGGGCAGGAGGCCATGTGTGTCCACGTGCCTCTTCTGAGCAGTGAGACTCCAACAGGCGAGAGAGGGGCCCCTATCCAGGCTGGCAGTGAAGGGGGGGCCTCACGGCAGTTTCCTTCCTGGACATTTCAGAAAAGGAGCCTGGAGCTCTGGGGCAGCAGGTGGAGGGGGCTTTTGGAGGCTCAAGGATCTCTTTGGATCCCTGCAGGGTCCTCAGCTACCAGCACTGGCTGCTTGGGCCCTGGGAGCAGCTGGATAAACTTAGGGTAACAGTCAAAACGTGCAACTTGTCTGAAGACAGCAGATCGGATGGTGCTTCTCAGCATATCCTCTGAGTTTCAGTCCACCAGACAGAGACCCAGGAAAACCTAACAAAATGGACACAAAAAGCAAAGACATACAAGGCCAAGTTGGACTCCAGGATGTTTCTGTCAGGCTATGGTGCTGCCCTTTGGAGCCCACTGCCCAGTTTCTCGGTGATCCCATCTGGCAATCTGCTAATTTGCTTTCTGTTTATGCAACCAAGACCCCCATGGGCCTTTTTAGGGGTCTAGGGAGTCAGGAGTCTTCGGTTATAGACATAGAAAGCATTATTCTGACATTTGTGAAGACAGTAGGGGAGACTTGATTCAGGACTGTGGTCATAGGTGTCAAGATGATCACAAGACAGGCTGGAGGGCTGCCTCAACTCCAAATATACAAAGACAGCGGTGGTGGTGGGTGGATTTCAATCAGTGGGTAGAATGGGACTAAGTAAGGGTGGGGAGTCGGGGGCAGTGGATGGAAGATTGCTAAGCAGAGACATCAAGGAGAGGGGAGTTCTTGCTGAAGGCAAAGCCGATGTGATCAGGTGCCAGGGATGAGGAATTCTCTGTAAACCGACAGCAGGGTTCTTGCTAAAACTGGGCTGGGCCAAGACAGGTCCCAAGGACAAAGTCTAGCAGAAAAAAGGTGTTCGAGGAGCCTGAGTAAACTTGATCAACCCCAGCCGGGTGGCCTAGGGATATTTAACCTCCTTTGTCCTGATTCCTGTTTCTGAAGATGTGACTGGATTGGATGAGGATGCAGTCCAGTGCAAACAGACCATGGCCAGCGGGAGCTGCTCTAATCCTGTCTCCCTTCACCCAGAGCAGCATTTGAGAGTCACCAACACTGCTTTGAAACACATCTACTATTTGGGTGTTAGTTTTATAATCAGATGCCTTCTTACCAATGGTAGTATTCAAATTCAAGTGAATAATATCTACCAGCTTAAAATCCTGACTTTGCTACGTATGCTACGTTATCTCATACACATCGTCTTTAATCCTTGGGACAGCCCTTGAAAGATGGGAACCATGGTCCTCATTTTACAGATGAGAAAACTGAGTTTCAGAAACATTAAGTGAATTTTGTATTTAAGGCTTCACAGGTGCCAGGAAATGAAGCTGTATTGAGTGCAGGTCTGGCTGGTATGGCTGCCCCCATGCTGCCCCTGGGCCACCTTAAGTTCTCCCATGCGCTTGGTTTATTTCCTTCCCTTTTATTACAGTACCTGCCACAATGTATTATAATGACTTACCTCCCCAACTTCACCCTTGTAAATCAGGGCAACTTCCTGTCCTTGGTGTTTAGTGGACCCTCATGAATGATGTAGAGTGAATATATGAATGAAGGAGGATGTGTATTCCAAACATTTGGAACTTGAGGAAATTGGAGAATATATGTATATATTTTCCATAGTGTTATACACAATAATGGAAATTCAATGAATTCTAATTCATATGCACACACATACATACACGGACACATGCACACAGACACACACCCACAAGTAATCAGTGTTTGTTTGTGGTGGTATTCACACGGCCTAAGTTGTGATGGACCAGCATATTTTTTTTCCAGATCACAAATGATACATGTCCTTTCAAATAAATTAGTTCATTAATTGTGGCTGACACACTTGGAGGAAGAGTAAGCCTGCCTGCCAGTGCAAGGGTGACCCTCGTGGCCTCTCCACCAAAATCCACCCAGAGCTGTCTCTCCACATGGCAAGAACATTGAGATGCAGTAAACACAACCTTTTTCTCATTTTTTTTCCTAGTGATATTTGTAGGCCTACACCTGGCATTCTGTGTCACCCATGTGGGCCAGAGATTACAAATACAGGAGAGTCAAGTCATGAAATGAGGAAATTGGAGAGAGAAGCATTTATCAAAATATGAAGGAAGCCTGGAAAATGATCATATAATTTGAAAAATTACATTTGTGTGTTTATATATAAAAATTACTAAGTACTCAGGTTAGTTACAATTAACCAGCTGAGCTATTGCCTCGGGCTGTTGTTTTTCTAATTACAGGTCTCCGCTGTGTCACCAGCAAGCTAGGAGCCCCAGGGGGAGCTAAGAAAGTCTCATTCTGTCCTTTTAATCCCTTTTAGAAAGTCTTGCTGCCTTATTCCCATACCCCCACCCCGGCTGAATCTAGGAAAGTGCAGGTCTTCGGAGCCCCTCCCCAGCCCAGATGGTCCTGGTGGGGCCCTGCCCCATGCCCAGTGGGCAGCCCTGGGAACCAGTGGTTCCTGGCAAGTCTAGCTTCCAAGGCTGAGCTGTAATTGGCCCAGGCTTTATCGAGCAGAGCCAAGATGACAAAGCCCATCAGCTGCTTAGAAGTGCTACCTGCAGAGGGACCAGGCCGAGCATCAGACCAGCCGCCTGGAGAGCTGCCACTTGGATGGCGCACATAATTTCCAAATTAGATATTTCTGAGGCTTGGATTTTCGGTGCAGACACGCTCAGAGGTGGCTCTGGCTGAAGCTGCAGAAAGCAAACAAATGGAAATCTTACACAGAAAGTGATTTCATTCACAGTCCACATGCTCAGGTTTCCCTCTCCCTCTCCACCTTTTTCATTAAGATGCAAATAGAGCTTTTGTTGCCAGGAAGTCTGCTCTCCTCCTGGTCCTGGGGGCAGTGGCATTGGCGAGAGATTCCATCTCTGGTTCCTGAGGACCCAGTTACCCAGTTACAGGGGCCTGGAGGAGGGAAAGGCTTTCCTGGTGGTTCAGACAGTAAAGAATCCATCTGCAATGCAGGAGACTGGGGTTTGATCCCTGGGTCGGGAAGATCCCTTGGAGAAGGGAATGGCAACCCACTGCAGTATTCTGGCCTGGGAAATCCCATGGACAAGGAGGAGCCTGGTGGGCCCCAGTCCAGAGGAGGGAAAGGAGATGTTGTAGTTAGCGAAGCTGGAGCTGGCTAAGAGCCATTTCTACCGCACAAGTTCGGTTCAGTGGAAGCAGGAGCGCTATCAGCCCTATAGATGAATCCTCAAGTCCCATGCCTAGAATGATACAGACACAGACCACCAAGGAGTGCTGCATGAGAGCACAGGGTCACTGTTCCTGTTGCTGAGAGCTGTCCTTCTTGCTGTTTATATACAGCTCTCTCAGATAGAAAGGATGGATATTCGTTGAACAAGCAACACACTGTATGAGGCTTATATCCTTTAATCCACTCTTATCCAGACCCACTGAGGGAAGAGATACCATCTCCATTTTACAGATGTGTCTGCTGAGGCTTAGAGAGGTGGCGTGACTGATCCAAGGAAGAGGCACCATCAAGATTCAAAAGCAGCTCCATGTGACCTTTCCAACAGCTCCCCTGCACTGGCCTGCCTCTCCTACACATATGTGAGCTTTGAGAAGAAGCATGTTGCCTCTTTATCACCCCACAGGGCCTAGCAAAGTGCTTTGCATCCAGTAGGCACAGATGCATATCTCTTTAAACGAATGCATACGTTTTAAGAATTCTTCTGAAACTACTGAAACGTGTAGAATTCTTCTAAAACTACTGAAACTCAGTTAGCTACTGAGACTTGAGCAAGTTACAGACATTTTGTGTCTCCGAGTCCTCCTGGGAGTATCTTAGATGACAGTCACCTCCAGAGCTGGTTGGATATTGGATTGTCTGAGGTCCATCTCTCAGCACAGTGGCTCTGGAGATGAAGCCCCATGGTGCATTCATACTTTTTCGGGGGAGGTGAATTCCATTCTGAATCACTATTAATTTCTTTCTTTTTTTTTTTTTTTTAATTTATTTGACTGACCTGGGTCTTCGTTGTGGCATGTGAACTCTCAGTGGTAGCATATGAGATCTAGTTCCCTGATGGAACTAAATCCAACTGGGGCTCCTAGCCACAGGACCACCAGGGAAGTCCCTTAATTTCTTTTTCTTTTCCTTTTTTATGGTGGTAAAAATATACCCATATAACATAAAATTCACCATCTTAACTGTTTTTTCAATTGATTTTTATTGGATTGTTGCTTTACAATATTGTGTAAGTTTCTAGTCTATAGCAAAGTGAATCAGCCATGAGTATACACATGTCCCCTCTTTTTTGGGATTTCCTTCCCACTTAGGTCACCATAGAGCACCGAGTAGGGTTCCCTGAGCCATACAGCAGGTTCTCATTAGTTATCTATTTTATACATGGTATCAATAGTGTATAGATGTCAATCCCAGTCTCCCAAGTCATCCCGCCGTCCCCCCTTGATGTCCATAGGTTGCTCTCTGTGTCTATGTCTCTATTTCTGTTTTGCAAATAAGATTAACTTCCCAGGTGGTGCCAGTGGTAAAGAACCCACTTAAGAGATGCCAGTTCTATCCCATGCACAGAGGAGCCTGGTGGGCTACAGTCTGTGGGGTTGCAAAAGAGCCAGACATGACTTAGTGACTAAAACAAAAACAACTAGTGAGGTGGAACATCTTTTCTTGGGTTCATTCATTCTTGGTGGAACTGAACAAGAATCTTCACAGTGGATAATAAGAAGGCAGATATCACAGGGCTCCTTGGCCTGGGTCCAGGGAGCCCTGTTTGCAGGAGGAGACTGAATAGAGGGTGAAGCTTTTCTGCTCTGTCCTTCAGCCTGGACAAGGTGCTCATCTGCTGTTGATCAAGCCCACAGTCCCCTCTTTTTTGGGATTTCCTTCCCACTTAGGTCACCATAGAGCACCGAGTAGGGTTCCCTGAGCCATACAGCAGGTTCTCATTAGTTATCTATTTTATACATGGTATCAATAGTGTATAGATGTCAATCCCAGTCTCCCAAGTCATCCCGCCGTCCCCCCTTGATGTCCATAGGTTGCTCTCTGTGTCTATGTCTCTATTTCTGTTTTGCAAATAAGATTAACTTCCCAGGTGGTGCCAGTGGTAAAGAACCCACTTAAGAGATGCCAGTTCTATCCCATGCACAGAGGAGCCTGGTGGGCTACAGTCTGTGGGGTTGCAAAAGAGCCAGACATGACTTAGTGACTAAAACAAAAACAACTAGTGAGGTGGAACATCTTTTCATGGGTTCATTCATTCTTGGTGGAACTGAACAAGAATCTTCACAGTGGATAATAAGAAGGCAGATATCACAGGGCTCCTTGGCCTGGGTCCAGGGAGCCCTGTTTGCAGGAGGAGACTGAATAGAGGGTGAAGCTTTTCTGCTCTGTCCTTCAGCCTGGACAAGGTGCTCATCTGCTGTTGATCAAGCCCACGAGGGCCTGACAGGGGAGGAGGGCAGCTGTAATTTGCAGAGAAAAGCCAGGGCTTTAGAATGAGAGCAGTTCAAGCCCTAAGTCTGCTTTCTATAGCCTGTGTGATCTGGAGCAAATTACTTAACCTTTCTGAACCTTAATGTCTTCATCTTAAAATAGATTACTGTGGGAGATCCATGTGGTTTCGTGTGGTTAATGTTTTGACAACGAGCTTTCCAAGAGAAAATAATGCTCTGGTTTGTAGCATTTGCTGATTTGGTTATGTAAGTACTCAGACTGTGGCTAATTTCAAGCCACCAACTTGGTGTCTTTGGATGCAGTGGGGAGGAGGGACCCGCAGACCAGCTCCAGCACATCACTGGTCCTCCCATGAGATGCCTCGCCCAGGATTTGGCAGGTGTCAGGGTCTCAACAAAGTTCCCTTCCTCACCGCCTTCCACTGTAGGGACTCTGTGTGACCTGAGAAAGAATTCCTGGGTTTATTTAACATGTTTATTCAACTGTGTGTTCGTATGCATTGAGCTCCTATTATGTACAAAACCCTGTCCTTGGAGCAGAGATTAGGCGCAGGAAGAACAGGCAGGGGATCTGCTTTGAGTCTGTTATTGTCAGAGACTCCAGCGTGGCTCGATGATCCTCCCATAGGCCATCATCTCTCCCGCATAGCATTTTAACCACCTTTGCACTTATCTTTTGGAGGAGGCAATGGCACCCCACTCCAGTACTCTTGCCTGGAAAATCCCATGGATGGAGGAGCCTGGTGGGCTGCAGTCCATGGGATTGCTGAGGGTCAGACGCAACTGAGCGACTTCCCTTTCACTTTTCACTTTCGTGTATTGGAGAAGGAGATGGCAACCCACTCCAGTGTTCTTGCCTGGAGAATCCCAGGGACGGGGGAGCCTGGTGGGCTGCCGTCTATGGGGTCGCACAGAGGCGGACACGACTGAAGCGACTTAGCAGCAGCAGCAGCAGTGCTTAGCTTTCCTGCCAAGCTGTGATCTCCTTGAAGACAATGACTGTGAGTCTGTTTGGTATCCACACTGTCTGGCACCTTGAAGGTCTCCAACAAGTATTTGTCAGGTGATTTCTGAAACTCGGAAGCTATCTAAGGAGGAGATGGAGCTAATGCATCTGAAACATTCAGAGAATAATACAAGAGCCATAATTATAAAACTTTCAACTTGATAAGAATCCTAGTGTGTCAAAGCGTTTTCAGTTCAAACAGTTAATGCCTATTGAATGCTTGGGTATGTCAGGTATCAACAATCATTCAATGTTATCTCATTTAATGTTTGCAACAACCCAGTGGAATTGGTGCGGTTACTACCATTATCCCATTTCATATATGAGTAAACTGAACAACAGCTGTTAAATATTTGTTTGGGAATGGGCCTTTTGGCCAACCCAGTGGATTTTCCCAATGGTTTTGATTATATGCATAGTGCCAGGCTGTGCCCTTCAAACTTGATCATGACTGCCCCAAGAAGTGGAGAAAGGGGTTATGTTGTTGTTTCTATCAATATTACAAAATCTCTCTTCCGTAAAGGTGAGAAAACAGGCTTCAAGAAGGAGAGAAAGATTAAGTGACTTGTCCAAAGTCACACAGCTCACAGGATGTGGAACCAGGGTTAAGGCCTAGGCTTTCTAACAGGATAATAAAGTACAATGTGAGGGGATATACAGAACACTTTGTCAGAGAAAGCTGGCACTACTGGATGTCAAGTGGCCAGGGCAGCTTCCAGAAGACACTGGACTTGATTCGGAGCCTGGGGAGCTGGAGGTGGACCTGGATCCACAGATGTCATCCTCCTGTCCTCAAACACGGACACACACACACACACACAGCCCGGTGGCCCTGACCCCTGGTCTCCAATGTAGAAAGCAAGGGGATAGCGTTCAGACAAGCTCACCCTGTCTCACGGAGATGCCACAGGAGCTGTGCCCAGCAGCAGCTGCTGTTTCTCCCATGTGGATGTTAGTTATTTGCATAAAGGATCCACCTGCCCCTAGGTTGCTTAGATGGCATTGACCTTTCTCATGGCCTTCATCTCTGACTCCAGGAGAGGCTGTCATGCTTCCAATCACTTAGAAAGTGCCTGTCTCCTACACATAACCTAGAGTCAGCCCCTCTAACTTTGAGGGCAGCGGTGCAACCACAAGGGCAGAACCTGAAGCCGTGAATCACCGCTTGAGGAGCCAGTGTGGACGCTGTCCTCCAGGCAGGCAGAGTGTGAACCGCACTCCGCGCTTCTGGGCAGAAGGTCAAATGAGGGAGAGAGAAATGAGACAGTGACGTTCACTGCTCCATCCCCAGATGCTGGGATCCCTGTCAGTGCTTAATTTGTGAGTCATGCTGCTGCTGCTAAGTCGCTTCAGTCATGTCCAACTCTGTGCGACCCCGTAGACAGCAGCCCACCAGGCTCCTCCGTCCCTGGGATTCTCCAGGCAAGAACTCTGGAGTGGGTTGCCATTTCCTTCTCCAATGCGTGAAAGCAGAGTCGCTCTGTCGTGTCTGACTCTTAGCGACCCCATGGACTGCAGCCCACCAGGCTCCTCCATCCATGGGAGTTTCCAGGCAAGAGTACTAGAGTAGGGTGCCATTGCCTTCTCCATTGTGAGTCATGTGAACTGTTAAATAATTTTCAAAAGGTTAAAAACATATTAATCAAACAATTACATGTCAACAATTTATTTACCTTATTAATGAAGCAATCAGTGAGATGACAAAGCTAGATTCAAAAGAGGATAAAGGAAGAAAAAATCAGTGAAAGAAAGGAAGCAAGCTGGAATAAGATTGCTAAGTTTGATAAAGAACATTACTGTCTTACAGAGCAATAAAATCATAGAGATTGGGACTCTCTTCTCTACTGGATGGAAGACATTTGCATATTACCAGTTTCTCTCTATTAATATCTGTCTTACAGGGTTGGGCCCCTAATGGAGAGGGAACAGCAAATAAGCAAAGGACACTCCCCTCCAGTGGCCTTGTTGCCTTATTTCCACATTTTCTTAACAACTCAAAGGAACCCAGCTGGTCCTGTGCTACTCGCAATTCTGCCAGTTTAGTTTAGTTCAAATAGGCATTCCCAGCCTGGGGACAGAACCACAGCACGGGTTCAGTGACCCATTGGACCTATTGTGAGAAGCACTGAGCTCAAAGACCCACTGACCACCTCTCCTCCATAAGTTCCTATGAGGACTGGTGGATCGCAGTGATGTTTGGGCATTGGTGCCTGGCATTGGTGCCTGTTCACAGCCAGGGTGCAGTATATGCAGCGCTCAGAGAGACAGCGGCTTCCGTTCTAGACCGCCCCAATAAAGGAAATATCTCAATAAAGTGAATCACATGAATTTTTTGGATTCCCAGTGCGTACAAAAGTTATGTTTACACTATACTGTAGTGTATATGTCCCCCCAAAGTACATACCTTAATTAAGAAATACTCTATTGCTCAGAAATGCTAACCATGGCCTGACAATGCAGGGTTGCCACAGACCTTCAAATCTGTAAAAATGTAACATCTTTGAAGTGCAATAAAACAGGGTAGGCTGCAGTCCCAAAGTCAGATTATTTCCTTTTCTCCAGTGCACGGTCACCCTGGTAACAGACTAATGATCCCTTTGGGGAAGGCTGAGAGAAAGATTAACTATTAATTGTTCTCCATGTAGTAAGGATCTTCCGCCAGGGGCCCTGGCCTCCCCTTCATTCAAGGGATTCTGGGTGAATGAACTGGGTCTGGGAATTGACTGAGGGGTGATGACTCCCGTTTTTGGTTATTCAAGTTAGACTTCTGTTCACTTGACCCAGAGCTCTTCCACTTAGACACATCAGGTGAACACTTAGAAGATGACCATTCACGACTCTTCTGGGAACACCACGGTCAGCCAGCTGGTTCCCAGGTCCCTGTGGGGCAGACTTTCCCTACTGCTTCTTTGACCCTGCTGTCCATTAGGACCTGGAGACAACGTGGGCTCTGCGGAAAGAGCCCATGAGAAAGAATAGGATGCGAATTCTGGTTCTGCCTTTGCTACTAACTAGCAGGGCGACCTTGGGCAAATTAATAAGCCTCTCTGAGTCATCTTCCTTAACCTTTAAAAAGGGAGTACTAACCCTGCCCTGCTGGGCAAGAAGGCTGTTGTGTCTTTATTATTATTTTTTAATTGGAGTAAGGTTGACTTACAACGTTGTGTTAGTTTCAAGTGTACAACAAAGTGATCCAGTTAAACACAGCATCTTTAGACTGTGGCTACTTGTGTCGTTCTGGTGTTTTAGATGGTGTGAGTGGAGGGTGCAAGCTGCATCTGATCTATCAAAGTGCTTTGGCTCAGATGATGTGATGAATGTGCTGCCAGCATTTTAAAATAAGGGGATTTCAAATAAATGTCTCAAGTCTGGTTGTTTTTGAAGCACTGGAAGTTCTGGCGCATTCTTGTATGAGGGTGATAGGCTGTAAGGTATCCAGTTTACCTGCCCTGCCCGCTACTTCACTCCCGAGGACTGAGTTTATGGAGGCAGCCCGCAGGTGCCTGGTATGATGCTGGGAAGACATGCTTACCAGATGCAAATGTCGGCTTAATAGTTCAGTGTGACAAGTGCCACACAGGGGTCGGTGCCAGTCTGAGTGGGAGCTAAGGAAGCCATCAGTTCTCCAGCATCGGGATGGACCTCTGCTCGCTAAACACCACCCCTAGACTCCTTCCTGGTTTTCAGCCATCGTGCTCTGACTTTGGGGCTGATTTTCACTTCTCTGGTTATCTCCCTAGTTTCAGTTCTTAGAAGACTCATCTGACTTGTCTGAGCTGATTCACTTGCCAGATCTGTTCTCTTTCAACTATGACTCCAGCTTGAAATCTTGGCTTTGAACTCCCCATTGCTATCCCCCTGGCAAATGCCATCTTGTTGGGAACAGCTCCAGGTTACCCTGCTACTCTGCCAGCGGAGCGTTTACTAAATCAGCACATTTTCCTGAGCATCTGCTAAGGGTGTGTGCCCCGTGGGAGAAGCCCTACACTCTTCCTCCTGCCCTTGGCTGCAGTGACCTGTACTGGTGGGGGCAACAGATGCCTCTCACAGCTCAGGGCATGGCACACACTTGCCTCACCTGAGCCTCTTGAATTCTGAGTTCTTGCCATCTGGCCTGCCCACCTTTCCACCTGCCCAAGTGTGATCTGTGGGGTGAGATCACATCTTGGGCACCCCCTCCCAGGGATCTAGGCTGCTTCTCAGCCTTATAATGGAAGCTAGTTAAGAATGTCGCCTTGTCTGAGCCTCATGTCACTGCTCTGAGGGAGTCAGGGTGCCGAGTCCAGTGGTCAGGGAAGGTCTCCTTCAGGAGGTGGGCTTTATCCTTGAAGGGTCCGTGGGATGTGGAGGATGGGGCGGCAAGTGGATAAATGGTAGCTTTCAGAGTTGAGGGAACTGGGAGGGTGAGGCGAGAGGAGGACGGAAAAGCACAGATCAGCTCCAACTCGAGTCTCCTTCCCACAGCAGAGCAGCAGGTTTCATTTGGGGAGGTCAAAAATAGAAGGATCTAGACTGTCTCCTCTGGGGGAAGTGGTTGGTTGAAGGTATTTTGAGCGAGATGGTGACGGCAGCCAACAGCCGTGGCTTGAAGAGGTGATCTCAGGAGAACTTGCAGGTCGTCTGGAGGTGAGGCTGGAGATGGGGTTCAGGGGAGAGACTCTGAGTTCCGGCTCCCCCATCACATCGCCTCCATCTGCTCGTGGCCTCTGGGCCTGCTCTCACCCCACAGATCACACTTGGCTTGACTCCTTGAGGGCGGCTGAGGCCTGCGCCCTGCTCTTTGTTGCCCCTTCCCACCTCAGGAGGCCCCGCATGAAGTTCGATCTGTCATTTACCAGCCTCTCCGGGAAGTGGGATGGGGCTTGAGGGAGGCACTAGGCAGATTGCATTGCCCTTGCCCTTGGGTGGGGCAGTCAGTGGCCCCAGGTCCCTCTGTTTCGGCCCTTCCCAGGTTCCTTCTTTCTTGGCTGGACTGGGCCTGGGAGAGGTGATTAACACTGCTGCCAGGAGGTACCACGTGGCAATTACTGAGACACCAGCTCCTTCCAAGGCGAAAATATTGTGGCAGGAACTCCTGGGCTTATTAGAGTGGGGAGCAGCTCTGGGAGGGTGCCAGGAGTCCCTGTGTTTCCAGGAATAAGCAGAACAGGGAGTGAGGTTTCCAGCCACCGGCTCCTCTGGGCAACAGTGGCCAGCCAGTTGCCTCCATGGCTGGTTTGCCCCACTGCTCTGGGTTCCTCTCTGGGCATGAGTGCTCTGCTGGTCTGTGGACCCGAGATCTCATCAGGACTTTCAGAAGGGTGTCAGAAGATGGCTGAACCTTGCTGTCTCAGAGCTCATTATCCCTGTGACTCACCCAGCTCTGTTTCCAGGCCCCATCTCACTGAGTGATGGTGACTTCTTACCTGAAGTTCTTCTGAGCGTGTTCTATTGCTGGCCCCCTCTCGGAGACCTCTTGGGGTCCTTTATGGGGTCTTGCCCTCATCACGACCACGCACATCTGCTTTCAGTTCAGTTCAGTCGCTCAGTCGTGTCTGACTCTTTGTGACCCCATGAATTGCAGCACGCCAGGCCTCCCTGTTCATTACCATCTCTCGGAGTTCACTCATACTCACATCCATCGAGTCAGTGATGCCATCCAGCCATCTCATCCTCGGTCATCCCCTTCTCCTCCTGCCCCCAATCCCTCCCAGTATCAGAGTCTTTTCCAATGAGGTGGCCAAAATACTGGAGTTTCAGCTTTAGCATCATTCATTCCAAAGAATTCCCAGGGTTGATCTCCTTCAGAATGGACTGGTTGGATCTCCTTGCAGTCCAAGGGACCCTCAAGAGTCTTCTCCAACACCACAGTTCAAAAGCATCAGTTCTTCGGTGCTCAGCCTTCTTCACAGTTCAACTCTCACATCCATACATGACCACAGGAAAAACCATAGCCTTGACTAGATGGACCTTAGTTGGCAAAGTAATGTCTCTGCTTTTGAATATACTGTCTAGGTTGGTCATAACTTTTCTTCCAAGGAGTAAGCGTCTTCTAATTTCATGGCTGCAGTCACCATCTGCAGTGATTTTGCACCCAGGAAAATAAAGTCTGTCATTGTTTCCACTGTTTCCCCATCTATTTGCCATGAAGTGATGGGAATGGATGCCATGATCTTCGTTTTTCTGAACATTGAGCTTTAAGCCAACTTTTTCGCTCTCCACTTTCACTTTCAACAAGAGGCTTTTTAGTTCCTCTTCATTTTCTGCCATAAGGGTGGTGTCATCTGCATATCTGAGGTTATTGATATTTTTCCCGGCAATCTTGATTCTAGCTTGTGTTTCTTCCAGTCCAGTGTTTCTCATGATGTACTCTGCATATAAGTTAAATAAGCAGGGTGACAATATACAGCCTTGACGTACTCCTTTCCCTATTGGGAACCAGTCTGTTGTTCCATGTCCAGTTCTAACTGTTGCTTCCTGACCTGCATACAGATTTCTCAAGAGGCAGGTTAGGTGGTCTGGTATTCCCATCTCTTTCAGAATTTTCCAGTTTCTTGTGATCCAAACAGTCAAAAGCTTTGGCACAGTCAATAAAGCAGAAATAGATGTTTTTCTGGAACTCTCTTGTTTTTTCCATGATCCGTGATACTGCTTTAGTGTGCAGTAACTGTAGCAGACAGCAGTCCCCAAACTGATGAGGTGAACGGGGAACTGCCTAGGCCCTCTGATTACCTCCTTCCACCCCGAGCCCTCAGCCCTGGCTGGGCTGGAGCTCACATGGTGCCAGGTGGGAGGACACTGAGGGGAAAGAGCCTTGGAGCTGCTCTAGGGTGGCCACATGTCCCTGGCAGAAATGGAAACTGAGGCTCAGAGGTTGCACGGCTGGAGATACAGGGCACAGCTGGCCGTTCATCCGTCTTGTCACCAGGTGTTTACCCAGCTCCGGAGCTCTGCCTGGGTGCCAGGTGATGATGGCAGCATGGCTGGCTGACCTGTGTGTTCTCGGAACGCTGAGAAAGCCGCATCTTTTCTTTTTTCCCCCCCAGAGTGTGATAGGGGAGCCTTGAAAAGTGGTAAAGTTTTCTTTGTCTTGTTCTCACAGCCACTTTCATCAGCCAGGCCAGGCCTCCTGTGCAACAGGGATGCAAATTCAACAGGAAACCCGAGAGAGTGGGCCAGGAAAGGTGCAGGAGTGGAAGATGATTTTGCAGTCGTTAAAAACAGCCTCTCGAAGCCATGCACTTGCCAGCACAGAGCAGTGGGCGCAAACACGGGGACAGAGGAACGGAACGTTCCTGAGTGGGGAGTGGGCCACGCCGCTCCCAGTCCAGGCCCCGGGTGTGGGGGAAAGGCTACTCTCTTTGGACGCTGAAGCAGAGTATGGACTTCCAAGGACTGTGACACGCTACCGGGTCCATCCCGGCGGGCTCTGAGGCCTTCTGCACAGATCTGTGTCAGCTCAGCGTTCTCGGGCGAGTTCTAGCTCTGCTGCGGTCCAGGCTGCCATGGGATCACAAGAGGCCAGTCGGGGTTCTGTGACCCCAGCCCGTCAGCATGGGCAGCAGGCAGGCAGACAGAGGGGACAGTGTGGATGGTCCTGTGAAGCTTCTCCCACTTCAGAACATGGAGATCATGGCTCACTGTATTGATAGCATCACCTTCATCTGCCGCAGACACCCACTTCCTAAATGATGCCCCCATGACGACACAGCTCCCTGGGCTTCCTTCGATTTGGTTGTGCTTCACCAACCAGTGGCCTGAGGCCTGGCTTTGGTGATGGCAGAAGTGTGGGCTTTGGGGGAGACCAAGGCACCTGGCTGAGAACCCCAAATCTGTCATTTAGCAGCTGTGTGGTGCTCAGGAAGTTTCTGGGGGGAATGACAGGTGAGAACTGTGTGTGCGTGTGTGCTCAGCCACTTCAGTCGTGTCTGACTCTGTGCCGACCCCATGCCCTGCAGCCCGCCAAGCTCCTCTGTCCATGGGATTCTCCAGGCAAGAATACTGGAGTGGGTTGCCATGCCCTCCTCTAGGGGATCTCCCTGACCCAGGAATCGAACCCGCATCTCTTAGTCTCCTGCATCGGCAGGTGTGTTTTTTACCTCTAGCAGCACCAGCAGCACCTTATTCAGGGAGAGATGGCATTCTGCTTTCTGTCTTCACACATCAGCATGATAAACGCTACCTGATTCTTCTTATTTTCACGATGACTTGCCTAAACCTATGTTGTGAAATGGGGTTGTTGTACTGCCTCTGGAGGACTGCTGTGAGGCTGAGTGGTGAGACTGGTAAAATCTCTGAGTGTCTTGCTTTCCAGCCATTTGGTAGGGGCTTCACAGCCCAGTGGACAAGAGGGACTCTGCTACTAGACACACCCAGGCTTCAATTTCCCACCCTGTTGTGACTCCCTTAGACTCTCCTGCTTCAAAAGGATTAATAGGATTTACTTCTTAAGGTGATTTTAAGAATTAGGAAAGTGAGTGAAGTGGCTCAGTCGTGTCCGACTCTTTGTGACCCCGTGTGACCCCTACCAGGCTTCTCTGTCCACAGGATTTTCCAGGCAATAGTACTGGAGTGGGTTGCCATTTCCTTCTCCAGGGGATCTTCCTGACCCAGGGATCAAACCTGGGTCTCCTGCACTGGAGGCAGACACTTTAACCTCTGAGCCAAAAAGGAGCGTAAAGTGTGCAACACAGTATTGAGGACACAGTCAACGGTCAAGAAACAGTAGCTGTTATTACTGCGACTGTTGTTGTAGTAAATGAGAACCCATTTTCTCTAGCACTTTCAGGAGTCCCGTTTCTGACCCTCAAATACACAGGGGTAGACAATGGTTTTCTCAGCAGAAATGATTATAAGAAACTTGGACGGTGAGGGTGCCTGGGTAATTAAAGGTGGGATCCGTGGACCTCAGGCTCAGAGAGCAGTTCCAGGGGGAACTGGAGCTAAGACTGTCCATTTGCTTCCCGTGCAAGCAGAGTCCACGTGTCCCAGCACTAGCAATCCAGGAAGCCCCAGGAGGAGGAACGGAGGACAGGCAGAGAGAAAAACTTCCTGGATCAGGACAGTGGGCAACTCACCGGAACTCACAGACTCAGGCCCCTGGAAAGGCACCGGAGCCTTGGCTGGGAAGCGCCTCCAAGCCAGGCGACTCTCAGCGTCTCTGCATCCAGCACGGGCTCTGGGAACAGGCTGACCTCGGGTAGAGACCTGCTTCCACCACCTCCCAGCTGGGACTCTGCGTATGTTGTTGCTCCTCTCTGGGCCTCAGTCTCCCGAAAAAGGGGGGCAGTATGAGAATTAAAGGAGTGCACATAAGGAATATTGCTATGTCCAGAACACATTAGGGGATCAAAATGACTGGTATTGATCAATTGGCAGATAGTAATATTAATTTGCCTCTTTCTCCTTCACCTCCTGCCCTTGCACTGGAAGCTTGATGCCTACCTGACTGTGCTCCATCTGAAGAGGAATGGATGGGCGATCTCCTCTTTGCTTAGGAGGCGTTCTGGCCTCCTGTCTGCTGGTGGGAGCTGTGGCCGTGCCCCTTCAGCCAGACATCTGGGTACTGGAGATGCCACCCACCTGGCCGCACAACACTCCACACCTGGACGCCTGTTTTTGTTTGAGATAATCTTAGACTTTCCGAAGAGCTGCAGAAATAGTACAGAGAGTTCTCTTCTACCTTCCACCTAGCTTCCCCTAATGTTAGCATCCCATCTAGCCACAGCACAATGATCAAAACTAAGAAAGGAAGGTTTGTCCAATGCTATAATTAAATGGCAGGCTCCGTGTGGCACAGTGGTAAAGAGTCTGCCTGCCAGTGCAGGAGACGCAAGAGATGTGAGTTTGTTCCCGGCTTGGGAAGATTCCCCTGGAAGAAAGAAATGGCAACCCACTCCAGTCTTCTTGCCTGGAGAATCCCACGGACAGAGGAGCCTGGTGGGCTACAGTCCACGGGGTCGCAAGAGTCGGAGCGACTAACGCTAGTACTAGCACCCGTTTATGATAAAAAAAACCCAACTCTGCAGAAAATGGGCATCAAGGGAATCTACCTCAGCATTATGAAGGCCATAGACAACAAACCTACAGCTCGCATCATACTCAGTGGTGAAAAGCTGAAGGCGTTTCCTCTAGGATCAGGAGCAAGACAAGGATGTCCATTCTCACCACTTTACACAGTAGAAGCCCTCTTGCCCAGCATGGCTGATCGACCAATTGAAAATTTTCATTAAAGAGAAGATGCATTAAAAATGATAGTTCAAACATGTCACTGTACCTTAGAATATTGATGTCCATTAATTTACCAGAATTTTGGTATATATTTTGAGTTTTTTCTTTGAGATTTGAATCCACCTACTAGAGTTTTGCCTCATCTTATTTGCATTAGAATCCCCATAAGGCTTTAGCTACAACTTCCAGTACTTTTACTTTTATTTTTAAAAGCAGAGCAAAGACTTAAACTTACAAAAGCATATAAATGTAGACGCCTGGATTTCAGAATTTTTTTTGTTATCTTATTCACACATAGCTAGTCAGTATTTTTTTTAAGCAATTTTTCTTTATCAAAAAATGTCCCCAAGCTGTTCAAATTAGTTTTTATGGAATCAATATTTTAATTTGGTGTTCATGCTTTATTGTTTATTAAACAGTGAACTAGATTAATGGCAATTAGAAGGAAAACTAGCATGGGTGGATTTGGGAACAGATGTGATGGGAAAGCAGACAGCTCCCCAGGTGTACAGGGAGAGTAGCAGAGTGTGGGTTCCTACAGGGGATGCGCCGTGTGCCGTGGGTACCAGTCAGCATCTTTTCCTGACTGAGAACTAATTCAATGGGCC
This sequence comes from Oreotragus oreotragus, assembly GCA_006410675.1. Taxonomy (NCBI): domain Eukaryota; kingdom Metazoa; phylum Chordata; class Mammalia; order Artiodactyla; family Bovidae; genus Oreotragus; species Oreotragus oreotragus. The sequence goes on from SJYX01006217.1 coordinate 29,522, forward strand.
AGCAGCGTGGGGGGTCTTGGAGAGCTTTCAAAGTATATGATCTTTCTGGCCTTCCTCCTATCGGGAGGCGAGGCAGAATCCACACCCTTCCTCTTGGAGCTTGGGGGGGCCTTTCTGACTGCCCTGGTGAGTAGAATGCAGTGGAGGTGGTGGTGTGTGAGGTCCAAGGCGGCATTTGGAAAGTCCCTCAGGGTCTGCAGGTTTCCCTTAGGACAGTCCCTCAAGGAGGGAGAGACACCCCAGCGGCTCGACTCTTCCCAGCTCCAGCACCAGACCTGTAAGTGAAGAAAACTTTGAGACGACCCACATCCAGCCACTTTCTGACAGTAGTTGCATGCTAGACCCTGAAGGAGAACTGACCCATGGACTCACCAGCTTTGTTAGTAACTAATGACATCATTACTGTTTTTCTCGAATGAGTCTGTTTACTTATTTATTTCTGGCGGTGCTGAGTCTCGCTTGCTGTGCTGGCTTTTCTCTAGTTGCCACGGGCGGGAGCTGCCCTAGAGTGGCGGTGCTCGGGCTGCTCATTATGGCACATGGACTCACCAGCTTTGTTAGTAACTAATGACATCATTACTGTTTTTCTCGAATGAGTCTGTTTACTTATTTATTTCTGGCGGTGCTGAGTCTCGCTTGCTGTGCTGGCTTTTCTCTAGTTGCCACGGGCGGGAGCTGCCCTAGAGTGGCGGTGCTCGGGCTGCTCATTATGGCAGCGTCTCTTGTTGCAGAGCGTAGGCGCTGGGCTCCCGGGCTTCTGGAATTCAGTAGTTGTGGCCCCTGGACTCTGGAGCACAGGCTCAATAGTTGTGGCACATGCACTTGGTTGTTCCTCGGCATGTGGGATCATCCTAAACTAGGGATCGAACCCGTGACTCCTGGGTTGGCAGGTAGATTCTTTACCATGGAGCCATCAGGGAAGCTCTGTCATTACTGTTTTAAGCCACTCTTTTGGAGTGGTTTAGGCAGTGAGGATCAGAGGCCTTTGACTGTGAATCCTGTATACATTTTGAACTTTGAATCACATCAATGTATTTATTTAAAAAGTAAATAAAACTAAAATTATCCACCCCCCTCAGATAAAGCAAACAACCTTTCATCTTAATTTCATTGTTATCTGTGGGGCTCCCACTTCATGGCTACTATGTCCCAGATGCTGAAGGTACAAAAGAGGAATAAGATATAGACCTTGCCTTGAAAGAGCACAGGAGATGAGAAGATATAGACTTGCAGGTTTGGGTACCACAGATGCCAAAAAGAAAAATAATCCTATTTGTGAAGTGGAAGAGGAATAAACAAGTAACCCTCCCTTGAAGCAGATCATGGAAGGCTTCTTGGAGGAGGTGGCATCAGAGACCACAGGTGAGAATGGAGTTTGAAGAAGCAGGGATCACTGAGCATCATCCTTTCAAGGAACTCAAGATGATAGTGTTCTCAGAAAAGGATGCAGAAGGTACCAGCTGTTCATTGTCATTAGCATCCTCCCTGGAGGGTCAGGACACTTAGGCCTCCCCTCCAACAAGTAAACCCCGCTGTATTTGTTAGAATTAACAGATAAGGGAGGAGGGTGGGGCGATAGAACCAGTCTTCCCGTGGGGAAGCCCAGCACTTTACAGAGTGAAGAAGGCAGTGGAGATACCTTGCGGGCATCTCTCCTAGCTCAGTAGCGGCTTGCCTATCATGCTGGAACATGAGGCAAACTACAGACCTCGGTTTGCCACATGCCAGGAAGATGGAATGTTTTGTCTCAGCCTGTGATGTGCACCCCATTTGCTATAGAGATTACCACTTCCTGGGCTGCAACTGTAATTAGATGATCAATCATAGACAGTCTAAAGCCAAGGCAGACCTGGGGGAGAGAGATGTGTTTTATGGCATCAGTTTGAATATCAGCTGGGCAGAAAGGGCCCCAGGAGAGGCTGTGTTTCAGACACAAGGGCCTCCAGCAAGAGCGCTGAAGCCTTCAGGCAGAGCGAGGAGTGGTAGGGAAATCTCGGCTTTGTCCAAATAGCACTGGTGTTTCCTAAAGCCTCTCCAGCCCCGAGGGCTCCCAGCTTCCTGCGGCCACCAGGCGCAAGGGTGAGGATCAGATGGGGGATCCTAGGGTACTGTTCAGACCAGCCTTCGTAGTTCAGGAATGTCTCTGCAACTTGGTTACCCTGGATACTGTTATAAAACAGGGGCTGCAAACTTAAATATATGTGGGGCCTGGAAAGAAATGTAACCTGAGTGACACCAGCTGGGCGCAGGGTTGTGAGGATTGGTGAGGGGATTTCCCTGATGGTCCAGTGGCTGACTCCATGCTCCCAACGCAGGGGGCCCAGATTTGATCCCTGTTGAGGGAACTAGATCCCACATGCTGAAACTAAAGAGTCTGTGTGCTGCAACAAAGACCGGGCATAGCCAAATAAATAAATGAGATTGGTGGGGACTGTGGGGGCACTGTGCCCCACCTCGTTGGAAGGTGGAAGGAAGGGGAGGAGGGGAGCTCTGCCAAAGCCTTGGGGCCTGGCCCCTTGCAAACTGGGATAAGTGGGGAGAATGCAGTGGGTGAGGAGCAGAGAGTAGGATTGTAGCTCCTGCTGCCCCCTCCATCCTTGGAGTGTAGAGACAGTCTCTTCCCCAAAGCTGGCCCCTCCTCTGGCTGGGCAGGGCCACTGCCTTCTTTAGTTACTGCATACTCTGTGTAAAGGGGGCTGCCACTTTTGACCCCAGCTTGTTGTTCCCTTCTGAGAATGCTGACCCAGTGTTTCCAAAATCCTGTGATTCTTTTGATGGGAACTAGTATTTTCATGTGACATCTGCAAAGTTTAAATATTGGCAACAAGTTGCAATCTTTCAACAGTGCAATGTAAGCCCAACAAAACCTATCTGCAAACCAAATGTGGCCCAAGGCTGCCAGCTGGCAATTTCTGGTATGAAAAGAAATTAGCTAGCCAGTGCTGGGTCTCTGTTGCTGGGCAGGCAGAAAACATAACCAAGGAGTTGGCAAACTTGTGACTAGAAAGGATTTTACCAGCCTGCCATCGCCAACCTTCACTTTTCCCATAACAAAATAGGTGGATCTCGTGTTCTGGCATGTTCTGGCATGTTCTGGCATGTTCTGGTGTTTTCTGGACTTTTTGTTGGTCTAATGGGCTCTCTCCTTCCTTTCAGAGAGGACGATGGCTCAGCTGGTAGGGACAGGAAGTGGGGGTGGACGCCTGCTTTAATGACAGATAGAACCACTGCTGAACTCCTATTCTATGCCAGTCACCGTGTGAAGCACCAACCACATGCATTCATTTAATCTGCACAGCAGCCCTGTGAGATTAGATACTATTTCCTTGTTAAGACGAAGAAACAGGCACAGAGAGAGTAACTCACCCAACGTCACCCAACCGCAGTGGCTTACGCACACAGGTGAATCTGCCTACAAGACCCAGGCTCCTCTCTTTATACTAGGGGGTGAGTCTGGGTCTAGAGCGAGGAGTGAGGTCTGTGGGACCAAGCCCTAGAGGTACCCAGGAGACAGGTGCCTTTATTTCCCTGCAGACAGGCTTCTTTCATGAGTGTGTCCAGAGCCTTACTTCACCAGGCTCTCACGGCTCAGGTTGAAGCCCACAGGAGGCCCTTGGACCCTTCACAGCCTTCTAAAGAGGGAAGATGCAGTTCAGGCCATACCTGTGTTTTCTCAGAGTCCTGGGTGCCCTTAGGCAACCGGATGTTCTGGCATGTTCTGGCCTGCCCAAAGTTGTTCCTGCCTTGGGGCTTCTGGCATGTGGCTCATTTGGAGGGAGACAGCCAACTCTGTTTCTCAGATACCCAGCAGGTGAGACTTCCTGGACTGTGACTTTGTGTGTGACAGCATGTGGCTTGTGGGGAGAAGCCGAGGTGCTTTGACATCAGTGGGTTATTTTCACAAACTTGGCAGCTCCAACTAATCCCTGGGGAGAACTTTCCCTCCCTCCTGCCACAGCCATCAGAGCTCTCGATCAGCCTTGCCTCGGGAAGCTGTCACAGCCTCATTACTGCTAATTCATCTTCACTTAGTGCATCAAAAGGTTGGCAGATTTATCAAATAGGGTGTGTGCACGGGAAGTTCGATTAGCGACGTTGTGTGGTTTGCCCTGTCGGGCTGAGAAAACTTAGCTGCTCTGTGTCCCAGGAGTCCCAAGACAAGACAGAAAGTATTTGTGTTACGCCTCAGATACTCTCAGGATCAGAAGCCAGAGTGGGAACTCCAGCCAGAGGTGTTTCCTTAGTGGCTTGCCCGAGGGGCACCTTCTCCGTGTGTCTCTCCTTCCCTCCCTCCTCTGTCTCCTGACTCCATAGGTGGGTTCCCGGCTGAGCAGGGTTTCTGGTCATATCCCTCATCCTTCATGGCTGAGCAGCTCTGCCCCCTGGGAATCCTCTGTCTCACGCATCCCTCCCGGACCCGGGTTATTGACTTCTGCTGTTGTCTCCAGCCTTGGCCTTGTCAGGCTGCTGAGCAGCAAAGCCAGAGATTCAGCCCTTTCCTTGGCCTCCTGGGGAAGAATGTGTGTGTGTGCGTGCGTGCTCAGTTGTGGCCCACTGTTTGATACCCCATGGACTGTAGCCCGCCAGGCTCCTCTGTCCACAGAATTTAGAACAGAAAAGCCTCCCCCAAAAGTTGTCTCAAGGAGCAGCATCACTCAAAGAAACCTAGCACACCCTATGGCCCCAGGCTGCTCCCTGAACAGATGTTCAGGCCACAGTCCATGAGCATGTAACCTGCGATGTACAAGCTTTCATCAATATCCAGGGGAAAGCGAGAGCAGAATGTCAGGCTTAGAGAGCAGTGCTTGTAAAGAAAGGATTATTTCCAGGGCGAACGGGCTGAGTGGGGACTGGATGTACAGATGGACAGGCTGGATGTATAGACGACTGAGCAGGCACGCCCACATGTCATCTATGCATCCAGGATCTGTACTCCTGGATGCCTGCTGTTGTTCATCTCTGCTGACGTATCTGTAGGGGAGATGAGAATACACAAGAAACTGGATGAATTCAGGTTAGACTGAGGAGAGATACAGAGCCTCCAGAGTCACCCTGTCTTTAGCTGACTTAATAGCTTTGAAGATGCAGCTGATGACGATGATCATCGCGGCCGTGATGGTAGCTAATACCTGCTATTTATTGAGCCCTTTGTAGGAGCCACGGAGGCCATGTAAGGTCAAGCTGGGGGCCTATCTAGTGACCTTAATGGCAATCCTGGTAATGAAAACCACCAGGTCCGTGAACTTGGGTGAGTTTTTTCACTTTTCTGGGTCTTAGTTTTTTTGATCTGTAAAATAAAGGGACTATATTAGGTAAGATTTTTTTTTTTTTTGACAAACAAAATTCAATCTTCTACACTTTTTTCCCTGTCAAGAGAATAGGGACAACTGAATGTCTCCTCTGGGCCAGAGACTGTGCTAAGGGCTTGATGTATCTCATTTAACCTTCAAAATAGCCCCACAAGGAAGGTGGTCTCACCGTGTTAGAGCTGCGTTATTGCTGTCAACACCCACCAGCACTACCGACGCACGTTCACTCTTAGCAATCTGGTATCCTTCTCAATAGGGGCTTCCCCGGTGGTACAGCCGTGCAGAATCTGCCTGCCAAGGCAGGCGACTCGGGAGACTTGGGTTCAATCCTTGGGTCAAGAAGACCGCTAGGAGGGGGAAATGGCAACCCGCTCCAGTATTCTTGCCTGGGAAAGCCTATGGACAGAGGACCCTGGTGGGCCAGTGACCATGAATTTGCAGAGAGTCGGATACAACTGAACGACTGAGCAGGCACACATGCATGTCCTTCTCAGTAGATGCTAAGGATATACATAGGTTTAAGACAACCTCTGCCCTGCAGGCTTCACAGACCCATCAAGTAGCAAAGAACATGTACAGCAGCGAGCGAAGGGTATCAGCCCCCAACTCTCTAGTGGGGATGTCTGTGGGGTCAATTTACAGATGACAAATGAAGGTCTAGGTTGGCATGCTAATAGTACACTAATATTTTATAGGACCTTAGACTTTGTAGGACACTTTGAAATATATCAGTTTACACGATTATTTCAGCTATGACTGCTCTCGTTAAATTATTATCAATTATTAAACCGAGAACTAGGGAAGTAGCTCATCTAAGGGAACTGGATTATTCTTCTGCCTGTCAGGTTCCAGCAGGTGGATGAAATAATCCAGTGCTGATGGTGGACTCTCAAGAGTCCCTAAGGTCTCACTGGATGCCTGGCCCACCTCTGCCTTAGAGAGTTGAGACATCTCATAGCTGTTTTATCCATAGGATTTATCAGGAAGGTTCCTGGCCAACTAGAGTTTTTCCTTGAAGTCAAGGTGGCTGCAGATCCACATGGCACACCCTGAGAAGATTGTAACCAAGGTCACCTGCCAGGTGTCCCCAGCATCTCATGGCTTTTAGCTCAGGGGTGGTTGCTGCTGCGGCTGCTGCTAAGGTGCTTCAGTCATGTCCAACTCTTAGCGACCCCATGGACTGCAGCCCACCAGGCTCCTCCATCCATGGGACTTTCCAGGCAAGAACACTGGAGTGGGGTGCCATTGCCTTCGTGGACAGGGATGGTTGGTGGGAGCCAAATGTTGGCTGTGACTAGAGTCCCTCCAAAGTGCTCAGAGGACTGGGGGCCATGGAGAAGTAGGAGGTCTCTCTCTCTCAAGGCACTCATTGTAGCGTGGGTCTTTTGCTAGAGGTACCGGTGGGCACTGACAGCAACAGTGCTGCCCTGCGAGGCTCTAAAACAGGGTGAGACCACTTTCCTCATGGATTATTTTGAAGCTTAAACAATATGCATCAAGCCTTTAACATAGTCTTTGGCCCAGAGGAGACCCTTTTGCTGGGACCTGGCAGAGTTCCACACCCCCTACCCCTGCCCCTGATTATTGAGCTTCTTATTGACCCCTTCATTTTGCATTTTCTACATTAATTTCACAACCACTCCAATGAGGAGGGATTTACTGTTCCCATTTTACAGATGAGAAAACCGAGGCCCAGAGCTATGACATTGTCAAGGCTACAGTGCTCGCAGATATTGGAAATGAGACTGAAGCCCAGGTCTATCTGATTAAAAACAACCAGGCCAACCCAGCTGCTGTCCTTCAATCCTCAGGACAGAAGGAAGGCCCTCCTCTTTCTTCTCTGCTCATCACTGCTTAAAAAAAACCTTAATGTTGAGGACGGGGATGGGGGAGGGTAATGCAGTGCCAGTGGGCACACAGCTCACCACCAAGGCTCTGTGCCCGTCACCGACACTGCCCTTCTGATCTACTGCTGTCCTGTGGGAGAGGAAGGTGAGGCTCTATTTGAGACCCCCAGCCTTTTGCTGCGGCAGGGAAACTGCTCCCCACTGCCTTCTGTGACTGTATGGTGTGCCCCTCCCCTGAGTGAGGTGCCAGCAGCCCGGGGCGGGGCTGGGGGAGCGGAATGGGGGGCACTGGTTGCCTGGACCTGCAGCGCCCCGACCCCGTGGAAGGAAAGGAAACACAGGAAGGACAGGAGGAAGGCAGGCTGACCTGGCCCAGAGGAATGAGCCTGGAGGCAGTCCACGCTCTTCCTTGCCATGCAGAATCCAGTGTGCCTGTCCTCCTCTGCCTCACTGGTCCAGGCAGCCTAATGCTCTGGAGACCTCTAAAGTGTTGTTTTCTGGAAAGCATCCAGGTGCCTAAGGGCAGTCAGGACTCTGAGGAAACATGGGTGAGGCTGGAACTGCATCTTTCCTCTTTGTAAGGCTGAGAGGGGTCCGAGGGGCTCCTGTGGGCTTCAGTCTGAGCCCTAATAGCCTGATGAAGTTATCAACGCAGACTCATCCCCTGGTATAAGGAGTGGAGCCTTGGTCCTGTAGGCATACACCTGTGTGCATAAAGCACTGCACTTGGGTGAACTTGGGCGAATTACCCTCTCTGTGCGTTACTTGGTCTGCAACATGGAAACAGTATCTAATCGCATAGAGCTGCTGTGCGGGTTAAATGAATGCATGTGGTTGGTGCTTCACATGGTGACTGGCATAGAATAGAAGTTCAGTAGTGGCTATGTTTGTCATTAAAATGGGCGTCCACTCTTACCTCCTGTCCCTACCAATAGAGCCATTGTCCTCTGTGAAAAGGAGATAGCCCATCAGATCAAGGAAGGGTCCCAGAGCTCCAGCTGTCCTGGACAGGCCGCAGCAGTGATGGGGACAAGGAGACGGTCTATCACCGCTCTCCCCACCCTCTGCCCTGCCAGCAAGAAAGGAAGTCAGCATTTATAATAAAGGAGCAGGAAGGGAAGGCTGGCTTGAAGCCTGGTTTATATCCATGTTGTTTTGGGGGAGAGTGGGTGATGAGAGCTAAAGAAAAAGTTAGATTTTAAAAAAATAGTTATAGAATATTGTAAACATGCACACAATTAGAAAGAATAATATAATGAACCTCAATGTATCCATCACCCAGCTTTAAACATAATCAGCTTACAGTGGATTTTGTTTCATCTGTTCCATCTCATATTACTTTCAGATAAACCCCAGGCATCATATAATTTCAACTGTAAATATCTCAAGTGTGTTTCTCTAAAAGATAAGGGCTCTAAAGTGATGAACCGGAATGCCATTGCCACACCTAAAACTTGTTATCAGTAACTCCTTAATATCATCCAAAATGTACTCTTTAAATATTCAATTGTCTCATGAATGTCACAAAAAGTTGGTTTCTTTCGAATCAAGATTCCAGTAAGGTCCACGCGTTGCAATTGGCTGATAGGCGTTTAAGTTTCTGTTATTATTAAGGCTCTCTCCCCACCCCCAGCTTTTTCTATTGTGTCCTTGCAATTTAATTTTGGAAGAAACCATACCATTTGTTCTGGTTCATTGTCCACAATCTGGATTTTGCTGATTGCATTCCTGTGGTGAAGTTTTACCCTCCATTCATCTTTGAGATACGGACACCAAACAGCTATTTGCCTGGGAGTCCTGAAGTTATAGCTTGCTTGCCACCACACCCAACCCCCCACCCCCATTCAGAAAGGGCTTTATCCTTTGTGGAAAAGAAATGTCCCTGGTGTCCCCTGAGCCAGCCTGCTGGGGCTGAAGGATGTGGGGAGTCGGGAGAGGGGCTTCCCGTGGTCCCCAGCACACGACGGACGTGGGATCTTATTTGGACTGGCCGCTCTCTCTGTTTTTACGAACAGGGACATCTTTTCATAAAGCAGAACAATTTTCTACCAGACAGCGAGGATTGTTTTTCATCCTTCTAGAGCAATAAGGTTCAGGATTTGTCTCCCTCTTGACTTTCAAGAGCGTGTTTTCTCAATTCTTTCCTGAAATTAAAGTAAAGGTCAAGGAGGTTGGTCTGAAGCCCGGTCCTCCTTCCTCTCCAGCTCCTGCTGGTGAGTTCTGCAGCTAAGTGGGGTCCTGCCCCCTGGACTCGGGTCACCGGCCCAGCCTAGGGGGCGAGCCGAGCTCTACTTTCCAATTCTTTTCTTCCTGGGGGCAGCTTGAGGAGGAAGAGGAAGGAAAACAGAAAACAGAGCCAGCCTGTGGACTGCCTTCTGACTTTAGATTTCCTGAGCAGCTTCTGGAGGTCCCCACGGGGTCAGGCCCCAGTGCCCCCCAACCTCTGCCCTGCTTCCCGCCTGCCCTTCTGCACGTGAGCTCCCCCAGGGATCGGCACTGCTGAGCGCTGAGTTTTTTCATCAAAAGGCAGAGCAAGCAGAGACCGGTGCCGCCGCCCCCCACTCCCCACCCCCTCNAAGGGAACTGGATTATTCTTCTGCTTGTCAGGTTCCAGCAGGTGGATGAAATAATCCAGTGCTGATGGTGGACTCTCAAGAGTCCCTAAGGTCTCACTGGAAATCTGGCCCACCTCTGCCTTAGAGAGTTGAGACATCTCATAGCTGTTTTATCCATAGGATTTATCAGGAAGGTTCCTGGCCAACTAGAGTTTTTCCTTGAAGTCAAGGTGGCTGCAGATCCACATGGCACACCCTGAGAAGATTGTAACCAAGGTCACCTGCCAGGTGTCCCCAGCATCTCATGGCTTTTAGCTCAGGGGTGGTTGCTGCTGCGGCTGCTGCTAAGGTGCTTCAGTCATGTCCAACTCTTAGCGACCCCATGGACTGCAGCCCACCAGGCTCCTCCATCCATGGGACTTTCCAGGCAAGAACACTGGAGTGGGGTGCCATTGCCTTCTTGGACAGGGCTGGTTGGTGGGAGCCAAATGTTGGCTGTGACTGGAGTCCCTCCAGAGTGCTCAGAGGACTGGGGGCCACGGAGAAGTAGGAGGTCTCTCTCTCTCAAGGCACTCATTGCAGCGTGGGTCTTTTGCTAGAGGTACCGGTGGGCACTGACATCAACAGTGCTGCCCTGCGTGGCTCTAAAACAGGGTGAGACCACTTTCCTCATGGATTATTTTGAAGCTTAAACAATATGCATCAAGACTTTAACATAGTCTTTGGCCCAGAGGAGACCCTTTTGCTGGGACCTGGCAGAGTTCCACACCCCCTACCCCTGCCCCCAACAGTGATACTAGCTTCTGATTATTGAGCTTCTTATTGACCCCTTCATTTTGCATTTTCTACATTAATTTCACAACCACTCCAATGAGGAGGGATTTATTGTTCCCACTTTACAGATGAGAAAACCGAGGACCAGAGCTATGACATTGTCAAGGCCACAGTGCTCGCAGATATTGGAAATGAGACTGAAGCCCAGGTCTATCTGATTAAAAACAACCAGGCCAACCCGGCTGCTGTCCTTCAATCCTCAGGACAGAAGGAAGGCCCTCCTCTTTCTTCTCTGCTCATCACTGCTTAAAAAAAAACCTTAATGTTGAGGACAGGGATGGGGGAGGGTAATGCAGTGCCAGTGGGCACACAGCTCACCACCAAGGCTCTGTGCCCGTCACCGACACTGCCCTTCTGATCTACTGCTGTCCTGTGGGAGAGGAAGGTGAGGCTCTATTTGAGACCCCCAGCCTTTTGCTGCGGCAGGGAAACTGCTCCCCACTGCCTTCTGTGACTGTATGGTGTGCCCCTCCCCTGAGTGAGGTGCCAGCAGCCAGGGGCGGGGCTGGGGGAGCGGAATGGGGGGCACTGGTTGCCTGGACCTGCAGCGCCCCGACCCCGTGGAAGGAAAGGAAACACAGGAAGGACAGGAGGAAGGCAGGCTGACCTGGCCCAGAGGAATGAGCCTGGAGGCAGTCCACGCTCTTCCTTGCCATGCAGAATCCAGTGTGCCTGTCCTCCTCTGCCTCACTGGTCCAGGCAGCCTAATGCTCTGGAGACCTCTAAAGTGTTGTTTTCTGGAAAGCATCCAGGTGCCTAAGGGCAGTCAGGACTCTGAGGAAACATGGGTGAGGCTGGAACTGCATCTTTCCTCTTTGTAAGGCTGAGAGGGGTCCGAGGGGCTCCTGTGGGCTTCAGTCTGAGCCCTAATAGCCTGATGAAGTTATCAACGCAGACTCATCCCCTGGTATAAGGAGTGGAGCCTTGGTCCTGTAGGCATACACCTGTGTGCATAAAGCACTGCACTTGGGTGAACTTGGGCGAATTACCCTCTCTGTGCGTTACTTGGTCTGCAACATGGAAACAGTATCTAATCGCATAGAGCTGCTGTGCGGGTTAAATGAATGCATGTGGTTGGTGCTTCACATGGTGACTGGCATAGAATAGAAGTTCAGTAGTGGCTATGTTTGTCATTAAAATGGGCGTCCACTCTTACCTCCTGTCCCTACCAATAGAGCCATTGTCCTCTGTGAAAAGGAGATAGCCCATCAGATCAAGGAAGGGTCCCAGAGCTCCAGCTGTCCTGGACAGGCCGCAGCAGTGATGGGGACAAGGAGACGGTCTATCACCGCTCTCCCCGCCCTCTGCCCTGCCAGCAAGAAAGGAAGTCAGCATTTATAATAAAGGAGCAGGAAGGGAAGGCTGGCTTGAAGCCTGGTTTATATCCATGTTGTTTTGGGGGAGAGTGGGTGATGAGAGCTAAAGAAAAAGTTAGATTTTAAAAAAATAGTTATAGAATATTGTAAACATGCACACAATTAGAAAGAATAATATAATGAACCTCAATGTATCCATCACCCAGCTTTAAACATAATCAGCTTACAGTGGATTTTGTTTCATCTGTTCCATCTCATATTACTTTCAGATAAACCCCAGGCATCATATAATTTCAACTGTAAATATCTCAAGTGTGTTTCTCTAAAAGATAAGGGCTCTAAAGTGATGAACCGGAATGCCATTGCCACACCTAAAACTTGTTATCAGTAACTCCTTAATATCATCCAAAATGTACTCTTTAAATATTCAATTGTCTCATGAATGTCACAAAAAGTTGGTTTCTTTCGAATCAAGATTCCAGTAAGGTCCACGCGTTGCAATTGGCTGATAGGCGTTTAAGTTTCTGTTATTATTAAGGCTCTCTCCCCACCCCCAGCTTTTTCTATTGTGTCCTTGCAATTTAATTTTGGAAGAAACCATACCATTTGTTCTGGTTCATTGTCCACAATCTGGATTTTGCTGATTGCATTCCTGTGGTGAAGTTTTACCCTCCATTCATCTTTGAGATACGGACACCAAACAGCTATTTGCCTGGGAGTCCTGAAGTTATAGCTTGCTTGCCACCACACCCAACCCCCCACCCCCATTCAGAAAGGGCTTTATCCTTTGTGGAAAAGAAATGTCCCTGGTGTCCCCTGAGCCAGCCTGCTGGGGCTGAAGGATGTGGGGAGTCGGGAGAGGGGCTTCCCGTGGTCCCCAGCACACGACGGACGTGGGATCTTATTTGGACTGGCCGCTCTCTCTGTTTTTACGAACAGGGACATCTTTTCATAAAGCAGAACAATTTTCTACCAGACAGCGAGGATTGTTTTTCATCCTTCTAGAGCAATAAGGTTCAGGATTTGTCTCCCTCTTGACTTTCAAGAGCGTGTTTTCTCAATTCTTTCCTGAAATTAAAGTAAAGGTCAAGGAGGTTGGTCTGAAGCCCGGTCCTCCTTCCTCTCCAGCTCCTGCTGGTGAGTTCTGCAGCTAAGTGGGGTCCTGCCCCCTGGACTCGGGTCACCGGCCCAGCCTAGGGGGCGAGCCGAGCTCTACTTCCCAATTCTTTTCTTCCTGGGGGCAGCTTGAGGAGGAAGAGGAAGGAAAACAGAAAACAGAGCCAGCCTGTGGACTGCCTTCTGACTTTAGATTTCCTGAGCAGCTTCTGGAGGTCCCCACGGGGTCAGGCCCCAGTGCCCCCCAACCTCTGCCCTGCTTCCCGCCTGCCCTTCTGCACGTGAGCTCCCCCAGGGATCGGCACTGCTGAGCGCTGAGTTTTTTCATCAAAAGGCAGAATCAGAAAAGAGGGAAAAATGATGTGTTTAAGACAGCAGTGTCTCACCCGCCATCGAGCCTGGTAAGGAATTGTTAAGTTTTAATTAGACAATTTGACTCCTTCAAATGCCAACCTCCCAGGGGAGGACACAGCTGGGAAACAGGTTGCTGAGCGTTCCTCACCCAGATGTGTATAAGAGACAGCCGCCCCCCACTCCCCACCCCCTCCCCACACTGAGTCACTCCAGCTAACAGTTAATTAATTTGTGACACTTTGACAGTTTGTGAGGAGACTTTTTTTTTTTTTACGGAGCCATCAAAATCCGCAGAGACGGGGCTGTCAGGCAGAGATCCGCTCCCGCGTGCACGCCCTTCTCTCTTCTGTTAGACATAGGGACCCCGGCCCAGCCCCTGGGGGACCTGGGGCGAGGCCACGAGGCCCTGACATCCTCTCCCAGCACTTCAGACCCAGGGACACGCGGCCAGGCCCAGGGACGCTGGCCGCCTTGGGGAGAAGCGGAACCTCAGAGGGGACGTCCGGGAGGAAGCCCCAGAGACGAGGGGGCTGGTTGTGCTCTGCTCTGGCCTCCTGCCTTTACTCAGCGGCCCCCTTCCCCAGCGGTGGGAGCTGCGGTGCCTCTCCCTGGGACCCCCGCCCACTGCAGTTCCTCGGATGGGCTGGCGCTCAGCCGCACCCAGCGTGCCCTGGGAAGGCTTTGGAGCTTCCGGCTGGAGCTCGGTGAGGGGCTGACTCCTGGCCACCGCCTTGGCCGGCTGTGACTTCACACCCACAGGGGCGCTAGTCTGGATGCCGCCGCAGACCCTGAGTCCCCAGGCCTTCCGGTAGACCAGAAGCCCTCCCCTCCAGCCTCTGTGCTCCCCTTTCTACAGAATTCGAGACATCTCCCCACCCACCTCCAGACACACCTACACTCACCTTCAGGGGGTGTTCTCTTTTTTTTTTTTTCAATGCTTCTTAACCCTGTGTGCTCACGGATGGCCTACATGGATGACTCCCCAACCATCTGGACATCTAACCTCAGCTACCTCGTTACTGGGACCCAGGGGGCCAGGGAGAGACCTCAAAGGAGGCTCCTGGGTACCCCTTGAGGAGACTCTAGGGGAGAGACAACAACCAGGGTAGAGAAAGACCAAGGGGCTGACTTCTTCACACCAGAGTGAAGCCCTACCTCCCATGGATGCCTCTCAGACATTTAAGGCACACCTGCCGTAGCCAGGCGCCGTGCTGGGAGGCGAGAAAGCCAGGCTGAGTCGAGACAGGTGTGAGTCGTACACTGGTGAAGCCCACACTTTGGCAAAAAACAGACACCAAATAAATAATCAGACAAGTAACAGCTTAATTTTACCTGTGATAATGCCACCAAGGAGCATGTGTGCCAGGAGAGCTTGAAGTAACAGGACGGCTCTGTGCTGGAGCATCAGGGAGCCTTGCTGGGGAGGGCTGCCCTGAAGGGTGAGAAGGAGGAGGACCTGAGCCAGAAAGGGGTCCTGAGCCTGGGTGGGAGGGCTGGGCTGGGAAGGACGGGAGACACTGCAAGTTCAGTCTGAGGCTCTGATGAACTGATGTTGAGTGAGCAAGCGTCCCAGGGTAGCTTCTGTTGGCTCTGAGGTGGGAGACGATGCCTGACCACATGTAACTCCAGGGCAGAGTGGGACCAGCTCACCAACTTTAGAGGTGGGGTAACTGAAGGCCCTCAAAGGCCTACCCTCCTGGCTCCAGCTGGGTGGGACCAGCCACAGTGGGACAGCAAGAATGGGAGGGTTTCCTCCAAGTTGTTGCACACACTCTAAGGAGCCCTGGGCAGTTCTCCCCACAGATAAGCGGTCTGAGTTCTGCTGCCGAGCTGCCCTGTGGGACTCTGGGTTGGGCCAGGGAAGCTTGAAGGCCTGGAGGAGCACTAGGGGGTGGAGCAGTGTGGCCTCCCCTCCCCCTAGGCCACTGCAGCCTGGTTTACCCACTAAACCTCTTCCCAAACAAGGTTCCTCGTTTGTTACTGTCCAGTTGCTCAGTCACACCTAACTCTTTGCGACTGCATGGACTGCAGCACGCCAAGCTTCCCTGTCCCTCACTATCTCCTGGAGCTTGCTCAGACTCATGCCCGTTCAGTCAATGATGCCGTCCAACCATCTCATCCTCTGTCGTCCCCCTTCTCTTCCTGCCCTCAATCTTTCCCAGCAGCAGAGTTTTTTTCCAATAAGTCAGTTCTTTACATCAGGTGGCCAGAGTATTCAGTTTCAGCATCAGTCCTTCCAATGAATATTCAGGGCTGATCTCCTTCAGGATGGACTGGTTGGATCTCCTTGCAGTCCAAGGGACTCTCAAGAGTCTTCTCTGGCACCACCGTTCAAAAGCATCGATTCTTTGGGGCTCAGCCTTCTTTATGGCTCCTTATAGCAGTCCAGATCTGTCCCCCCACAAGCAGTATTGAGGTTCTGGGTGGAGGGAGGTAGCCACGTGGGCAGCCATGGGGAGAACCTAGGAATTTCTGGGAGCTAGACCTTGTCTGAGCCCGGGAAGGTCCCTCTCCAACAACTGCAGAGAAGCAGCTGGGATCCTGCCTTCCAGCTGCTGCTGCCTGACAGACGTCCAGCCTCACCACCCAGCTCCCCTGTGCATGTGGGCCTGGGAAGCCGGGAAAGATGCTCAAGGCCAGAAGAGGCTGAGCCCGGGTCAGCATCNTTGCATCTCCCAGCTCAGCAGCCTTTCTGCTCCTCAGCCTTTCCAGGTAAGACAGGAACGACTGCACCTGTCAGCGCCCCACGCCAGCCTTCCCAAGATCTGGATGCGGAAGGCTCTCAAGGCTGCCTGGCCTTGGGCCCTGGGCACCCCCTGCCCTGCGGAGGCCGCCCTCCAGGGTCAGTAAGTGAGGCCTTGTTCAGGGGCTCTTCTCCTTTTTCCTTTGGAGAAGGAAGGAATGGAGTTGGGGTGGGGGCTTCTCCCCGCCGCTTCCCCTCCCACCCTTCCTTCCCAGAGCTGTCTGAGGAGCTGGAGAAGTGCCCACTCCAAGTCGCAGCCTGGACCTCAGTCTGGAGGTGCAGAGGGTGACCTGAGTCACTGGGGTTGTGGGGAGGAGCCCCCTTACCACTCACTCCCAATTCCCACCCAGCGCCAGCAAGCTGCTTTTGAGATGCAAATGCAAAGCGCCTCCCGCCCCCCTTCTTTTTCATTGAAATGCTTCAAGTCTCAGAAAAGAGGGAAAAATGATGTGTTTAAGACAGCAGTGTCTCACCCGCCATCGAGCCTGGTAAGGAATTGTTAAGTTTTAATTAGACAATTTGACTCCTTCAAATGCCAACCTCCCAGGGGAGGACACAGCTGGGAAACAGGTTGCTGAGCGTTCCTCACCCCTTTCTCCCAGCCCGCACCCTGGAGTTTCTCGCTGGTGGATGGAATCCAAACCAGAGGTCAGGATCCTCGCCCCTCCCCTCCCCGATGCCTCCAGCTCTCCTTCAGGGTCCCAGGCACCCTAGCAGACTGACCCTTTTGCCCTCACCCTGCTGGGCTTGGGACCAGGCTGACCACCGCCTTTCCGTCCTTCCTGAGAGGAAAATATCAGGCTGAGGCGTCGGCCTAGGACTGTGAAGCTTCAGAGAAGTGTTCCTTCTTCCTGCAGACCTGCTAGAAGCTGTTTCTGTTTACAGGCTGGAAAGTGACCTGTAGCTCAGCCCTCCTCCCAGCTGCCCTGTCTGCCCATTCCCCACTCCATGGCGGGTCTGAGCCTGGTGGGCTGCAGGCCTGGGCTCTCTCAGTGGGCCACCTCAGCCCCAGGGGGCTGTCTGGGCTCACAGAGCACTCCTCAGCTTGGGAGCTAGCATATTTTCAAATTAGAGCACACACACAAAATGCTATCAGTCAGAAAGCAGGTAGTGTAACAGCAGAGGCCCTGGGGACTGGACAAGCCCAGGTCCACAGTCCACTTGCTCTGATCGCCCCATGCAGCTCCATCCTCCTAGACATCTCCTGAGGAAGCTCTGCTTCGGAGACTCTGAAGACAGCAGGTATCACACCAGGCCATTAGGAGAACTTGACAGAGAGGTCCTGCCTGCCAACACAGGAGGCATAAGAGACGTGGGTTTGATCCCTGGGTGGGGAAGATCCCCTGGAGTAGGAAACGGCAACCCACTCCAGGACTCTTGCCCAGAGAATCCCATGGACAGAGGAGGCTGGTGGGCTACAGTCCATGGGGTCACAAAGAGTCAAACGCAACTGGAGTGATGTAGCATGCATGCACGATGGTGGGGTGCTGACCACCAGGGTGGATGATTCTGGAAGATCTTTCAGTAGGTCTTTGGCCTTCTATGAGGGGTGAGGCAGTGAGTTCTGAAGACACACGAGCCCCAGGTGAGCTCTGGCACTCTGACGACCAGAGGCTTGCAGACACCCACACAGAAGGGGTCTTCCCTTGCTCCTGGCTCATTCCACTTTCCCCCACACTAAGGCAGTTAAAGTGGAGAAGGCAATGGCAACTCCCTCCAGTGTTCTTGCCTGGAGAATCCTAGGGATGGTGGAGCCTGGTGGGCTGCTGCCTATGGGGTCGCACAGAGTCGGACACGACTGAAGTGGCTTAGCAGCAGCAGCAGCAAGGCAGTTAAGGAAGAAGAGCCCAGGTGATGCCAGAGCACACCTGGAAGCCTCTGCTGATGAGGCCGGGGGTCAGGGCATGGTCACCCCACCCCGCAGCTGCCCCTCTGCAGATGAGGCTGGGAGTCGGGAGCAGTGGTTGCCCCACTTTGCTGCCCAAGTAAGGATGGTACTTAGGGGAAGAGGCCGTGAGCGAGGCCTGGTATCTGCATGTGTATTTGTCAGCTCGCTTGGGCTGCCTTCATAAAACACCTAGACTGGGGGGCTTCAGTGAGAGAAATTACTTTTGCCATGGTTCTGGAGGCTGGGAGTCTGAGACCAGGGGGCTAGGGTGATCAGGCTATGCTGAGAGCTCCTTTCCTGGCTGGTAGCTGGCTGCTCCTCACTGTGTGCTCACATGGCAGGGAGAAAGAGAGGTCAAGCTCTCTGGTGCTTTTCCTTATAAGGGCAGCCACCCCTACCCTCAAGCCTCCTTGCTGGCTCAGAGCCTGAGAAAGAATCTTGGCAAAGACTCTGCCTGCAATGCAGGAGACCTGGGTTCAATCCCTGGGTCGGGAAGATCCCTGGAGGAGGGCTTAGCAACCCACTCCAGTATTTTTGCTGGGAAATCCCATGGACAGTGGAACCCGGCAGGCTATAGTCCATGGGATCACAAAGAGTCAGACATGACTGAGCAACTAACACACATCCCTGCCCTTATGAGGACCCTTACCCCTGTGATCTTCTCATGACCAAAGGCTCCATTTCCAAAAAGGATCACGCTGAGGGTTAGGACTTCATATGAGTTTTGTATGAACACAGTTCAGTCCATCGCAGTAGACTCAGATCATCCATCCCTCTCCCAGGAGACAGAACCAGTTAACCACC
>SJYX01006217.1:48680-142435 GCA_006410675.1 Oreotragus oreotragus
TTTATCTGAGGTCTTTTAACTGTAAGAATAATTCTCCTTGGGTTATACATAAACCCTAACTCCTTTTTAAAGAAGAGCAAGAAATGTGGACCATCCTGGCGTATCCAGGGAGCCAGCTTTGTGTGGTATTTCCCACCTATGGGAGCCCCTGATCTCACCTGGCTGTCTTCACCTGGCTTCTCCAGACCCAGGGCCAGACCAGACTTACCTAGAGCTCTCCTCTCCCCCGACAGGTGCAGGCTCTACACAGATGAAGTTTGAGGGGCAAGGCAGGGGCAAGAATTGGAGGGGTGCCTGTGGAGTGAGAAAGACCACAGCCTGGCTTCTCATTTGTTTTATCTTCTGATGGATGCCCCTGGGAGCCCTGGGCAGAGGAAAAGAGGAAGGGCTGGGGCTGGGGCTGGAGCAGGGGGATCCTGGGGACCAGCAGGTTTTCTTAGAAAATTCCTCCTGAGAAAATGCCAGCAGAGAAATGCCTGCAGGTCGCTATTTTATGCATTCTAAGATGCCGATCCTCTCCGACATTTTAAAGTCTCTGAAGTCATAATGCCTTTTACGATCAATGCCATCTAAGAGCTGTATTGGAGTTTGATGGCATTTCTTCTTTCCGAGTGGAACATAAGACAACAGTGCACTTTACTTTTAATTCTATCTTAAAACCTAGGAAATACGGCAGTCTCCGGTGAGGAGCAAGTGGGCTGGGAGAGCTGGTCCTTCCAGGCCAGCTGCTCCCCCATCCCAAGGGTCTTTCAGATTTATCCAGCAACCACAGTCCAGGAAAGCACTTTACCTATTCTTTCCTTCACTCCTTCCCAAGGGCTCGACTACTGCATCTCAGAATTTTTCTCCTTGTCTAGTGCCCACTTTCCAAGGATGAGTGGCCAGGTGTCGCAGCAGGAGCCCAGCAGGTCCTCTGACCTTGATGGGCTGCATTTGGACAGCGCCTGTCACTTCATCTCTTGGGGCTCTTAGGCTTGTTGTCTGATTGCTTGTTTCTTTGGATTATTTCACTTGGTTTGTTTTCTCAAAGGTTTGATTTTTCCATGAGGGTTTACCTGTGCCGGCCACATATGCATCACCTTACTCAATCCTCACAACAAAAACTGCTATCCCTATTTTGCAGATGGGAAAACTGAGGTTTAGGAAAGCCAAAAAATCTGGCCAAAACCCCTGAGTTAGGAGAGCTACAGTTGGTATTCAACCCAGATGTTCTGGTCTCCAGCCCCTATGTTATAGTAGTGTCTCTCATGGCAATAAACCCCATCTGTGGGGGTGGATTTGCTGATGTCCAGATCCCAGATCAGTCTGAGAGCCAGCCAGGCAGCCCCTGTGGTTAAGAGATGTCAGCCCTGATTAGGAAGGTTGCTGAGGACACAGGGGAAGCTGGAGCTCACTCTGAGCCCTGGTTAATAGGGTCTACAGGTAATCAGGCATGTTCCATACTTTCCCATTTTTTTCTACAATGTAATTATGTTACATTTGTATCAGCAAAAAGCTACAAGAACAATTAAGAATAAATGTTCAATTTGAAAATTAAATGCATGAGGCCTTTCCAGCCTTTGGCAAGACTTACTCTGTGGAGTAACCAGCACCAAAGGGAGTAAGTGTTACCCCTAGCCTCCACTCCCGCCCCTCATTTCACCCATCAGTACTCACATTTGCCATCAAAATTGCACCCATATTGTACGTCTCAGTTGAAGTTCTCCCCTCTCCAGGAAGCCTTCCATGAACACCCCGGCTGTGCCCACGCACACATGCTCCCTGGGGCCTGAGCATCACTGTATCCCCAGTAGATCTGCATGTTGCCCTCCTCCTCTGTCTGCCTTCTGGAGACCAGCGTGTAACACCTATGATATTCTTGGGTTGCATCTCCCCTTTGTCACTTATTTATCTGATGGGTTACGCTAGCAGTTACATTTCAAGTGTGGAAGGGTTTTCTTCCCAGTTGGACTCACCCTTTGATTCAGTTCTGCAAACATCTGTTAAACACTTACTGCCTGCCAATCATGTCATTAAGAGTCAGAAGGGAAAAACAAGATAGTATGCTTTTTGTTTATCCCACGAATAAGATGAGGCATGAGCAAGATATGGTGTAACCCCGGAGAAGCTTATACATACACACACACACACACACACAAATGAACCAAACAGACACATGAATGGAGAATGTTCCCGAACAGAACCATGAAGCAATGCCTTGGAAGCCCCCAGGAAGGAGGGAGATGGTCCAGCCAGGAGAACTTGGGACAGTTCTAGGACAGGAGGATTCTGGGAGGGGCTTGCTTTGAAAGATGTGTAGAACTGGCCAGTAGGTGCAAGGGAAGTTTTCCAGGTACTTTTCTGATTCGTAGAGTGAGGATGAGAACTACAAGCCTTAGAGGTTATTTTGAGGGTAAATGAGATAGTATATCTTAAAAAGAAAAAAACTGGGCAAACGATCACATCCTGTGCAGGCAGATGAAGCTGTTATCATATGTAGGGTCAGAATCATGCTGCAGAAATGAAAGTCTGGCTGGGCATGGAGAATGGGTGAGATGGGAGGGACAGGGGGCTGACAGTCCCCAGCAGATGCCGCCGGCTCTACAGAGAGAGGAACCAAAGAGGTGGGAGCAGGGCAGAGGCGCAGTCAGGATAATGGGGGAGGGAGTGTGTCTCTGACTTCTCAGGCTCCTGACAGTGCTCGGCACAGTGCTCTCTGCCCGGCAAGCTCGATAGATGCTGATGGAGTAAATGAACGGCTGGAGCAGCCCCTGCTGCCTGATCAATACAGACATGCAGGTCTCCTGCTGGGGGCTCCAAATGGGAAGAGGAGCCAGTGGGCTTTGCAGAGGACAGCCTCCACATGGCGCAGTGCTTCGCTCCCTTGGAACTGAAAGACTTGTTGCAAGGGTGGCATTCCATGTCTTCCTCGTGGAATTAGGCTCCGGAGTGGTGGTGCTGGGTTGGACGTCATCTATACTCCTCTGCTGAGAGCTGGCAGAGCAGATGTGTCAGCGACCTGAAGCTGGGCAGACCCTTCTCCAGGGCTCCCCTCTGACCCGTCGAGGCTGGTGTGCCCTCCTCCCTGATTTGGATATAGTACTGTGTTCAGATCGATTGGAATAAACTGCTGGATTTCAAACCCATTCGGGTAGCAAAGCACCTGTAAGTCGTGGAGCTCTGTATGGAATGCCTTGAAGTACCGTTCATTTAGTTCCATTGTGTGAAATAGGAACACTTTTGTTAGCAGGAGAGCCAACGGTATTATGCGCGCATTATGTTTCAATCACAACCAAAACACAGGCTGTCAAGCTCATCCATGCCTGCTGCCTCTGAGCCCCTCCGCTTTCTTTTTTCAGGAAGAAGCATCTCCAAGCCTCTCAGAGCCCAATACAGAAATCTAGAGTTATCCTCATCTCCTTCTTTCTCGGCTTGCCTACCCCTACTCACACCCCACGTCTATCCAGTGATCAAATTCCATGAAATCGACAGCTACTCTGCAGCTACTGACTCTAAACATGTCTCTCCATGTTCATCCCCACACCATCATTCAGAGGACCACCATTTCTTATCTGAATTAAGTCACAACCTCATTTCCTGCTAACATCCCCACTGACTGCACAGTTAGCAACTTTTCCTAAAAACCAATCCAATGGAGTCATTCCTCTGTACCTGGACTTTCAGGGACTCCAAGCTTATAAGACCCATTCTGCCCCATGAAGAGCCCTGTGGTTTAATTGTCCCCAGCTTCTCCATCATGCTTTACAGTTTTAGCCAAACAGAACTGATTGCTATTTGGGACCACGTTGTGTTCCCTCTGGCTGGGACGTAGCCCCTGGACTCAGTTGCCTGGCACACTTCTTTGTCCTCTTCATCTCCAATGACACCTCCCTCAGGAAGTCTTTTCCCTCTGAGATGGGATGCCCACTTCTCAGGGGTCTCAGTGCACAAAGGCACTCACCAGCTTTTCCTGGGGTCCCTGCAGCCTCCCAGCTGGTGTCCTGCCTCTCCACTTAGCAGCACCCTTCTATTCTCTGCACGGCAGTCAGCCTCTTCTCTCTGAAAGGCAAATCTCATCATGTGGCTCCTGCTGCTGTTGAGGTCAAGTCTAAACTCCCAAACCTTCTAGGATCAAGCCCACTGCAGCCTCCAGTTCAACTCACTCCAAACTCTCTGCACTCCAGCTGCCCCGGATCCCGCGCTATCCCTCTCACATGGCACCCACTCTCCAGCTCCATCATTTGCTTACCTGCTTCCTATGTCTGGACCCTTCCCCTGGCTCCCAACTGTATACCTGACTACACCCTGCAGGTATCTGTTGAACGTCACTTCCTCAGGAAAGCCTTCTTTGAATCCCTATAGGTTGTGTCTCTCTCCTCATTCCATTTTCTAACGCCTACCACTCAGATATTTAATTGCTTGGTTAATTGGCTATTGTTCTTTGTATATTTTTTTCCTGCCTGTTTCTGGCATTATAGAGAACAATGTTCATTAAGCAATTATAGAATCAAGAGGGAATGAATGCATATTTCTGTTCTTACCACTAGAAGCTAGATCTCCTCGTGGAGTTGTGTGGGGCATGGGATGTGCTTAATTGTTTGTTGAATAAGTGGGTGAAAAAATGATCAGCTCTTTTCAAGCTCATTGATTTTATTATACTTTAAAAAGTGGTACTTTTTCATTTGTTTTACCATCAGCAAGAACCTGCTAGCAGAAGAGTGGCAGTAGGCTGCAATATTTCAAGAAAATTTTGGGATGCAAATTTAAAATCCTGAGGCTGGAGAATTCTCTTGTAACCTCCAGTGGTGGGTGTTAGCCTCGAGCCGCCCATGGACAACAACATGCTCTGGGAGGGCCTCCTGCTCACTCCCTGTGTCCATTTCTCCTGGCCAGAGCCTGGCCACCCAGTGGCCCCGCTGCCCCCATGGATCCGCTGAACCTGTCCTGGTATGATGATGATCCAGAGAGCCGGAACTGGAGCCGGCCCTTCAATGGGTCCGAAGGGAAGGCTGACAGGCCCCACTACAACTACTATGCCATGCTGCTCACTCTGCTCATCTTCATCATCGTCTTTGGCAACGTGCTGGTGTGTATGGCTGTGTCCCGCGAGAAGGCCCTGCAGACCACCACCAACTACCTGATCGTCAGCCTCGCTGTGGCTGACCTCCTGGTGGCCACGCTGGTCATGCCCTGGGTGGTCTACCTGGAGGTAGGTCTGGGCCCCCACAGTGCTCTGGCACCTTCCATGGAGACGCTCCTCACTGGTTCCCATCCAGTGAGGAGTCCAGGCTCCTCACTGGTACCCCTCAAGAGTGTGTCGTCTCAGGAAGGCCCTCTCTCCACTCTGGGCTCAGTCTCACAAATGGGTGAATCGTCTCCTTAACAGTCCTGACTACAGGTTATAAGGTGCTTACTAAGCAAATGCCAGGGGCTGCCCAGGTGGTGCTAGGGGTAAACAACCTGCTTGCCAGTGCAGAAGATGTAAGCGACGCGGGTTCAATCCCTGGGTCAGGACGATCCCCTGGAGAAGGAAATGACACCCCACTCCTGTATTCTTGCCTGGAGAATCCCATGCACAGAGGAGCCTGGCGGGCTGCAGTCCATGAAGTTACACAGAGTTGGACATAACCGAAGCGTGCACGCACTAAGTGTCAGGCCTTGCATTAGTGCTTCAAAGACAGCATCTCCCCACTGAGTCCTCACGGCATCTTCTAGATGGTGAGCTGGATGGTCAGAGAAGTTAGGTGACTTCTCCAGCCTCACACGGTGACTGGAGCCGGGGTCCCAGAGTCGGTTCATTAGGTCACATGGAGAATGGGAGTCATTGACAAGGATCCCCGAGGACAGCAGAGGCTTGTGCTCCCAGGCCTGACGTCTTCACCCCTCTCCCCCTGACTTCAGAATGGGGGCTGCAGCTCCACACTCTCCTCTCTGCCTCCCCACCCCACCATGTGTCCCCGACCTTGAGGTTGAGGTGGCTGTCAACTGCACTCCAGCTCCTTTCTTCAGGAAGGACCATGCAGTGATCCACTGCTTGGCTGGGAACGGAGCCCACCCAGCCCGAAGCCCCTGCTGTGGGCCAGGAGCTACCAGGCTCTTTACAGACCCACTCTCAGCAAATACTCCTGCTGCTCCTGCATTGATACCATTCTTCACACTCTAAGGAAGGGGAAACAGAAGCTGTGAGAAGTTGCCTGTCTGTATCCAGATCATGCTGCAAAGGGAGAAACCTCTGGGATTTCCAAAGTGGGGCCCCACCTCCAGGAGGACACACTGTAGAGGTGACAGGCAGATGAGGGGGGGACGGGGGTGGGCATGGGCTGGGTGCTCTTTTCTCTTCCCAGGGTTCTGCGGTGCTGTCTGGCTACATGGGAAACTGGGCAGGTATTCAGACGCCGAGGTCACTAAGAGCTCTGGGTCGTGAACTTCCTGCCCTGGACGCAAGGGGAAATTCCCTGTGCTGTAGAGGCAAGCCCCTGCCTGGGAGGGAAAAGGCTTCCACCTTTCAAAGAAAACAAGAAACTGCTGTTGGTTGAGGCTGAGCCGAGGAGACATCCAGGAGAAGAAGCAGAGGTGGGGAGGGGAGCTTGGCCCCCCATCTCCATGTCCCCCGGGCCTCCCGCTGTCACGACCACAGGGAGCTCTGGGCCATCACTCCCCTGGTTTCCTCTGGCATGACCCAGACAGGTTGTAGCTTTCAAAGTGACCGGAATGTTAAGAGAGAACCAGCAAGAACCAAACAATAGAAACAACACAAGCTAAAAACACACAGGTACCAGGGGCCAGGCATCCGGTTCCTCCATGATGGCACGTTCACGGGGACCCCGAGCCTCGGTCGGTCCCACGTCCTGTCTGAGGGCCTCTCCCTCCGGAACGCCTTTCTGTTTCTTGGGGCTATTCCCCTCCTGCTCCCTTGTAAAGTGGGTTCTCAGGCCACAGACAAGTAGGAAAAACATGATGGGTGTCTGGCCAAGCAAGTGACTTCTCCGTGCTTGATCTTGTCATCGACAGAATGGAGATCATCACAGTACTTACGTCATAAGTGTTGTTTGAGAATCACGTGGATTAATATAGAATGGCAGCAGGCACACAGTAAGCAGCATGTGGAAGTAGCCATACAATGGTGATGAAGATGAGGGTGACGACAGATCGTCACGACAGATCATCACCTGCCCCCCACACACACACTGAGGGACCCTCCCCATGTCCAGCCAAAGAGATGCCCTCTTCCAGAGGAAGGCATGCTCTACCCAGGGCTCTGGGCGTGGGTTCTGGGGTTTTCAGACCCACCACCCCTACCTAGACCCTCTAAGGCAGGGCCCAACGTGTGTGTTAGGACACCTAGGAACCTTTAAGTCCTTCACACGGATATTTTAAACATTATCTGTTCACATTATTTTAAAGGTGAAGCTCAGTCTTTCAGGGGAGAGAGGAGAGTGGTAGTTGAGACAGCAGTGCTCAAACTCTTCCATCAAAACCAGAGCTGGACAGCGGGCCTTGTTTACATGACATCATCTCAGCTACTTATTGTCCCTAGGGAGTGTGGAGTCTCACCCTATGCCAATATCCTGTTAAAGCATCCTCTCAGCCTATACTGTGTTCCCTCCAGGAGATGCTCTGGTTGTCCAGAATTTTCCATCCAGTTCCATTTCCAGGGATGTTAAATCTTCTGATAACATCAGCCGGCACCCGGCTAGGTGGGACTGGATGTGCATCCTTTATTCTGCTCAGAATAAGGAAAGCACGCGGGTTTTGGAGTGAGAGGATCCGGTTCTGGTTTTGACCCTTCCACTTTGCATCTGGAGAAGCTGAGAGAAGAGAGCCAGTTGCCAGCATGTGCTGTTTTGGCCTCACAGTCCTTTGAAGGGAGGGTTTGCTGGGTGCATTTTCCAGAAGAGCAGATGTAACAGACTCAGATCACAGTTACTGACTTAGTCAACAGCCACGAGCATCCTCAGGGCTGGGGTCTGAGGCCCCAGCAGGGCCATTACAGTGGAGTCTGATGGAGATGACAAAGCCCGTTCTGCAGATCCCAGCCTCATGTGGTCAAGGATGTTGATGAACGTTGGCAAAGGTTCCGAGGGAACAGCCTTGGAGTGGGGCTAGCAAGCTTGAGGGCCAGTCCTCCCTCTGCTACTAAATCAGCAGGCGAGCCTGGACAAAGCTTTCCCTTCCTGACCTCAAGTTACCCTACCTGTGCGGTTAAGATCGCTCCTCTCCCACTTTATCTAGCGCTTGCACTTAGTCAGCCGGGCCCCACTCTGTGAGCCCACTAAGCTCCTCTACCCTTGGAATTTCCCAGGCAAGAATACTGTAGGAGTGGATTGCTATTTCCTCCTCCAGGGGATCTTCCTGCTCCAGGAATCAAACCAGTGTCTCTTGCCTCTCCTGCACTGGTAGGCACCTGGAAAGCCCTGTTTATCTAAGGACTTTTTACGTAATTGTCTCCTCTTCTGACAAACTAGATGGTCCCTTCCAAGGCAACGAGAGAGAGAGCATAGGATGTGCTGCCCCCAAAAACTTGCTTCAAATCCTGGCCCTGCTGCACATGATCTGGGTATACGCAAGAGCTTCACCCCTCATCCAGGAGTGGGCGTAAGCAGCGCCCCCTTGTATGAGCTTTAAGTTACAATAAATGAGGTCAAATGCTCGCGGGAGATGTTCTACAAACAGTGGCTACTGACACACTTTCTTGAGCCTTTGATTCAGAAGCCCCAACCTGCATTCTAGAGCAGCTGTTCCTGGGACCTTGCAGGAAGCCCCCCTCCCACTTCTTCTGTGCTCCGGGAAACCCTTTAGGGACAGGGGTTGAGAGCTCCCTAAAGACTTTGTCAGGATTATTCACCTCTGTGCCCCAGAGTCTAGGACAGAGCTGGACACATAATAAGATGCTCAGTAAGTGTCTGTTAGAAGTAAGGAAGGCAGGGTAGAGAGAAGGAAGTGAGGAGGATGGAGGAGACGACCCTGATATCTCAGACCTAGGTTGCCAGGTGAGTGAGAGCAGCTTGGAAATACTGGTCCTACCCTAGGAGAATGTCAAGGTGGGGCACAGAGCCAGGTGTGCCTGGGACTCTCCCAGGGGTGCCTTAAAGGTAGACTCTGTTGATGCCAGGGAAGTCCCTCCTATCCCATTCCCCCCACCCTGGCTGCGTGCCTGCCTGGCCAGCGGTCAGATACCCTTGCCTCACGTGAGACCCAGAGAGGGCAGTGCCACACAAGAGGCTTCCTGTCTTCCAGAAAAAGCTACAGTTTCCTCCATGTACTGCCCATCCCTGTCCTTATGCCAGCAATTGGTTTTATGCCTGTGAGCAGCTAAGAGGGCAGCCCTGAGAATAAGCTTTGTAACTAGCCCTGCTGTGCCCCACGGAGCGGCTACTGCTCTGCTCCCATTGCCAGGAAGGGCTTTCCTGCCCCTCTTTCTCCAGTAGGTAGTGGCCCAAGTTGTATCTCCCTGTCTTGACTCTGTCCCCAGGGATGGGGCTGCTCCAAGCTTCCATAGCTGCCAGGGTAGCCTGCTAAGTGAGTCTGTGTGTCTGTATGGGTAAAGGGGAGTTGTGGGGTGAGGGTGTGCATGTGGGGTATGCGTGTGTGTGTCAGGGGAAAGAAGGGTGCAAAATGCTTGTGTCATAAGCTAGACTCATGGTTCTACACTGAATAAGGGATGATTTATTACACATATTCCCCAGCCCATTCTGTTCTTCCTAAAGCTTCCCCCTGTCATTCTCCAAGTGCAGCAAGGAGTAGAAATGTCTTCTCTGTTTCATAATCACCATTGCTCTTCACAGACACTTACTGAGTCCCAGGTCTGTGTCATACCCCATGCAGGGCACTGAAGGAGCAGCCCAGCCCACCACCCCCAGACACCTGGGCCAGGGCGAGTCCAGAAACTGAGCTGGAAGGCCTCAGGCGAGTCCCCACCCTTTTCTGGGGGCAGTTTCCCTATTGGTAACATGAGAGTCATAAAAGGTTTTACAGATGAAGGTTCAAAGCTGAAGCACTTATATAATTTCATCATCTTTCTTCTCCCAAACTTCTTGGCACAGAGTGAGTGGCCTTATGTGTCTAGGAGGAGAGGTGACCCGGGCAAGGACCTCATTCACCCACAAGCACAGCTCCCCATGGCTGCCCCTTTTCCCCCCACGCTGGAGACCCATCACTGAGACCCATCAGACCTCAGTGGAGCCCGTCACCCCAGGAGACCAAGCTGGTGCATGGGCCAGTATCCTCTGCTGTCCACCCATTATGTTACTTTATCTCCAGGTGGTGGGCGAGTGGAAATTCAGCAGGATTCACTGTGACATCTTTGTCACCCTGGATGTCATGATGTGCACAGCCAGCATCCTGAACCTGTGTGCCATCAGCATTGACAGGTGAGCCCAGCCAGGGTGGGAGAGGCGACCCAGACCATCCACCTTGTGGGCTGCCCTGCCTCTCCTGCAGGGTCAGGCTCTATCCATTATACTGCATGGCTGGCTGTGTGCCTGAGTCCATGTGTTTGTATGCACGTGTGTGTGCATGTGTGTCTGGCTGGGAGAGGACAGACCCCATAAAGGGAGGTGTCTGCGGACAATGATGCGACCAAGCATCCCTGGAGAGAGATCGGCATAGAGGAGAGAGTGCTCGATGCGACTGCAGGAGGCCCTATCACTTCTTACTTACATGACCTTGGGCAGATGGTGGATGTTCTTAGAATCCGAGTTTCATTGTCTAGAAACCAAGATGATGACACCTGCCCACATGTGACTCTACCGTCAGTTGAGCAATTTCTGTCCCACACAGGGCACCTGGCCAAGGGGACTCAGGCTCAGCTCACTTTGCTAAGTTCTACATTTGGAGCCTTTTACTAATTTGCACACACAGTCATATGGGCTTCCAGAAGCCCTGGCTCGCTGCCCTTCACAGAATTCTTGGAAGATGAGTGGAGCTGATGTCTGAGAAGTGCTGAGTAGAGCCATGTGTGGCATCAGAATCGATTACCGTTGTTATTCTTTTCTGCTGAATGAGACCTAATCCTTGCTTTATGGGGCCCAGGTACCAATCCATCAGTAAACACGTCTGCCCTCCATGGGCCCAGCACAGGTGCAGCAGGTGCAGTTTCAAAGATGCAAAGACCCAGGCCATGGCCCCTCAAGAAACCAAAAATCCAAGCAGGGAGGCTGGAGTGGTAGACACAGTCTAGGATTGAATGGTAGCCTGTCAGTCATTAAGCACTTGATGAGTGTCACCAACTTCCTTGCTAAGTCCGGGACAGGAAAGCATTGATTTAGGGTAAACAGGAGGGGGACCAATTTTCCACCCTCCCAAAGTGGGGTGCCTCTGTGGAGTGAGGAGTCCCTGGGCCTGCGCCCCAGACTCAGGGGCCGCACCCTGCGCCCTTGCAGGTACACAGCCGTGGCCATGCCTATGCTCTACAACACACGTTACAGCTCCAAGCGCCGAGTCACGGTCATGATCGGCATCGTCTGGGTCCTGTCCTTCACCATCTCCTGCCCGATGCTCTTCGGACTCAACAACACAGGTGAGTCCTGCCTCTGTCCTCCTGGGGCTCAGCGGCCCCCGAGGGAGCTGCACCCTGGCGTTGACATGGGTGGTGGCCCACCAAGAGCCTATTCACCACCTTAGACCGAAGCCAGGCTGAGTCTCCTGGGTTAGGGTGACTCAGGTCTCCTGGATTGTTCCTGGTGAGATCAGAGAGGAAAAGTGGCTTGGAGCACAATGGTATTGGGTGAGGAATGGGGATAATGTTTCATGAGGATGTCTGGCGATTTTCAACTTTGTTTATTAAATTGGAGCCGACCAGACAGCCTGGCAGACTGCATGTCTGTGCCTGTCTGTATGTGTGCACCCAGGGTGAGAAGCTGCTGGGCCTCCATCACCTCTGATAATGAAGCTTCAGCCCCAAGGGCTGGCCAAACTCAGGCCAGGCCTAAGCCACCTGGAGCAGAAAAGGTAGACGAGAGTAAGAGGCTAGCCCATCGTGACCAGGTCCTGTGTCAGGCAGTCAGGAGCATCTCAGACAGAGAAGACACAGCCACCATGTGGGAGCTTCTGTGGGCTCGTAATGCCTCACATAATGCCTGGCACATAACGCCAGCGTGCCTCTGGAGACCATTACTGGACAGGACACAAGGAAGACTCAAAAGCAAGTGGTTCAAAATCTAAGTGTCATGGGAACATCAAGAAGCAGGAATGGGGCTAAACACGCTTGAATTAATCTGGAAAGACCCTGGGAGACAGCACAGTCATCTGCTAGATCTGGCAGGGACCTTGGAAGGCCAGTGGAACACAGGTTGAGTTCAGCACAGAGGACCAAGTTGTCTTGTTCCTAAAATTAAAAGGTGTTAGATCTCCCCCCGCAATACACAGGGAAGCTAAAATAATAATCTGCTTTATAAAAATTGTTTTCTCCCATTATTTTTTCCAAAAAAACACCATGGCTCCACTTGTGGGCTCATGGATGACAAAACCAATGATGAAGCACCGAGGGGTTATTAATGGAAACACTTGGAAGAAGCTTTTTGTTCACGGTTGTTTTTAATGCTCTGATTTGTGCATTTGTTTACATCTAACACTTCCAGGCCACCTTAGGCATCTGGCTGTATCTCTGTAACACTGCTCCTTGGCGGCAGGAAGACACGGTGGCCCCGGGTTGGGGGGCCTCGCTGACGCACCCGTCCCCGGGCCTTTCTTCCTCCCCTCCAGACCAGAACGAGTGCATCATCGCCAATCCCGCCTTTGTGGTCTACTCCTCCATCGTCTCCTTCTACGTGCCCTTCATCGTCACCCTGCTGGTCTACATCAAGATCTACATCGTCCTCCGAAGGCGGCGCAAGCGCGTCAACACCAAGCGCAGCAGCCGGGCTTTCCGGGCCAACCTCAAGGCCCCACTCAAGGTCCCGAGACCCCCCTCCCCCAATGTCTCTGCCGCACCGTGACGCGGGGGCCGGGGCGGGCTGGGGTCCAAGCTGAAGGAGCCGCGAGGAGGGCAGATTTCAGAGCTGGGACCTCAGTGAGCAACTAGAGTCTCCAGGACGGGGAGGTGGGGAGGGGGTGGAGGCCACCTGGAGGAGACCTCTGTCTGAGCGCAGCAGCTCCTGGCACCCAACTTGCTCCTCCCCTTGCTTTCCTTCCTCCTCCTGCGCTCACTCTAGCCTTCCATCTCCCTTTCCGTCCCTCTGACGCCTTCCTCCCATCTTCTTTCTTTTCCGCCGTCCTCTTCTGCTCAAACCTCTTTCTGCTCACCTGCTCTCACCTGCTTCCCTCCTCTGCACCCTTTGCATTTCCACCCTTGTGTCTTGTGACTTCTTCCTCCCCTCCTTCCCCACTCAGCCCTCCCAGAGGAAGATGGCATGTGGGCACAGAAGGAATGAGCTTGGGGCTTAGACACATCATGTTCAAATCCTGGCACTGCTGCTTTTTTGCTGAGAGACCTTGGGCAAGTCGCTTAACCTCTCTGAGCCTCCGTCTTCTCATCTGTTAAGTGTGAATAAGAATACCGATCTCACAGGGTGGTCTTGAGGATTCAGCGTGAGAGGGACTGGGCATGCCCAGTAGGGTGCCCGATCCTTAGCAGGTGCCACTTAAAGGTCAGAGTCCTATTGTCCCTTCTCCGGCCCACCTCATCACTTCACAGTACCAGCCTTCAACCTTGCCTCAGTTGCCTGCTCAGGCCCCACCCTCCTAATCCCTGCCTTTCTCTAAGCTCCTGTGCCCAGTCTGACTACCCTGAATTGGGTTTCTGTCCCCACCCCCCTCCCCATCATGACCCATGTGCTGGCTCACTCCACAGGGCAACTGTACTCACCCTGAGGACATGAAACTCTGCACGGTTATCATGAAGTCTAATGGGAGTTTCCCAGTGAACAGGCGGAGAGTGGTAAGTGTTCAGGTCAGGGACCCAGAGCCCGGTCTGTCTGCCTCCAGGGAAACGACCTGCCATGATTCTCAGAGACCTCACCAGCTGGTCTGAGGGATAAGCTCCTCCCAGGACCCCCACTTTGCCTTAGCTGAGGCCAAGCTCACCACACACACTCATGAGTAGGCGTGGAGCAGGACAGCTCAACTAATTCTACAGGGCACAAAGAATTACCCTTAGTGCAAGGAGGTGGATGGGAGAAAGCGCTTGGCCATAGAACAATAATATTAATGGCTATGACCATTAATTGAACACCTCTTTCTATGTTCTCATCAAATCCTCACAGCGACCCTGAGAGGTAAGTCTTATTGATTTTATGGATCTTCATTTTACAGAAGAGGAAACAGAGGCTCAGAGAGGTTAGGTAACTCACCCGAGACTAAATAGTTAGCAAGAGAATGAATAGCTGAGCCCAAACCTAAGTGACTCTCTGAAACCCGTGCCCATGTTCTTTTTACTTGCACATACTTCCTGACAGACAGGCAGGTTTGGGGGCTGGAAGCTGGGAGCTCGTGGCAGGAGGGAGAGAGCAGAGCACTCAGGGCTCACGGTGCAGCCTGTAATTAGAGCCCAGAAACCCACAATCCCAGCAGATGCCAGGCTTTGCCCAGGGATAGTAGCACTGGGGTCCAGGCAGCAGATGTCCCTTCCCCCAGCACGAGCAGAGGATGGGGGCCGGGGGACACACAGAGAACTGTACCCAAGTCCAGGTCAGGTGTCTTCAGCAAGCAGGCCCCCCGCTTGTCATCTGAGCAGTTGATGTTCACTGCAAAGGCAGGACTCCATGGAACCATTTAAGGGCAAGGATCGGGGCACAGTGAGGCTGCATTCCAGAAGCTCAGGCTGAGACCCCAGAGCCTGGACTAAGGGGACATGGGGAAGGGCCTGGGGAGCCATGAAGGCCTGAGGTCAAGGCCCTCCAGATCAGCCCAGTAGGAAAGATGTGGGGATAGAGGAGTTCGCCCTTCGGCACCTCCAGCAGTCTAGCAGGAGAAGTGGAGCTCACCTGTGAGAGCTGGTGCAAGTGCCTCGGCTCAGCCAGGGCAGGAAGAACAGGGTACCCTCTCTGTGAACACGAGCTCCTGGAGAGGCAGCCACTAAATGTCAATCACTAACTTACTCTCAGCATCCAGCTGGGCTCCTGGCACTTGCTCAGCTTGGCACTCAGCAAGTGTTATTCAGCTCCTGGAAGAGAAGTGCCTGGGCATGAAGCCCCCACAGAGTGGTGGTGGGATCCCTGAGGCTGCTTGAGGATTGCTCCAGAAAGGGGCTGAAGGTGACCTGGCTGGCAGAGGCTGCTGTGGGCCCTGGGTCCTGTACCACACAGCCCTTGCCTCCCAGTGACCATCCCCCTTGCCTCTCTGGCAGAGGGACCCTGGGATGCTTGCAGGGGTCTCCAGAGGAGATAAGGGAGCCTAAGTGAGGCCAGGTGAGGCCAGAGAGGCCAGGCGAGGCTGGGTGGCTGAGGGCTGAGAGCTTGCCTGGCTCCACCCAGTGCTCTCTGCCTCTGTGCAGGAGGCTGCCCGCCGAGCCCAGGAGCTAGAGATGGAGATGCTCTCCAGCACCAGCCCGCCCGAGAGGACCCGATACAGCCCCATCCCCCCCAGCCACCACCAGCTGACCCTCCCCGACCCATCCCACCACGGCCTCCACAGCACACCCGACAGCCTCGCCAAGCCAGAGAAGAACGGGCATGCCAAAGACCACCCCAAGATTGCCAAGATCTTTGAGATCCAGTCCATGCCCAATGGCAAAACCCGGACCTCTCTCAAGACCATGAGCCGCAGGAAGCTCTCCCAGCAGAAGGAGAAGAAGGCCACCCAGATGCTCGCCATCGTTCTTGGTGAGTCGGCCCTGGCCGCTGGCCACAGCCCAGCCCTGCCCAACCCCGGCTGGGCGATGGACCCAGCAGTACAGGCCCCCTTTCCTGTCATCGCTCCCTAACCAGGGCTGGTAGATCACAGGTCAAACTCAATGACATACCTGACTAGGTAGATGCTATAATTATCTCATTTTAAAGATGGGGAAATTGAGGTTCAGAGAGCTTGTGTCACTTGATCAAAGAGGATGTGTGATTTAAACTCAGGCAGCACTCTTGCCTGGAGAATCCCATGGACAGAAGAGCCTGGCGGGCTACAGTCCATCGGGTTGCACAGAGTTGGGACACCCAGTGAAGCAACTTGGCACACCTGCAAGCACGTGCGGATTCTAGAATCGGAACTTGACCACTGTACCATCCTGGCTCTGAGAACCTAGTGACCCTGAGCAAGTCACTTCTCTCAATCTCCTTGTCAGCAGTAGACTAACTCTCAGGGTTGTTGTGGTCATTAAGTGGTGCACGGTGGTGAAAGCATTTGACAGCTCCAAGAGAGTACCTGCACTGTTGTTAATGCTGCTATTGTTGAGGAATCAGCCAGTTTTCTCGCCTCAACCAAGACCCAGGGGAACCAACGCTGTGAACAATTAAAGGGTCAGTGAGGACCCCCAACCCCCCTCCCCCGAGCTAAATGAGGGTGAGCGAGACAGGGCTTTGGGGCGTTCGCCTTGGCGCCTGGGCGAGGCTGCAGCAAGCGACCCGGTCAGGTCCAGATGTGTATAAGAGACAGGTCCTTCACCATCTCCTGCCCGATGCTCTTCGGACTCAACAACACAGGTGAGTCCTGCCTCTGTCCTCCTGGGGCTCAGCGGCCCCCGAGGGAGCTGCACCCTGGCGTTGACATGGGTGGTGGCCCACCAAGAGCCTATTCACCACCTTAGACCGAAGCCAGGCTGAGTCTCCTGGGTTAGGGTGACTCAGGTCTCCTGGATTGTTCCTGGTGAGATCAGAGAGGAAAAGTGGCTTGGAGCACAATGGTATTGGGTGAGGAATGGGGATAATGTTTCATGAGGATGTCTGGCGATTTTCAACTTTGTTTATTAAATTGGAGCCGACCAGACAGCCTGGCAGACTGCATGTCTGTGCCTGTCTGTATGTGTGCACCCAGGGTGAGAAGCTGCTGGGCCTCCATCACCTCTGATAATGAAGCTTCAGCCCCAAGGGCTGGCCAAACTCAGGCCAGGCCTAAGCTACCTGGAGCAGAAAAGGTAGACGAGAGTAAGAGGCTAGCCCATCGTGACCAGGTCCTGTGTCAGGCAGTCAGGAGCATCTCAGACAGAGAAGACACAGCCGCCATGTGGGAGCTTCTGTGGGCTCGTAATGCCTCACATAATGCCTGGCACATAACGCCAGCGTGCCTCTGGAGACCATTACTGGACAGGACACAAGGAAGACTCAAAAGCAAGTGGTTCAAAATCTAAGTGTCATGGGAACATCAAGAAGCAGGAATGGGGCTAAACACGCTTGAATTAATCTGGAAAGACCCTGGGAGACAGCACAGTCATCTGCTAGATCTGGCAGGGACCTTGGAAGGCCAGTGGAACACAGGTTGAGTTCAGCACAGAGGACCAAGTTGTCTTGTTCCTAAAATTAAAAGGTGTTAGATCTCCCCCCGCAATACACAGGGAAGCTAAAATAATAATCTGCTTTATAAAAATTGTTTTCTCCCATTATTTTTTCCAAAAAAACACCATGGCTCCACTTGTGGGCTCATGGATGACAAAACCAATGATGAAGCACCGAGGGGTTATTAATGGAAACACTTGGAAGAAGCTTTTTGTTCACGGTTGTTTTTAATGCTCTGATTTGTGCATTTGTTTACATCTAACACTTCCAGGCCACCTTAGGCATCTGGCTGTATCTCTGTAACACTGCTCCTTGGCGGCAGGAAGACACGGTGGCCCCGGGTTGGGGGGCCTCGCTGACGCACCCGTCCCCGGGCCTTTCTTCCTCCCCTCCAGACCAGAACGAGTGCATCATCGCCAATCCCGCCTTTGTGGTCTACTCCTCCATCGTCTCCTTCTACGTGCCCTTCATCGTCACCCTGCTGGTCTACATCAAGATCTACATCGTCCTCCGAAGGCGGCGCAAGCGCGTCAACACCAAGCGCAGCAGCCGGGCTTTCCGGGCCAACCTCAAGGCCCCGCTCAAGGTCCCGAGACCCCCCTCCCCCAATGTCTCTGCCGCACCGTGACGCGGGGGCCGGGGCGGGCTGGGGTCCAAGCTGAAGGAGCCGCGAGGAGGGCAGATTTCAGAGCTGGGACCTCAGTGAGCAACTAGAGTCTCCAGGACGGGGAGGTGGGGAGGGGGTGGAGGCCACCTGGAGGAGACCTCTGTCTGAGCGCAGCAGCTCCTGGCACCCGACTTGCTCCTCCCCTTTGCTTTCCTTCCTCCTCCTGCGCTCACTCTAGCCTTCCATCTCCCTTTCCGTCCCTCTGACGCCTTCCTCCCATCTTCTTTCTTTTCCGCCGTCCTCTTCTGCTCAAACCTCTTTCTGCTCACCTGCTCTCACCTGCTTCCCTCCTCTGCACCCTTTGCATTTCCACCCTTGTGTCTTGTGACTTCTTCCTCCCCTCCTTCCCCACTCAGCCCTCCCAGAGGAAGATGGCATGTGGGCACAGAAGGAATGAGCTTGGGGCTTAGACACATCATGTTCAAATCCTGGCACTGCTGCTTTTTTGCTGAGAGACCTTGGGCAAGTCGCTTAACCTCTCTGAGCCTCCGTCTTCTCATCTGTTAAGTGTGAATAAGAATACCGATCTCACAGGGTGGTCTTGAGGATTCAGCGTGAGAGGGACTGGGCATGCCCAGTAGGGTGCCCGATCCTTAGCAGGTGCCACTTAAAGGTCAGAGTCCTATTGTCCCTTCTCCGGCCCACCTCATCACTTCACAGTACCAGCCTTCAACCTTGCCTCAGTTGCCTGCTCAGGCCCCACCCTCCTAATCCCTGCCTTTCTCTAAGCTCCTGTGCCCAGTCTGACTACCCTGAATTGGGTTTCTGTCCCCACCCCCCTCCCCATCATGACCCATGTGCTGGCTCACTCCACAGGGCAACTGTACTCACCCTGAGGACATGAAACTCTGCACGGTTATCATGAAGTCTAATGGGAGTTTCCCAGTGAACAGGCGGAGAGTGGTAAGTGTTCAGGTCAGGGACCCAGAGCCCGGTCTGTCTGCCTCCAGGGAAACGACCTGCCATGATTCTCAGAGACCTCACCAGCTGGTCTGAGGGATAAGCTCCTCCCAGGACCCCCACTTTGCCTTAGCTGAGGCCAAGCTCACCACACACACTCATGAGTAGGCGTGGAGCAGGACAGCTCAACTAATTCTACAGGGCACAAAGAATTACCCTTAGTGCAAGGAGGTGGATGGGAGAAAGCGCTTGGCCATAGAACAATAATATTAATGGCTATGACCATTAATTGAACACCTCTTTCTATGTTCTCATCAAATCCTCACAGCGACCCTGAGAGGTAAGTCTTATTGATTTTATGGATCTTCATTTTACAGAAGAGGAAACAGAGGCTCAGAGAGGTTAGGTAACTCACCCGAGACTAAATAGTTAGCAAGAGAATGAATAGCTGAGCCCAAACCTAAGTGACTCTCTGAAACCCGTGCCCATGTTCTTTTTACTTGCACATACTTCCTGACAGACAGGCAGGTTTGGGGGCTGGAAGCTGGGAGCTCGTGGCAGGAGGGAGAGAGCAGAGCACTCAGGGCTCACGGTGCAGCCTGTAATTAGAGCCCAGAAACCCACAATCCCAGCAGATGCCAGGCTTTGCCCAGGGATAGTAGCACTGGGGTCCAGGCAGCAGATGTCCCTTCCCCCAGCACGAGCAGAGGATGGGGGCCGGGGGACACACAGAGAACTGTACCCAAGTCCAGGTCAGGTGTCTTCAGCAAGCAGGCCCCCCGCTTGTCATCTGAGCAGTTGATGTTCACTGCAAAGGCAGGACTCCATGGAACCATTTAAGGGCAAGGATCGGGGCACAGTGAGGCTGCATTCCAGAAGCTCAGGCTGAGACCCCAGAGCCTGGACTAAGGGGACATGGGGAAGGGCCTGGGGAGCCATGAAGGCCTGAGGTCAAGGCCCTCCAGATCAGCCCAGTAGGAAAGATGTGGGGATAGAGGAGTTCGCCCTTCGGCACCTCCAGCAGTCTAGCAGGAGAAGTGGAGCTCACCTGTGAGAGCTGGTGCAAGTGCCTCGGCTCAGCCAGGGCAGGAAGAACAGGGTACCCTCTCTGTGAACACGAGCTCCTGGAGAGGCAGCCACTAAATGTCAATCACTAACTTACTCTCAGCATCCAGCTGGGCTCCTGGCACTTGCTCAGCTTGGCACTCAGCAAGTGTTATTCAGCTCCTGGAAGAGAAGTGCCTGGGCATGAAGCCCCCACAGAGTGGTGGTGGGATCCCTGAGGCTGCTTGAGGATTGCTCCAGAAAGGGGCTGAAGGTGACCTGGCTGGCAGAGGCTGCTGTGGGCCCTGGGTCCTGTACCACACAGCCCTTGCCTCCCAGTGACCATCCCCCTTGCCTCTCTGGCAGAGGGACCCTGGGATGCTTGCAGGGGTCTCCAGAGGAGATAAGGGAGCCTAAGTGAGGCCAGGTGAGGCCAGAGAGGCCAGGCGAGGCTGGGTGGCTGAGGGCTGAGAGCTTGCCTGGCTCCACCCAGTGCTCTCTGCCTCTGTGCAGGAGGCTGCCCGCCGAGCCCAGGAGCTAGAGATGGAGATGCTCTCCAGCACCAGCCCGCCCGAGAGGACCCGATACAGCCCCATCCCCCCCAGCCACCACCAGCTGACCCTCCCCGACCCATCCCACCACGGCCTCCACAGCACACCCGACAGCCTCGCCAAGCCAGAGAAGAACGGGCATGCCAAAGACCACCCCAAGATTGCCAAGATCTTTGAGATCCAGTCCATGCCCAATGGCAAAACCCGGACCTCTCTCAAGACCATGAGCCGCAGGAAGCTCTCCCAGCAGAAGGAGAAGAAGGCCACCCAGATGCTCGCCATCGTTCTTGGTGAGTCGGCCCTGGCCGCTGGCCACAGCCCAGCCCTGCCCAACCCCGGCTGGGCGATGGACCCAGCAGTACAGGCCCCCTTTCCTGTCATCGCTCCCTAACCAGGGCTGGTAGATCACAGGTCAAACTCAATGACATACCTGACTAGGTAGATGCTATAATTATCTCATTTTAAAGATGGGGAAATTGAGGTTCAGAGAGCTTGTGTCACTTGATCAAAGAGGATGTGTGATTTAAACTCAGGCAGCACTCTTGCCTGGAGAATCCCATGGACAGAAGAGCCTGGCGGGCTACAGTCCATCGGGTTGCACAGAGTTGGGACACCCAGTGAAGCAACTTGGCACACCTGCAAGCACGTGCATGGGCCCCGCCTTTCTCGGCCGCCACGCCGGGCCCCCTGACCGCCGCCCTCTCCCGCAGGTGTGTTCATCATCTGCTGGCTGCCCTTCTTCATCACCCACATCCTGAACATACACTGTGACTGCAACATCCCGCCCGTGCTGTACAGCGCCTTCACGTGGCTGGGCTACGTCAACAGCGCCGTGAACCCCATCATCTACACCACCTTCAACATCGAGTTCCGCAAGGCCTTCCTGAAGATCCTACACTGCTGACCCTGCTGCCTACCTGCACAGCAGCCCGCCTCTCCCCTTCCCTGCCCCGCGGCCCCGCCTGGGGCCTCGGGAGCCGCGCGCAAGGGGGGCGCAGGGCAGCCTCGGCCACGTCCTCGCCCGCGGGCCCTGCAGCGTTAGCTTGGCTCCCGCCCCGCACGGCCCGCGCACCTTGGAGCGGCGGGGGCAGCGCTAGAGAGCGAGGCGCCACGGGCGGACCGGGCTCAGGGGCAGCTCCCGGGGCCCCCGCCCACTCCCAGACCCTCTCTCCTTGGCACCAAAGACGCAGCTGCCTTCTCCGACCTTTCTCTGGGGCTCTGGGGCTGCGGGGCCAGTATTGAGGCTCGGAGGCCTGGTTTTCTCAGGCCGCTCCGGAGCCGGCAGTGGGGAGGGGAGGACAGTCACAGCTCCCCAGGGCCCACACCTGAGAAGCCAGCGCTCTGGCCACGGCCGCAGGCAGTGTCAGGCCTGGGAGACCCGCGTACACCCCGGGTCTGGACGGACGCCGGAGAAGCAGAAGCCCAGACTCCTCACCCCTTCTCACACCTGGCCTGGCAGGAGCCGCTCAGTTATGCACAGCAGTGGTCCTGAGCCACCCGCTCACCACGAGGTTGCCATGCCCCTGAGATGGAGGCGCCCCGGTCTCCAAGGCCCTGGGGCGGGGGGCGTCCTGTGTGGACAGAACGCCCCCACCCCAAGCCCACTTTGCTGACGGACTCGGGTACAGCCCTTCTCTTAGCAAATGCTGGGCCACGGGGGCTCGGGCAGAGAAGGTGGGCTCCTCACGTGCCTGGGGCCGGGGTTGGAGGTGTCTGGGGTCCTTGGCGGGGGGCTTGCCACCCTCTGCCACAAACCACTGTCCTTTTCTCTTCCTCTCGCCTCTTTGCAGTTCCGTCCCCCTTCTCTGTTGCCTCTGCCTTAGAGGAGCCCACGGCTGAGCAGCTGCTGAGGGGGGAGGAGAAGCCTCTCCTCAGGCCCCACACTCTGTAACATCACCACACATGCTCCACACTAATAAAACTTTAACAAGAGTCCCCTCCAGGCTCCCTCGGGAGGTGGGTGCAGTGTCCCCTCCGTCCTCCACACTGGGTGTGGCCAGGGCTCTGTATGTGTGAGGCTGAGAGCTGGAGAGAGGTGGGGCCCTTGACACCATCAGAGGGACAGGACTGGGTGCTGGTGGGGAGGGGGGAGGAGCACAGGGGCTCTGCCGGGAGGACCAGGAGAAGAGGCACGTGCCTGTGTGTGTCCCATCCAACCCGGCCCTTCCTCTCCAGTGGACCTGAGGGCTCAGTACTGCTGTGGGGTGGCCCTGCGCTTTAGCTGTCGGCCAGGATGGTGGGCAGAACATTTCCAGTGGGAATCGTGTGGAGTCCCCAGGGTTCCCTAATCACCAGAGCTGCAGGGCAAGCCAGACTGCCCCCTGCCCTTCGCCCCCTGTCTCCAGGTCCTAGCACCTCTGCAGGCCCAGGCTTGCAGACGAGGCTTCTGGAAACAGTGGCCTTCGAGGTGCGGCCCTGCCCGGGTCCGTGTCTGCCCCTTGCCCTGTCTGGTATCAGGACCCACTTACTGCGTGACGTGCCTGGTGTCCTCCTGCCTCCTGGCCTCCAGACCAGTCACAGCTCCAAGCCTTCTGGGGCCATGACTCGGCACTGACCCAACAACAGAAGTTTGGCTTTTTAAAAATGAAATATAAAATCAAGCTGATAGAGGAGGAATATTCTTACCAGCTTGAGAATAACAGCGGTGGTAACAAACAGGGTGCTGGCACCCACGGGCTCAGGCTCTTGGGAGCTGTCAGGGCGTAATTTGCATGCTAAATACAATATTTTTAGCACCAAAAGTTTGGAGCACTTGACTTGCCCTGAACACTTAATTATGGACTTTGATCTTCTCCCTGAACCTGAACATAGTGCTAAGCCCTGAGAGAGGCTCTCGTCCCCAGAACACCCGATTCCAGAAGATGGGCAGAGCAGGCTCTGAGTATAGCTCAGGGGAGGGGGTCAATAACCCAGCCACCCCATCCTGGGAAAGGCATTAGGTCCCCAAGGGGGCTAGCACCCCCAGGGACCTCTCAGCTCTGTTATGCAGCCCGGAGTCCAGGCACATGCATGAGGGCACGTGCACACACATGTGCACACACGCGCACACACACACGCGCACACACACATGCGCACACACACAGAGTCTATAAATGATATTGACCTGGAACGGAAGCTTAAGAACTCCTGTTAGCATTAGAAATCTTAGGGGGTCACACAGGGTGGAAGAGATGACAAAAGGATGGAGAGAGAAAAAGAGGAAGAAAGAGAGGAGGGAGGGAGGGAGGAAGCAAGGAGGAAGGGAGGCAGGGAAGGTAGCCTGAGAGCAGGTTGGGAAGAACACTGACAGGAGCAGAGGGGAAGAGGGCAGGCAGGGGTGGGAGGCGGGGCAGGGAAAGCTGCCCACAGCTGTCACGAAGCTTCACGTCTTTGTGCCAGACAGCAGATTGACAGCTGGAGTGGGCAGGGGGCGGGCTGGGCTCCACCTCCTCCCCCCTCAGTGCTTCGGGGGCAAAGGGATGGCGGGGGACCCAGGAACACCAAGGTGGAAGGGGGTGACCCAGGCTCTGGCTGTCTCCCCAGGACTTCCAACAGCCCACGTTTGCCCCAATCAGCGAGGGCAGAAGGGAGCCCCAGGCTGGGCATAGCAGCCCTCTGATTTTCTCTTTGCTGGCCATTCTCCTGTGCTTCTGCCTCCATGCCTGTCTTTGTCTGTAGAATGGCTTTTAATCAAAGGATCATTGATCTGCCTTTATGGAACACGGAGTCTGCACCCAGGGTGCCCTCCCCCAGCGTGCAGGCAGGAAGCACCACTTAAGGGAGGAGCCTTCCTGGTCGGGCACGGTGGGGTGCCATGCAGCCATCCTCTCAGATGTCTGCTTGTGGCCGCAAGTCTCCAAAGCTTCAGTCCCTTATTCATCCCCTGCTGGGCTCTGGAGAGGTTCCAGGTGGCTGCAGGCTCAGGAGATGTCCCAGGAATTGAGAAGACAGTAGTGCAGGATAAACTGCATCCATTCATCCATCCATCCCCCCAGCACGGTCTTACTTGGTGAATATTCACTGAGCAACTGTTTATGGTACTCCAGACCCTGAGCGAAGCACTAGGAATGAGCAGTGAAGAAGGGGGTTACCAGCCCTGTTTTTGCAGAGTTCACAACCCAGTGGACGTCAGGCA
Organism: Oreotragus oreotragus; assembly: GCA_006410675.1. Classification (NCBI taxonomy): domain Eukaryota; kingdom Metazoa; phylum Chordata; class Mammalia; order Artiodactyla; family Bovidae; genus Oreotragus; species Oreotragus oreotragus. Next base: position 73,293 of record SJYX01006217.1, read on the forward strand.
TTAGCCCAACACTCACACAACAGTGGTGAAAGCTCTGGGCAGAGTCCCGGCGGGGTGCAGCGACCACTGTCACGGGCACGCAATGCCCAGCCCCGTGGCGCTCTTTACCTAGGTGACGAGGGTGACTCAGCAGGTAGCAGCCCCAGTGTGGCTTGACCCCCGAGCAAATAGGTAGGGACCTGGGGAGGGCAGGAAGTCTGATGGCAGAGGACTTCCCTGATGGAGGGGCAGAGGCCCCTGGAAGCGACTGCACGTTCTGCTCTGGGTGGGCTCAGAACAGGGCAGTCAGCTGCCTGCACCCAGGGGCTTTGAGGACTGGCATGCTTTGGGGGTCTTGCCAGGGTGCCCACCTACCTGGGTTGCCTTCCCACACCACCTCTGTCCTGGGGAGATGTGGCCCAGCCTGTGCCCCGCTGCCTCTCCACCCTCCCGGGCCCAGGACCCAGGCTGTGTCCATGGCGTTAGCAGACACCTTTGCCTCCCATGCCGTCCTGTCTTCCTCGTGACCCCCGGTGGTCAGCCCATATGACCCCCCATTACAGAGAAGAGACCTTTCAGCTAGGGAGGGTGGTTGTCAGGTGTCAAGGCTGGCCTTTGAGCCCAGGCCTTTCAACTCTGCATCTGATGTTATTCATCCAGCCCCTTCCCTGACCAGCCCTGAGTGAAGTTAGGAGAGGGCACTGTAGTCAGGAAATTTTTTTTTTTTAAAGAGGAGAGAGAAAAAGAAAACCATTTGGGACCAGACTTTTAGGATGTGGCCCGTAGGGTGACTGTGAATAGAACAATGACCATTTGGGCAGCTGGACCACATGAGTATGGGGATGGCCGTGCAGGTTAGGAGGAGCAGGTTTTAGTGGGTTTTCAGTAGCAGTAGGCAGGAGTCTGGGCATCCACGTGACTGCAGATCCCCTCCGGCCAGCCAGGCATCCCTCCCTGCCTCCGGTTCTGGGGGAATCAAGGGAAGTAGGAAGCTGGCGGGGAGAGAGTAGACCCTCTTTGCAGAGGGAGGCCATGCTGGCTTAGTGGATCTCTGGGGGGCGGGGAGAAGGGGGCACTTGGTAGGATCAGCTTCCCACTCCCTCTCCCATCCCAGCTCCGCTCCTTAACAAACAAAGCAGGGCGAGCGCTGCTGGGCACAGCCCCTGGCCTGCAGGGCGCCTGGAAAGGACTTATCCGTGGTTGGAACCATGCAGCTCCGAGTCCACAGAAAATGCTGCGTGCCCACCACACTCGATTGTGTTTTCTGCCATCTTCACCCGGGGCTCTGTCTGGAGATGTGTGTGTGAGGCTGGAGAGAGGAAGGCAGCCCCCCACACCCCCAACCCCCGGGATCCTCAGGGTCAGAAGCTGGGAGGCAGATGCTGAGAGGAGGAAGGCGGGAGTGGCGGGGAGGGAGGTGGTATACCACCTGGGACATGGGAGAGGCAGGGGGCTTCTTTCGTAGGGTTTGCCTCACCGGGTTCAACTGCAAACACTGTTCTGTTGGCCCCATGAGTGTAGTCTGTGGAGGTCAGGCTCTGAGCTGCGTCCAGGACGCGGAAAGGATGGCATGGGCGAGAGAGAAAGGAACTTGCCTGGAGGAGAGAAGTTTTGTGGCCTAGTTCTTCCCACAGCAGGAGCTGCTCTGGGTTACAGAGCCAAAAAGCCCAGAACAGGAACACGGCTGCCCGGGCCATTCACAGTCTCATGTCCAAATCCCTTCCCCCGCCCCGGCCCGCCCCCTCTGCAGTTCTCTCTTCATTCTTGGAGCAGGTTGAGCCCTCACGCTGTGCCCCTGCACACTGCAACGTCAGCCCTGGACCCTTCCCTCTCCTGGCAGATGCAGGCACGGCTGCCTTACTTTGCTGACATGGAAGCCCTCTACGTCTCCTGGGGCCTCGCAGATGTGTGTCAAGCGGCACGACGCACTGCTGGGGCTTGCCCAGCCCTCCAGCTGGCCTGACACTACTCTAGGTGTGTTGCAAGAGGTCTCAGGGTCACAGCCCACCCCAAGGTACTGAAGGAGAGCCACCCTTTCCTCCTCTGGATGGGCTGGCAAAGAAAAATAGTCAGCTCCTTCCAAGAGTATCCTTGACAAAAGACTGCAGAAGGCTGGATTGTTGGTGAACTCTTCCAAGAGAAAAATTCCTCCGACTCTGCAGAAACTCTGGAGAAACTGCAAGAAAATAATCTGTTGAGTGCTTACTAACAGATCTGCCCTTTGACCACAGGGCATCTGATTATTATCACAAGCCAGTTAGATAAGCAGCAGATCAGCTGTTAGATGATGCAGCCAAGTCTAAGACAGTTTCAGCTGCCTAAGGGCACAGGCTGGTGTCATTCCCCTGGAGGAGGGCATGGCAACCCACTGCAGTCTTCTTGCCTGGGACATCCCATGGACAGAGGAGCCTGCCGGGCTACAGTCTCTAGGGTCGCAAAGAGTCAGGTACGACTCAGTGACTGATATACACACAAAATCATATGCTAGTGGATGGCCCAGCTTCAAAGCCCATGGTCTTTCTACCCAGCCCCCCAGAGCTTCCCTCCCTACCTCAGCCCTGCCTGGCAGCTACTGCCATCCCTTAAGTTATAGTAACAACCCTGCTGCCTGTATCTGATCCAGCAGGCATGGATGGAGTGTGGAGGAAGGAGCAGGTATTAATAGAATGCGGAAATAAGCGGATGCAGTGATGTGCTCACACCCAGGCAGGAACCTCGTTGTAGGGAGCGCTGGGACAGAGTGACTGTCTCCAGCCAGGCAATCGGAGAAGTCTTCGCGGGCAGGGACAGGTGAGGTGGGTCTTGAAAGATGATCGGTAGGCCTCTGACCCACACTGGGAGAGAAGGGCCTGGGACCATGAGGGGAAGGGGCGTGGAGTGGGCCTGTGCTTGTGAGCACAGTGGCAGGACCAGCTGGAGCGCCCGAGGCCTGGGGTGCTGGAGCCCCCACTGGAGTTGTGCTCTGTGGGTGCTGGTGGGGGTGGGAAGGCAGTGAATGGTCTTGAGCAGAGGACCACAGCTGCTGTTCCTGTGCTCAGGGAGCCCCGAGACCCCTCTGGTGCTCTGCCCACTGGCTGTACCCCCACCCCCGCTCCCGGCCACAGGCTGGAGACCAGCCCCGTCCTCCATCCAGCCCATCATTCTCTCATGGGTCTCCACTCTCCCCGGTTGGCTTTGGTGGGGCAGTCTCCCAGTCTCCTCTGATACTTCTAGGGTGTCTTTTCAGCCCCAGGTTTTTTCCGTTGGTCCCTGGGGGAACCCCCGTGACTGCAGTGTGAGGTTACACAGGTGCCGCATCTGGGGACTGGTTCCCACAGTCGGTTTGGACTTCCTCCCTGCCTTTAACTCCTGTTAATACAGCTTGTCATCCCCTCTGCTCCTTCTGGGCTCCTAGCCCCACAACAAGGAGAAGCCCCCTGAAGGACCACTCTTTCCAGCACAAGAGGCCTCCCAGGCTGAGCAAACCATCAGCATCTCTGGGACAGCTAGACAGGTAGTGCCATCTCCCAGGGCGGGGCTTCCCTGATAGCTCAGTTGGTAAAGAATCCGCCTGCAATGCAGGAGACCCTGTTTCGATTCCTGGGTCGGGAAGACTCCCTGGAACAGGGATAGGCTACCTACTCCAGTATTCTTGGGCTTCCCTGGTGGCTCAGCTGGTAAAGAATCCGCCTGCACTGCAGAAGACCTGGGTTCAATCACTGGGTTGGGAAGATGCCCTGGAGAAGGGAATGGCTACCCACTCCCATATTCTGGCCTGGAGAATTCCATCAACTGTATAGTCCATAGAGTTGCAAAGAGTTGGACACAAAGTGGCTTAGCTGGTAAAGAATCCGCCTGCACTGCAGAAGACCTGGGTTCAATCACTGGGTTGGGAAGATGCCCTGGAGAAGGGAATGGCTACCCACTCCCATATTCTGGCCTGGAGAATTCCATCAACTGTATAGTCCATAGAGTTGCAAAGAGTTGGACACAACTGAGTGACTTTCACTTTCACTTTTCATCTCCCAGGGCTCTCCTTGGTGGGTGGGGTGGGGTGGGGGTGGGATGTATTGGCTTAGGCAGTGGTGTTGAGGATTGTCTAGGCAAAGAGTAGTAAGTAGGTGAACAAAATGATCGTGAGAAAAGGTGGGACTGGAACAACAGAGGAAAAGAAAATGAAGGGAGCCCCGGTACAAACTGGCCATGTGCATCCTCTCATTTCCTCGCCTCAACAACACGTGTTACAAAGAGGGAGGCAGCGCTCAGAGTCTAGGTAAAGAATCCACCCCAGGGACTCCGCTGGCGGTCCAGTGGCTAAAACTCTATGGAACAACAGAGGAAAAGAAAATGAAGGGAGCCCCGGTACAAACTGGCCATGTGCATCCTCTCATTTCCTCGCCTCAACAACACGTGTTACAAAGAGGGAGGCAGCGCTCAGAGTCTAGGTAAAGAATCCACCCCAGGGACTCCGCTGGCGGTCCAGTGGCTAAAACTCTGTGCTCCTAATGCAGGGGGCCCAGGTTCAATCCCTGGTCAGGGAACTAGATCCCACATGCTGCAACTAAGACCCAGTGCAGTAAAAAAAAAAAAAAAAAAAACCGCCGCAGCTCTGCCAGACTCTAAGGCCCCTCACAGGAGGACTCCCTTCTCCATCACCCCTTTCCTCGTCCTACATGTGGTGAGGGGTCTTTGGAAGACACAGTTTGTTCTGATGGCATCCTCCTTCTTGGTGGAGTGACCGCAGCTCCCAACTCCCCCACACGCTGAGTCCCAGCTCTGGAATTAGGGAGGGTGTCAAGGTCTCCCCATGAAGTGCCCACCCTCTCGCCCGCCACCTGCTCTTCCGTTGGGCTGTCCACACCCACAGACAGGTCCGTTGCTCTTTCACATTCCCTGGCCTCTGGGGTCCCCACCCCTTCCAGCTAGTCCAGACCTTGCCCCTTATCTGCTATGTCCTTGTCGTCCTCCAACATTGCAACTCCCGGAAAGCCCTTCCTGGTGAGCTTAGTGACTGATTGGATGGTGGGGGGTGAGGGGAGAGGGAGAGGAGGAGGGTAGACTCCCCCGTCTGTGCACCAGCCACAGATGGCTGCTCAAATTTAACAGATCGAAATTAAAAACTGGATCCCTCAGTTGCATCAGCCACATTTCAAGTGCTCAGTAGCACGTGGAGTTAGTAGAAGACATGGATTGTTTCCGTTCTCCTGGAAAGTTCTGTTGGACAGTACTGGTCTAGAAAGACTCTTAGACTGGGGGCTGGGGTCCCCACAACTAAATGACTCAATGGCACATCCATCTAATGGACATGAGTTTGAGCAAACTTTGGGAGATAGTGAAGGATGGGGAATCCTGGCGTGCTGCAGTCCACGGGTCACAAAGAGTCAGACACGACTCTGTGACTGAACAACTAAGTGAGGGACAAGGGCAAGGAGTAGGGCTTGTGGGGGTTCCGTTTGGGACACTGAGTTTAAGGGTCTGTAGGACCCCCACGTGGAAACGTCAGTAGGAAATCAAAGGTTCCTATCCTCCTCCTCCTCAGTCTCCCCTAAACAGGTTTGGAATTCAACTGAGATCCTCTCCTTGGGAATGTCAAGGGCCTTAGTAAAATCCAATTCTAAATATCCCTAGGAAACTTCTAGAAGGCAGCTGTGCTGCAATGGCGCTCAGGGTAGAAGCTGTGTGTGTCTGTAGGGTCTGTGTCTGTCTGGCTTGGGATGGCTCGGGAAGGGAGAAGAAGGCGCTAGTAGGCAACGAGAGGGCTGTGTTGGCTGGAGCTGGCCTGACACTGTGAACTCCATTATTTCTTGGAGGAAGACAGTAGAGAAAGCAAGGGTCTGGGGAATCACCGTTTAGACCCTGGGATCATCAGAGCTGAAGTGAATCCTACAGATAGTCCTGTTTACATCTCTGTGGGATTCTCACCATTTGTGGGTCAATAGGTGCCCCCCCCCAAAAAAAATCATTTACTTTTTCTAACTCGGTTCTTCAGAGTCTCTCCTCAGACTCCTCCCAACAGGATAAGCCAGACACTATTGCTCTTCCGTGGTTCCCTCCTGACTATTGATCTGAGGTCACTTGGCTTTGAACATGAAGCCCCACACCCCTTCTCTGGCTCCTGCGGAATTCTAGGCATGGAGCTGAACTCAGACCTCAGGGTGTGAGGAGAAACAAACAGCATCATGTTCCCTCTTTCCCTCTTCTTGCTCCAGCGTGTTCTAGAAGAGACACAATTCCCAGGGGCATTTAGAACACGTTTTGCCCAAGGAGGATGGGGCAGGCAGCCAGCAAGGGGCAGGCGGATGGAACAGTCCACTGAGTGCAACCCTGTCCCGGCCCCCAGGGTCCCCACTTTTCCAACCAGGAGAGGAAAAGACCACCACCCTGGGCTGCTGGCCAGTGACGGTCTTCACGGTGATGCTAAAAGCACAGAGAAACCACAGGACGCCCCCTGGCGGTTATCCTCAGCCTTGGCTGTTCTCCAGCTAATAACCTTAGAGGCCCTTAGATCTAATATACCCTTTCATCAGGGCATAGCTCAGGCAGTAAAGAATACGCCAGCAATGCAGGGGACCCAAGTTCGATTCCTGAGTGGGGAAGATCTTCTTGAGAACAAAATGGCAGCCCACTCCAGTATTCTCACCTGGAGAGTCCCGTAGACAGAGGTGGCCCTGGCAGGCTACAGTCCATGGGATCCCAAGAGTTGACACGACTTAGCGACTAAACCATCACCACCCTGGTTTAGGTTTAACTGGTTTAGGGTGGAGTCAGTTCTGGTTTAACTGCTCAAGGGCGGGGCCAGGTTTTTTAAAAACTCCTCACCCTGCACACCTCACCCAGGAGGTGCTACTATGCAGGCTTGATTTATAACCTGTGCTCCAGGACACAACCCCTTTCAAAGCAGCCCCCAGGGCTGTCTGCAGTAGACTGTGGTTTGTGTGGGGCAAAGTGTCCAGGGCCCATGAGGCTGGCACCATGATCCAGAGACTGCAGCGCAGGAGACACACTGCTGCCAGCATTGCTAGAGAGGACTCCTGCGCGCGGCATGTGCACGGGACAGACGGGTGTCCTCTGCTCCACCTCCGGAGCAGAGGCTGGTGCCAATGGTACTGCAGCAGCCCCCGAGGGGGACACTCAAAGGCAGGCCTGGGGCTGTAGCTCGTTAGGGGTTGTGAAACCACATAACTCAGATCGGGACTTCAACCAACCAGGCCCACTTAGGTTCCACAGACAGAGTGTGGGTCATCTCTGAAGGTGAGAGAGGCCTCAAAACATGGCATGGTTAGTTTTAAGGGCTGGGTAATTTCATAGGCTAATGAATAGGCGGGGTATTCCAACTATTTTGGGAAGGAGTTGGGGGCAATGATTTCCAGGAATTGGGCCCCCACCTGCTCTTTGATGGCTGGCCTCAGAATGTCAGGGTACGTCAGGTGGGTATCACTTAGCTTGCTGCTGTGTTACCATAAGCCTATATTGAGGCTCAAGGTCTAGTGGAAGTTGGCTCTTCTGCTATTTTGGACCCATTTGGTTTCAGTGTTGATGGCGTGTCCTCAGGTTATGTCATTCTTTTAAATGTTGTGCCCAGCCCTCTCCCCTCCCGTTTCATTTGGGGTGGAAGATGTTCTCTTCTCTGACAATTGCAAACATCCTTGAGTTGGAGGGGGCTTCCTTGGAGAAGGAAACGACAACCCACTCCAGTATTCTTGCCTGGAGAATCCCATGGACGAAGGAGCTTGGTGGGCTACAGTCCACGGGTTGCAAAGAATCGGACATGACTGAGAGACTTCACCTTCACTTTCACTTTCCTTGGTAGCTCAAACAGTAAAGAGCCTGCCTGCAATGCAGGAGCCCTGGGTTCCATCCCTGGGTCAGGAAGATCCCCTGGAGAAGGAAATGGCAATCCACTCAAGTATTCTTGCCTGGAGAATCCCATGGATGGAGGAGCCTGGTGGGCTACTGTCCACGGGGGTCTCAAAGAGCCAGACACAACTGAGCGACTAAACTTTTTGGGTTGGAGGGGTTGCTCCAGCATCATGAAGAGGGAGAAAGGAGCTGGATAGGGCCCTGAGGGCACCCCTACTCCACCCACAGTCCTGCCCCAACCCCTCCCAACAGTGGGCCAGCCCTAGCAGAGCCAGAGAGGAAGCATAAGCCACTGGCTGCGAGCCTAGGCTGGGTCACACAGGCTAGTGTGAGCAGTCCCAGCCCTGCTCCCACCAGCAGACCAGGCCAGGCAGCTGACGGGGGCAGGACAGAGCTCCCTGAGCCGCTTCCCAGGAGGAAGTCCCTGCCCAGCGAGCTCCACAGCGAGCCAAGAGAACTGCACACCCCCCCCAGGTGACATCACTACCCTAGCCCTCAGGTGACATCACCACCCCGCCCCCCCCAGGTGACATCAACAGTCTGTGGGGTCGCAGAGAGTCGGACACGGCTGAAGCGACTTAGCAGGCATACCTTTCTGCCAATGTTTGTCTCTGAGTATTGATTTTTCGAGTGGTAAGCAGCCAGATCTGATTTGGTAGCACTACTTGCTAGCTGTGGGTCAGGAGTGATTTCCTCTTTGCAGTTCAATTGCCCCTTATGTGAATTTGGATAATAATAACATCTATTATGCAATAATGAGGATTAAAGGAGTTAATTATGAAGGTGCTTAGAACAAGGTATGACAGGTAGCACCCGTGTCAGCCTTATGAAAAGGGCGTTATCGCTCGATGCTGGCAGGTATCACAGAGCCAGATACATCTCCAACTGCAATCAATTTGGTCCACTTAACTGGGTGACCTTGAGCAAGTCACTTACCTCTCTATTCCTCTATTGTGTTATCTCTTGTGTCTGGTGCTCCCGAACATGGCGCCTGCTAATGAGACAATTGTCCCGACCATGCTTCCAGACCATTTCTCCCACTCATTGGCACACAGTCACTGGGTAGGAACCCAACCCTGTGCTCAGACTGAGCTGCACTCTGAACTCTGCTGGAGGGCGATTTCCAGGCTCCACGTGAAGAAGCCTGACTGTAATGACACATGTGTTCTGTTCCTGATCTTTTTCCAAGAGAGGGACTCCATTCAGATTCTCAAGCAGAAAAGGAAGCTCGCCAATGTAACACCTTTCTGCTTTCCTTCAAAAACAACAGCAATAAAATCCTCAGCTTTGCCAGAAGCAAGAAGCCGTGCAATGTTCTGCTCCTTTCAATAGTGCTAAAGAAAAGAAGGGTTCCATCTGCTTTACCTCCAGAGCCTGGAAGCCCCGCAATTCTCCAAGGAGCGGCAGGGATGGAGGAAGCTGTGTGATGGCTGTGAGGGCGTGTGCCCGCGTGCAGCGTAGGAAAATAAACACAGCCATCACTAAGGTGTCTGTGCCTTCTGCTGCCCGGGAGGAGGAGGCAAGGGAAGACAGGACCGGTGTGGGCGGTCCAGAGAGCAGCAGGGAGCCGCGCTTTGTTTTTTCTTTTTAAAATTAGAAGACTCTAATGCTCGCTACCTTCCCAGCCCACTGTTCCCCGGGCTCGCGCGCGCTCTCTCTCCCAATTCTGCCAAGACACATATTTCTCCTCCTCTGGACCACCCTGAAGGTGTGATTTGGGAATGGCGCTAGACAAACAACCCCGATGTCAGCCCCATGGAGAGCGCCCGGCCCCAGAAAGAGCTCCAGAGGGAGGGGCTGGAGGGATGTGGTCTGGTCAAAGAGCATCTATCTCTGCTTAGGACTCTGGAGAGGCCATTTCTACTCCACACTTACAGCTTATTTGGAGCTCAGATTGGTGTTGGCCGTGGGGGGGTCATTTATCACCGACTAGACTTAGCAGCAGCAGCAGATTGCCAGTCTTGGAATGGAGTGTCTTGAACCCACCCCCTTTAAGGCTGACCCGACGCTGTGCCCATTCTCTTGATGGGAAAGTAAGGCCCTAGCTGGAGAGGCACATATAGACCTCTTCTTAGTGAGACCCCATGTCCCAAATCAATTACTCAAGACATGGCGTTAGGAAAGATCAATGCCCTGGAGAGAGAGGGAGATCACGCAAGGGCATCAGAAAGAAAAGATTGCTGAATTGAAGATGGATGCTTTCACAAAATGTGTCCTAAGCAAAAGCAAAGCAGAGATGGTCTACTGCAGAGGTTTACAGACTAAAGCTTGTGGACCATACTCAGCCCACTGCCTGCTTTTGGGCAGCCCTCAAGCTATGAATAATTGTTATGTTCTTAAGAGGCTGAAAAAAAGTCAAGAGAATAAGAGTATTTTATAATATATGAAATTAAATGAAATTCAAATATTAGTGGCCATCAGTAACATTTTATTAGAACAAAACTGCATTCATTCAATATTATCTGTGGCTGATTCCGTGTTGCTGGCTCAGCTGATAAAAGAATCCACTTGCAATGCGGGAGACCTGGGTTCAACCCCTGGGTTGGAAAGATCCCCTGGAGAAGGGAAAGGCTACCCACTCCAGTATTCTGGCCTGAAGAATTCCATGGCCTATATATCCATGGGGTCACAAAGAGTTGAATAGTTACAACAGTGGCCAGGGAAAGTGTTAGGCACTCAGTTGTGTCTGACTCTTTGAGAACCCATGGACTGTAGCCTGCCAGGCTCCTCTGTTCATGGGATTTTAAGCAAGAATACTGGAGTGGGTTGCCATGCCCTTCTCCAGGGGACTTTCCTGACCCAGGGATAGAACATACATTGGCAGGCAGATTTCTTTCCTGTCTACGCCACCAGGGAAGCCTACAACAGAGGCCATCTGGCTCCCAAATCCTAAAATAGTTCCTATCTGGCCCTTCATGGAAATCATTTGCTGACCCGTCTTCCTGGGCGGTGGTTTTCAAACCTCAGTGTACATTAGAAATCACCTGGAGGACTTGGCAAAACAGATTGCAAGCCCTGTCTCCATATTGCTGCTTCGGTAGGTCTGCAGTGGAGGCGGAAACCTGCATTTCTAGTAAATTCTCAGGTGATGATGTTGCCTGAGGTCCACATTGCGAGAACCAGTAAACCCACAGGCATTGTGACGGTTCACAGGACACAGAAGGTTAAAAGAAAATGAGAGGAGATGCCAGGGAGAATAGGTTCTGTGGGAATATTAAAGCTGGAGAGGCAGGGAAAGGAATTTCAAGTATACTTCTCAGAAAGCATGCACAGGAAAATTGAAGAGAGAAAATTTAAACATCTACAGCTTTGATGGAAAGAGACACTGATTTCATTATAATGTGTGGATTGAAGGAAACAAATTTCCTTTAAGCTCACTGCTTCACTTGGCTCGTAACAGTTTCAGCATCTCTACCTGTGATGAGAAACGGCTGATTACAAAAGGACTATCTGGAATTACGAAGACCTTAGCTCTTAACCTTATGAGGTTGTCGTTGCTGTTTAGTCGCTAAGGCGTGTCTGACTCTTTTGCAAGGTAAGGTTATTTAAATGCCTCTGAAATTTCTTATACCTCTCTCCCAGGAGAAAGACACAGTTACCTCTTTTAGTGCCCTACTGCTGCATAGCAAGCCGTACCCAAACATTGTGGTTTAAAACAGAGCAACCCAGTTTTTCTCAGGACCTAGTAACTAGGCTGGGTTCAGCAGGGAGCAGGGTAGCCAGATTTCTCACTCAGTAATTTAGGGCCTGAGATCACCAAAGCCGACGCTGCCAGGCTGTTTTCAGGACTAAGTGCAGAACCAGCTTGGTGGCTCAGATGGTAAAGAAGCCACCTGTAATGCGGGAGTTCAGTTCAGTTCAGTTCATTCGCACATTCGTGTCCGACTCTTTGCCACCCCGTGGACTGCAGCACTCCAGGCCTCCCTGTCCATCACCAACTCCCAGAGTCTACCCAAACCCATGTCCATTGAGTCAGTGATGCCATCCAACCATCTCATCCTCTGTCGTCCCCTCTCCTCCTACCTTCAATCTTTCCCACCATCAGGGTCTTTTCCAATGAGTCACTTCGCATCAGGTGGCCAAAGTACTGGAGTTTCAGCTTCAGCATCAGTCCTTCCAATGAACACTCAGGACTGATCTCCTTTAGAATGGACTGGTTGGATCTTCTTGCAGTCCAAGGGACTCTTAAGAGTCTTCTCCAACACCACAGTTCAAAAGCATCAATTCTTCAGCGATCAGCCTTCTTCACAGTCCAACTCTCACATCCATTCATGACCACCAGAAAAACCATAGCCTTGACTAGACAGACCTTTGTTGGCAAAGTAATGTCTCTGCTTTTTAATATGCTATCCAGGTTGGTCATAACTTTCCTTCCAAGGAGTAAACATCTTTTAATTTCATGGCTGCAATCACCATCTACAGTGATTTTGGAGCCCCCCAAAATAAAGTCAGCCACTGTTGCTACTGTTTCCTCATCTATTTGCCATGAAGTGATGGGACTGGATGCCATGATCTTCGTTTTCTTAATGTTGAGCTTTAAGACAACTTTTTCACTCTCCTCTTTCACTTTCTGGGGAAGGCGATGGCACCCCACCCCAGTACTCTTGCCTGGAAAATCCAATGGATGGAGTAGCCTGGGGGGCTGCAGTCCATGGGGTCGCTAACAGTCGGACAGACTGAGTGACTTCACTTTCACTTTTCTCTTTCATGCATTGGAGAAGGAAATGGCAACCCACTCCAGTATTCTTGCCTGGAGAATCCCAGGGATGGGGGAGCCTGGTGGGCTGCCGTCTATGGGGTCACACAGAGTCAGACACGACTGAAGTGACTTAGCAGCAGCAGCAGCTTTCACTTTCATCAAGAGGCTCTCTAGTTCTTCTTCACTTTCTGCCATAAGGGTGGTGTCATCTGCATATCTGAGGTTATTGATATTTCTCCCAGCAATCTTGATTCCAGCTTGTGCTTCCTCCAGCCCAGCATTTCTCATGATGTACTCTGCATATAAGTAGGGTGATAATATACAGCCTTGACGTACTCCTTTTCCTATCTGGAAGCAGTCTGTTGTTCCATGTCCAGTTCTAACTGTTGCTTCCTGACCTACATACAGGTTTCTCAAGAGGCAGGTCAGGTGATCTGGTATTCCCATCTCTTTCAGAATTTTCCACAGTTTATTGTGATCCACACAGCCAAAGGCTTTGGCATAGTCAATAAAGCAGAAACAAATGATTTTTCTGAAACTCTCTTGCTTTTGCGATGATCCAGTGGATGTTGGCAATTTGATCTCTGGTTCCTCTACCTTTTCTAAAACCAGCTTGAACATCTGGAAGCTTACGGTTCACGTATTGCTGAAGCCTGGCTTGGAGAATTTTAATGTGGGAGACCCGGGTTCAATCCCTGGTTTGGGAAGATCCCCTGGAGAAGGGCATAGCAACCCACTCCAGTATTCTTGCCTGAAGAATCCCCATGGACAAGAGGAGCCTGGTGGGCTATAGTCCATGGGGTGGCAAAGAGTCAGACATGAGTGACGCGACTAAGACTTTCATAGGGACAAAATTTTAATTTTAGGGAGATGGAATCCTAGGACTGAAAGCACTGGGAGTTCTTCAAGAGCACCACAGGTGTTTTCATGTTTTATTTTGTAATTGCACCCACACAAGTTCTAGAACAGCCTACTTTCTACTTTGACTAAATTCACATAGTCCAGTTCGGTTCAGTGAGTTCAGTCACTCAGTCGTGTCCGACTCTTTGTGACCCCATGGACTGCAGCACGCCAGGCCTCCGTGTCCATCACCAACTTCCGGAGTTTACTCAAACTCCTGTCCATCGAGTCAGTGATGCCATCCAACCACCTCATCCTCTGTTTTCCCCTTCTCCTCCCATCTTCAATCCTTCCCAGCATCAGGGTCTTTTCAAATGAGTCAATTCTTCACATCAGGTGGCTAAAGTATTCATTTATTCATGGAAAACTCAGTAAAGAGATGAAATAAGATTGCCTCTTTGTTACAGGGCTTTTTAGGTTTTTTTAAAGCAGTTAACCTCCAGTTAAAATAAATAAATTTATATTAAAAAATAGAAGCACACTAGCACATCCCACCTCCCTGTTTTAATTGAAGTATAGTTGATTCACAATGTTGTGTTAGCGTTAGATGTGCAGCAAAGTGAGTCAGTCATACATACATATATATATGTATTTCTTCTCACATTCTTTTCCTTTAGAGGTTATTAAGAGATATTGAATACAGTTCTCTGTGCTATAAAATAAATCCTTGTTGATTATCTATTTTATATAGAGTTGTGTATATCTGTTAATCCCAAACTCCTAATTTACCCCTTCCCTTTCCCCTTTGGTAACCATAAATTCATCTTCTATGTCTGTGAGCCTACTCTGTTTGGTATCATTTTTTTAGATTCCACATATAAGTGACATCATATGTTTGTCTTTGACGTACTTCACTTCGTACAATAATCTCTAGGACTATCCATGTCACTGCAAGTGGCATTATTGCATTCTTTTTTAAGGACTGCGTAATATTCCATTGTGTATATATACCACATCTTCTTCATCCACTCAGCTGTCAATGGACATTTAGGCCGGCACATCTCTTTTTGAATGTCCTTAAGGCATCTGCATATTGGAGCTTGTATTTGGGGAGGAGAAGGAAAGACTTGAAGCAATTATTTTCCTCCTAGTATTTCTTCATTTTTCTTCATATTTATCTACGGATTTATTTTTAATTTACCAAAAGTATTTAATACACATTTTATGGTACCTCATTATTTTCCTTTAACAATTCTGTCCATATGAGCATATATAACTCTATGTTATTCTTTTTGATGGTTATAGAGTTGTTTATTTATTATCTAGCTAATCGCCAGTTGTTAGACCTGAAAGAACTAAAAAGATACATTCATACAAAAACTCATGCATGAATATTCAAAGCAGCATTTTCATAATAGCCAAAAAGTGGAAACCACACTAACGACCATCAACTGACAAATGGATAAACAAGATGTATAATATCTATACAATGCAAAATCATCTGCCACAAAAACTAAAAAAAGGACGGAGCACCAGTATATCCTACAACACAGAAGAACCTTGAAAGCTTCATGCTAACTGAAGGAGCCCAGACACAAAAGCCACATATTTTAATGATTTCAAATTTACATAAGAGGCAAATCTGTAGTGAGAGAAAAGAGATTAGCCTGCCTCGCTCTTCACCCAGGTGGTTCAGATGGTGAAGAATTTGCCCACAGTGTGGGAGACCACAGTTCGATCCCTGGGTTGAAAAGATCCCCTGAAGAAGGGAATGGCAACCCACTCCAGTATTCTTGCCTGGAGAATTCCATGGACAGAGGAGCCTGGTGGGCTAGAGTCCATGGGGTTTGAAAGAGTCGGACACAGCTGAGCGACTAACACTTTCCCTTCACTTTTCACTCTTAGAAGGCCCACCTTTCTCGGCTTCTGCAATACCGTTCTCTTCTGGATCTCCTTGCTACCTCTCCGACTGACTGGTTTCCAGTATGTCAGCCACCACTAGCTCCTTATGCACTCTGGTCCTCGGTGACCCTTGTACTCTCTCAATATGCTCTCTTGCACAGAGCTCAGAACTTCTGCTACAAGTTTGCTGACACTGGGACTTCCTCCCGCCTTTTCCTCCTCCCAAACTCTAGACCCTCTTGCCATCCACCTACTAAGCATTTCTCCTTAGATGTTCCTCAGGTTCAAAACAGAATTCATCAGTTCCCAAACCATGTCTTTATACTTTTGCATATGTTGCCTCCTCCACCAGAAACACCCTTCCCACTTCTCTGCCATGTGAATTCCTACTTATTTTTCAAGATTTAGGTTCAATTTTACTTCCTCCTGAAAGCCTTCATGGGTTACTTGGTTTTGATAATTGGCTGCCTTCTGGGTCCCGAAGCACTTTACATAGGACATTTTTGCACATTTGCCACATTGTGTTTAATTATTTTGTCCGATTCATCTCCTCAACGGCTACCATTTTGTTTTATTTTTGTATCTAGCAGTTAGCACAGTTGCATGGGAGAAAATAATGACTATCACAGCTGACACTTCTAGTATGCTTACTAGACACCAGACACCAACTTCAGTAATTTTATTCATATTAATTCACTTAAGCTCCCCATTTGCCCCTTGAAGCAGGCATGTTTCTATACCCATTTCTCATATGGATAAAATGAATTATGAGTTTAACGAATTTTCCAAGGTTGCACAGATACCAGACAGCAGACCTGGGGTTACACGCCAGACACTCTTGCAACAAAACCTATGTTCTCAACCATTATTGTAAATTGATAGGGAGAGGAGACTTGGGTATTCCCTTCTCTCCCAAGTCCTCAAAAAATTTCCAAATTGCTGAGATCTTTCTCTTTCACTTTATCTACAGAAAATGACTTTCTTCAAGGTTGTTGTAAATCGTTTATTGTTTATGCACATTGACTCTACCGCCTAAAGCTGGCCTTTCACACAGGTAAGTATGACTATCATGTGAATTCACTCACAAGCATTCACTGAGCCCCTTCCCTGTCTCTGTGCCAGGCAGTCTTAGGCATTGAGGATAGACTGGCGAGGCACACAGTCACCCTGTCTTCTTCAGGCAGAACTTGGGAACAAGGACTTGTCTACCTTCTGTCTAATAATTACCTTCTGGTTAAAGGAGAGTTGAGAGAAGTCTGAGAATGCTGCTCCTATTAGGCAGGTTCTCCAGAAAGAAAGAACCAATAAGAACAATAGGATGTGTGTTTGGGGCAGGGGCTCAGGAGGATAGAGACAGATTTATTTAAAGGAACAGGCTCGCCCAACTCTGGGCACTGGCAGTTCTGAAATTGACAGGGCGGGCTCAGCAGGCTAGAAATTTGGCGAGGAGTTGTTGTATTCGTGAGTCCAAAATCTACAGGGCAGACTGTGTTGTGCTGTGCTTAGTCACTCGGTTGTGTCCAACCCTTTGCCACCCCGTGGACTGCAGCCAGCCAGGCTCCTCTGTCCCTGGGGATTCTCCAGGCAAGAACTAGCAGGCTGGAAACTCAAGCAGAGTTTCTATTTCACTGTCCTAAGGCAAATTCCCTTTTATGGGAAAGGTCAGCCTCTGCTCTTAAGACCTTCTCCCAGTTGGAAGAGACCTCCCTGAAATCACGGAGGATAATGTGCTTTTCTTTAAGTCTACTGACTATAAATGTTCATCACTTCAGAAAAATACTTCAGTATGAAAAACACTCTCATAGCAACATCTAGAGTAATGTTTGACCAAACAATTGGGCACTGGAGCTCAGCCAAGTTTGAGATTAACCATCACACTGACTGCAGCCATAGGGGTCCAAGGTAGAGAGGCCTCAGAGCTGAGGAAAGCTTTTAACTTAGGGGCCATGTTGTCTGCCATGGTCTGAATTTACTGAGAACAGGCTTAAAGCTGCCTTGAGTGCATGCGTGCTCAGTCATGTCTATCTCTCTGCAATCCTATGATCTGTAGCCCTCCAGGCTCCTTTGTCCATGGGATTCTCCAGGCAAGAATACTGGAGTGGGTTGCCATGTCCTCCTCCAGGGATCTTCCCGACCCAGGAATTGGACCCAAGTCTCCTGGGTTGGCAGGCGGATTTTTTTTTTACCACTGAGCCACCTGAGACACCCACTTTTCTTCCATAGAGGGTCACCATAGATTCTGATTTGTCTGAGAAAGTCTTGGTGTGTGTCTGTTTTCCCAGAGTAATGATTAATAGAAACCTTATCGTTGTTAAGAATTCCCCAGTTGGGACCGTAAATTTTATGGTCTCCCATTTTTTAAGTTTCTTTTGCTCAACGTCTATGCTTACAGAATATAGAATGCATTTGATTTCCACCGTTTGCATATTTCAAACCAAGGGGAAGAAGTCGTGTCCCAGAAGGTTTTCCTGCACTGTACGTCAGAATTCCGTGATTTATGAATTTGTTTTTCTTCCTTACGGCATGACAGGCACTTGGCAAGGGCCTTTGGGTCCAGCCCTCCCAAGATGTGGGACCCTGGGAAAAACTGCTCGCTGTTTGTTTTGTGGTGACCGGCAGCAAACTCACTTGGATGATGAAAAGCTGAATGGAAAAATACCTCATGGATAATTTTCCCACTTCCTATTCTCACAGAATCAGTGTCTGAATATACAGTTCCCAAGCGCAGGGGCAGCTCCTGGAGTGAACTTGTGAGCCTAACTATAACCGAAGGCACTTCTGAAGACACTGCAGGAGGAGGGTGATGGCCCCGAACCACAGACCCACCACCTGCTGCTCATCTAGTCTGCTTGCAGCTCCCCTCGAAAGACTGCATTCCCGGAGGCTTCCAAGAATGCATTTGATTTCCACCGTTTGCATATTTCAAACCAAGGGGAAGAAGTCGTGTCCCAGAAGGTTTTCCTGCACTGTACGTCAGAATTCCGTGATTTATGAATTTGTTTTTCTTCCTTACGGCATGACAGGCACTTGGCAAGGGCCTTTGGGTCCAGCCCTCCCAAGATGTGGGACCCTGGGAAAAACTGCTCGCTGTTTGTTTTGTGGTGACCGGCAGCAAACTCACTTGGATGATGAAAAGCTGAATGGAAAAATACCTCATGGATAATTTTCCCACTTCCTATTCTCACAGAATCAGTGTCTGAATATACAGTTCCCAAGCGCAGGGGCAGCTCCTGGAGTGAACTTGTGAGCCTAACTATAACCGAAGGCACTTCTGAAGACACTGCAGGAGGAGGGTGATGGCCCCGAACCACAGACCCACCACCTGCTGCTCATCTAGTCTGCTTGCAGCTCCCCTCGAAAGACTGCATTCCCGGAGGCTTCCAACCAGCCGTTAGTTACCACCTTCCGTTACGAGTTAGTGGCCTTTGTTCCTTTATTGAGTCTCTAAATAAATATTCGTTAAGTGCCTACTATGTGGCAAGACAGGATGATCTGACAGCTGAAATTAATTAGTCTATAGATCTTATTCCCTGACTAAAAAAAAAAAAACAAAAAACAGGGAGGCGTTAATGGAAATTGGAGGGATAAAATGTTGGCTTTTATTTATTTTTTCACAATTGATTCAGAACATAACATTCTATGTCTACAAAAGGGAAAAAGAGACAGGGAATAAACAAGCCAGCCATTAGTTACCAACTTCTGTTACGAGTTAGTGGCCTTTGTTCCTTTATTGAGTCTCTAAATAAATATTTGTTAAGTGCCTACTATGTGGCAAGACAGGATGATCTGACAGCTGAAATTAATTAGTCTATAGATCTTACTCCCTGACTAAAAAAAAAAACAAACAAACAGGGAGGCGTTAATGGAAATTGGAGGGATAAAATGTTGGTTTTTATTTTTTTCACAATTGATTCAGAACATAACATTCTATGTCTACAAAAGGGAAAAAGAGACAGGGAATAAACATGAACCAGTAAAGGTCAGCTCACTGCACACCTCTTTCAAGTCTTTGCTTGAAGGATGTTGGCTCACTGAGTTTTCTTGGCCACTCTATTTAAAACTGCAACTCACCCTCTCACCCAGAACTCTAAATCTCTGTTCTCCTTCATTTTTCCCACTACACTTATCTTCTAATATATTATACAATTCACCTGGCTATGCTGTTTATTGTCTTTCTTCCTCCATTAGACTGTGTGCCTGATAAATTTGTTGAATAATGGCCCAGGCCTGAAGAATAATGGCAGACAGGCAAAATTCTAGAATGAGCGGAAACTTAAAAACAATGTCAGAACCACAGAAAGGGATTTTTAAACCATGAGAGGCAAGAAGAGTAGAATCAGAAAAGCACACAGACAGTTGGGAAATGCTGAGTACAATTTAGCAGATGACAGGGAATAAAATTATTCAACTCTTATTTTGCTTCTGTCTTGTCCAATAAACAAAAGAAAATGGTAACTTGAAATGGTACGACAGAATTGCAATTCAGGAAAAAAAAAAAAATCAGAAACATTCAGATAAAAGGAGGGAATTCCAATTCAGAGCATGTGCTTGTATGTGCTTATATCTCCAGATCCAGACGATTGGCATTCCAGGTACTAAAGGCACATCTGATCAACATCAGGACCACTACTGGCCCTCTTGAACAGGAGATGAGAAAGACGAAAAAAGCATCCTAATTTTCAAACAGTAATAAGAGTGGACTACATACCAGGCATGCATAACATGGTGCAAAATTTTGACACAAAAGTTGAACAGAGCTTCACCCAATACAGAGCTGTTATCTTCCTCTATAGAGACATCACCTACGTTGACCTAAAGTCTTTTTCATCAGCAGTTTTTGGGTACAGATATTCATTGAACTATGAATTCCCCTAAAACATACTGTCCTACAGATCCTACTTCACATCTTTATTCACAGCAATATCATCAGAGCTTTTGTCAAGTACCCTGAAGAAATCAGAACACAATTCGTATATGGCTTTTCTCTGAGTCAATGACTCTCTGAAAGGAAATGAGGTTAGCGTGGAATGATCTGGTCCTGGTGGGCTCATGCTGACTGTGAATGATTGCTATCCTTTTTTTTTTTTCCTCTGTTTGTTTTTCTTTAGTTAACTCCAAACTTCTTTCATTCTGACCAAGAAGGGGAGTTTGGGGTACAACATCCTTGGATATTAATGATTGCTATTTATGTTTGCCACAACTTATAATAATTGTAGTTTTTTTTTTTTTGGCAGGGGGGTGGTTAACACACTCTAGGCAAGATGCCCAGGACTTTATACCTATTATCTAATTTAGTCCTCACATAATTATTACATCCATTCTATAGATAAGGGCACTCAAGTGAAGTGCCCTTCAAGAAAGGTGAAGCGAGTGACATAAGGGACTGAGGAGGTCCTCCAACTTAAATCTGTGTGATGGCCCAAACCCACTTTAGAAAAAAAAAATTGAGGTGTAACTGACATCTAACATTATATTAGCTTCAGGTATACAACATATTGATTCAATACTGGTGTACATTGCTAAGTGATAAACACCATAAATCTANCATCACCACCTCAGCCCCAGGTGACATCACCCCCACCCCAGATGACATCACCACCCCGCACCCCCCAGGTGACATCACCACCCCTCCACCTTCCAGCACCTGTGCTCTGCCTCCTCCCTGGTGGGAACTCACACATACATGTCATACACTCACCACACAGGTGCACGCACACACACACACCCCGTACTAACACTACTGGCCCCCATATCCAACCTGGACTCATAGCTCTGTCTACTTCTTGGGAGTGACTCAGAAACAGTTTTATTGAAGTGAGATTCAAAACTTGGTCATTTAACTGGACAGAGTGAGGGTGAGGCTGGGGGGACAGGGACCAACGTCCCATGTGGGATCACTCATGAGAAGCTCCCCTCCCCCACAAGAGACTGTACAGCAGATCTGGGCACTGGGACCAGGGCCGCCAGGGAGGTGGTCAGTGCAGCACCAGGGGGCTGGCTAGGGCTCTCCACCGGAAGTGGACATTTCCTCTGAACTTTTAGCGCCTGCCCTTCCACAAACACATGCGTCTGTCTGTCCTGACCCTGCCCTAGTCACACAGACATGAGCTGGGAGGGAGCGCTTCCCTCTTCTCCGTGCCTCCTTCCTTCTTCAGAGAGAGTTCCAGGATGCAAGGGCTCCTGCGAGTTCGGGGGCAAGTGATTAAAGGTGGAAGGAATCTGGGAATAGAGGGAACTCACTGTGGGGGCTTGAGTCCGGGTGCAGCAAGGAGCAGGCTGAGAGTCTGCTCGAGATACACACGAAGGAGGGGCTGAAAGGAGGTCTCCAGCCAGGGGCCCCTTCCGCAGCTACAATCTTCCTGCTCGTCCACCCCCCAGGGGACCAGGTTCCTGTCTCCTCTCAAGATCAAAGGGGCAGGTGGCAAGCACAGGAGAGGGGCCCTGCCAGAAGCCCAGGTTCACTTCCAGCAACCTTTACTCCTTACAGGAAAGGAGACCCTGGTCTAAACTTCCATCTGGGCTCCCGGCTCAGCTCTGCCCAGAATGGCCAGTGAGGGCTCCCTGCCCTCTGGGAAGGCGACAGTGTCCTGCTTCTGGCTCTGGAGGGCCAGCTGCAGGGGTATGCAACCAACCCCTTCCTGGATGTCCAGCTGGGCACCAGCCTTTGAGGATGGCCATGTTTCCCTTCAGGGCAGCCAGGTGGGCAGGGGTCCAGCCCACCTTATTGCAGGCATGGACATCTGCAGGGTGCTCCAGGAGGTGGATGATACTCAGGAAGGACCCCCTCTGGACTGCCAGGTGAAGGGGTATCTAGCCTGACTGCTCAGCGGCATTGGGATTAGCCCCACATTTCAGCAGGGTGGACACCACCACCTCTGCCTTGTGGCAGGCAGCCAAGTACAGGGGGTTCCAGTTCATTCCTCCAGGAGTCCCCATGTCTGCCTGGCTCTCAGCCAGCAGGTGGATGATCTCCAGGTAGCTCATGTAAGCTGCTAGATGCAGGGGTGTCCAACTCTGCTGGGTGGGCAGCTCCAGGCTGGCCCCATACCTGAGCAGCATCTTGCAGATAAGGTACTTTCCCCTGGCAGCCGCAGTGTGCAGTGAGCTGTAGCCACTCTGGTCGAGGGCACCAGGGGCCGCCCCACTTTTTAACAGATGTTAGGTGGTCCTCACTTTTCCTCTCTCCACTGTGAGGTGCAGTGGTGTCCTCAGGTTTCTCTGCTGAGCATCCAACTCCGCCCCCTGGGCTGTCGGCAGCTTGACCAGGCTGACGTGGCCAAAGTAGGCGGCCACGTGGAGAGGGGTCTTGCCCTCAGCCTCTCATAGGTTGGGGTCAGCTTGATGGGAGACCAGAAGCCGGGCCACATTCTCAGGGTTGTTCTGTGCAGCCAGGCGGAGTGGGGTCTACCCCTCGTGCTCCTGGGCATCACGTGGGCCTCTTGGTCCAGGAGCAGATGGGCAGAGTGGTCGTCCCCATTCTGGGCTGCAAAGCGCAAGGGGGCCCAGCCGTCCTCATCCGCCAGGTGGGCGTCGGCGCCGTGCTCCAGGAGCAGGGCGCAGAGGTCAGCCTGCTGGTCCTGGGCAGCGATAAGGAGGGGCATGTAGCCACAGGCTGTCTGGCAGTCCACGTCCACCTTGTGGGCCAGCAGCAGCCTCACCTCCTCCAGGAGGCCCTGGGCCACCAGGAAGTGGAGGGGGTGACCTTGTTCTCATAGATGCACACCTGCTCATCGCTAGGGACAAGGCTCTCACTGTGAGAGACACAGGACCTGCTTCAAATAGTCTCCTGTCTGCTGGGAGGAAGACGAGATTGAGAAAAGGACCTCTGACTTTGTCCAGGGGTCATCTTAGCCATCCCCCTATCTCCTGGACGGGGTGAGTGCGGGTCCTTTCCCTAGATCCCTCTACTCAGGCTCCACCGCCCTAGACAGCAGCTGAGTCTGGCAGTTCTTCCTGTAAGGATGAGGCAGAAAGGCCAGTCCGGAAGTAAACTCTGACTCCACCCCTTAGTAGCACGTGCTCTCTGCCTCTTTGAGTCTAGGGGTCCTGATCCCTAAGGAGGACACAATGCCCACTTCGTGCTACTGTTGTGAAGACAAATCCTGTAAGCATGAACTTCTGAAGAAGTGCCTGGCACAAACTAAATAAATGCAAATTGAAGATAAATTTGCGGTGGCGCTCTGTGATGTGAATTCCTCCTGAGGCGCTCAGGGACCCATTTCTTCCTGCTTTACCCAGTGGTGTATTAGAATTAAAAGCAACAATTTCCAAAATGAAAAAAAAAAAAAAAAAAAAACCCACAAACAAAATCACCACTCAGACCAAACCACAAGAGATTCTGAGTCAATTATTCTAGGGTGGCTCAGGCATCAGGTACTCTTTCATTCTCTCAAGAAATTCCATTATGCCACCAGGACTGAAAAGTGATGTTCCCCTTTCCCAGGCCAGGAAGGGAAGAGTCCAGCCTCAAAAGAACACAGTCCTGAAGGGGAAGCAGAGCCAGGCCCCCCAGGGGCAAGGGCATTTCTGGAACTCAGGGCCGGGTGCCCAGAGAGGGAACACAGACTCCAGGCCTGGGGAGGAGGGTAGGCCAGGGAAGATGGCAGAGGATATGGTTTGAGTTCCCTTTCTCCTCCGCTGTGTGTTCTGGGGTTCCAGCTGAGACCTGTCTGGACTCACCACTGTCTGTTCAAGTCACTCAGTCGTGTCCTACTCTTTGCGACCCCATGGACCACAGCATGCCAGGCCTCCCTGTCCATCACCAACTCCCAGAGTTCATCCAAACCCATGTCCGTTGAGTCAGTGATGCCATCCAACCATCTCATCCTCTGTCGGCCCCTTCTCCTCCTGCCCTCAATCTTTCCCAGCATCCGGGTCTTTTCAAATGAGTCAGCTCTTTGCATCAGGTGGCCAAAGTATTGGAGTCTCAGCTTCAGCATCAGTCCTTCCAATGAACACTCAGAACTGATCTCCTTTAGGATGGACTGCTTGGATCTCCTTGCAGTCCAAGGGATTCTCAAGAGTCTGTTAGCTCCTGGCAGATCTCCTCACTGACCTGGGGAACCGGAAGACAGGGGACGGATCAGATGAGAGCCGATCGGCTCTGGTCCACGTCGACCTCGCCTCCTCCCTTCGCCTCTGAGGACTCTCCTCCCACCCTGCGCCAGGATACCCCTCCTCTCTCCTGCCCGCCACCAGCTGTCTAGGGGAAGACCCTGAGCTGGGGACGCCCTGCCCAAGAAAGAGTGGCCCAGGGCCTCGGCTGCCCCCTGGGCCACAGGGAAGGCAGGGTGGTGGCCCTGTGGGTTCAGCCTGGAGCCCAGCACTAGCTCACGGCTGGTTCCTATTTGAGGAGGGTAGGGACAGTGGAGCAGGGATGATGCTGATGAGCAGGGCAGGAAAACGGGGGAGAGCCGCGGGCGCCTTCTGCAGGACGGGCCCTGTTTAACCCCACACGTGTCAGGGGAGGCATGTCCTTCTCAGGGGTTCTGGGCCACGGCCACCACCAGCCCTCAGAGCACCCCCGAGCAAATCAGGAAAAGGTATCCCTGAGTGACTGTGCGGCTTGGCCAGCAGAGTATGCGCTGAGTCTGGTCCCCACCTGCCCCTCAGCCAGGCGGCCTCGCACGTGCGCGCATCCTCAGTGCCCGCCAGAGACGAGGCCCCGCCCGCACACGTACGCACCTCCCCGGGCCGGCCCGCTGCGCGACACTTTCCCGGCCAAGGCCTCCCTCTCACGGTGGGCCACCGGACTCTGGAGCAGTGAAAGCAGCCTGTCTGTCTCTGTTATGATGTCTGCTAAGAAACAGTAGTATCGTGTAGTGTTAGACGCTCAGTCGTGTCTGACTCTTTGCAACCCCATGGACTGGAGCCCGCCGGGTTCCTCTGTCCATGGGATTCTCCAGGCAAGAATACTGGAGTGGGCTGCCATTTCCTTCTTCAGAGGATCTTCCCAACCCAGGGATCGAACCCGGGTCTTCTGCGTTGCAGGCAGATTGTTTACTATCTGAGCTACAGGAAAGTCCCTAAGAAACAGAGACACAGCCAAGAGGCCACAGGTTGGCCCGCAGTTCTTCCCCATTTTAAATGTTTTTCCCTCTACCATGTCCCCTGTACTTCCTCCCAAAACCCAGCCCCGGGCTTAGGGGCACCCACAGATGAGCATCAGGAAGCAGGCAAGCTGGGACCCTGCCTTGGAGGGGTGTGTGTGTGTGTGCGCGTGCGTGCGCGTGCCCCAGCGTTGCTTCAGTCATGTCTGACTCTTGGAGACCCCATGGACTGTAGCCCACTAGGATTCTCTGTCCATGGGATTCTCCAGGCACGAATATTGGAGTGGCTTGCCATGTCCTCCTCCAGGAGATCTTCCTGGCCCAGGGATCAAACCCACGTCTCGTATGTCTCCTGCATTGGCAGGCAAGTTCTTTACCACTAATGCCACCTGGGAAGCCCTTTGAGGGTAGACCTTGTCCATAAAACACAAGGGCGAGACTAGGTAATCTCTAAGATGCTCACACTTACACACAAGTGTGCATTTACACCATCCCTAGAGGACTGGATGATTGCAGCATCCATCCATGCCTGTGAGCTTATGGTCCGGGAACATTTTAAATGAGGACACTGCAGCCTGAGAGGACCCAGGCCAAGTGGAGACGCAGAAGCAGCAGAGCCAGGCCCAGTTAGCGTCTGGCAATGAGGGGTTTCTAATTTACCTCCCACAGGGTACACATTAAGCCAAAGAGACCAGACCACAGTCCTCAGCTGCCCCTGGCCCCTTGCCATCACCCCACCCCCCACCACACTATGGAGCAGACTAGTGCCATGCAGGGCTCTCCCTGCGAGTCTTGGGAGTGGCCTGGGGCTTCGGCCATCTCTCCTGGCCCGCGGACACCCCAGCTCTCCCATCCTCGTCTAGGTCAGTCTGGTGAGAACCTGGAAAGCAGGGCCTCTTCCTGGGCTCCTGGTCCCAGCACCGCCTCATCAGGTCCACCATCTGCTGGGGATAGAGGACTGGATGATTGCAACATCCATCCATGCCTGTGAGCTTATGGTCTGGGAACATTTTAAATGAGGACACTGCAGCCTGAGAGGACCCAGGCCAACTGGAGATGCAGAAGCAGCAGAGCCAGGCCCAGTTAGTGTCTGGCAATGAGGGGTTTCTAATTTACCTCCCACAGGGTACACATTAAGCCAAAGAGACCAGACCACAGTCCTCAGCTGCCCCTGGCCCCTTGCCATCACCCCACCCCCCACCACACTATGGAGCAGACTAGTGCCATGCAGGGCTCTCCCTGCGAGTCTTGGGAGTGGCCTGGGGCTTCAGCCATCTCTCCTGGCCCGCTGACACCCCAGCTCTCCCATCCTCGTCTAGGTCAGTCTGGTGAGAACCTGGAAAGCAGGGTCTCTTCCTGGGCTCCTGGTCCCAGCAGCGCCTCATCAGGTCCACCATCTGCTGGGACTCATCTGAGACAGGCTGCAGGGAGGGCTGCATGCCTGGGGCCACTTGGATGATGATGGGCATGATGTTGAAGCCTGTGAGAGGAGGCCCAGACTGTGTGGGCAAGGGAAGGCAGGGGCAGAGCGGCTGGGCGGGAGGTCGGGGCTCTGCCCCTGCACACAGCAGGGGCTCCATGAATGCACAGTGAGTTAGCGCCTAGATTGCTGCACACAGCAGGGGCTCCGTGAATGCACAGTGAGTTAGGGCCTAGATTGCTGCACACAGCAGGGGCTCCGTGAATGCACAGTGAGTTAGTGCCTAGATTGCAGGCTGACTTGAGGCTTAGATTTGAGCGGCCGGGTCTCTAGACCAGCTCCAGATCCTCCCAGGCCAAGACTGGCCGTGGCCCCTCACTGTGGGCCTTTGCTGTCCAAAGGCAGCCGGACTGACTGGCAGGCTTTGATTTTGCACTTTGCTGGATTATCCAAGTTCCCTGACAGTCTGTTTACCTGACACCGTGGCAGGGCTGGGGTGGGAGAGACAGGAAAGGATATTTTGAAGCAAAGGAATCAGAGGCAGAAAGCTTAGTCTGCGCTGAAGTTTGCCCTTTCTTTCACTGACGTGTGAGCTCTAAAGCAGAGGGAGGAAGGTGGGAGGGTGAGAGGTCCCCAATATAAACCTGCTCCTGCCCCGCCCCCACTAACCCCAGCCTCCTGCAGTCCCTTCCAGGTCCCCATGTGACAGTGCCACTGCTACCTGCTACCTGGATACGGCTTCTTCTGGGCGAGGATCTCTCAGATCACAACCCCGAAGCTGCAGGCAGGGCAAGTGTGCCCCGAGTGACTTCATCGGCTGTCCAGCCAGAGGGGCCCCATGGACTACAAAATCCCAGGCAAAGCCTCTCTGGCCGTGTCCCACCACACCCGTCCTCCTCCCATGTGGGCGGGGTGGGGCCAGACGTCACCCCTGTCTTGCCCTCTGTGCCTTGGGGTATAGGCAGTGTGGTGACAACAAGCTGCTTGCTGGGTATGTGGCCTGGAGCCCCACCTCCCGCTCACCTGTAGATGTTGTATTTGGGCCCTGGGCCCTTGTTATTCTCCAGGAACATCTCAGTGGGGCATGTAGCTGAGGGTGCCCTGCAGAGCTGACCTCTTGATGCACTGCATCTGGGTCGACTGCTCCATCCTCTTGGACAGGCCAAAGTCTGAGACCTGGAAGGAAGCTCAGGGTGGGGATGGGAGGGCAATATGGTCTTTCCTCTAGAAAGCTGCCTGAGTTCCTCATCCCTCCCGCCATCCTCATTTCCAGTACTGTGTAGCCACTGAGAGCACAGGCTCTCTCCCATAGCTACCAGGGACGACAGGATGACCTCGGACAAGTTACCTTCTCAGAGCCTTCCTTTCCTCATCTACAAAATGAGAATACTACCAGAACTTAACTCGTAGAGCTATTATGAGCATTAAACAAGGAAATATACAAAAAGCACTTAGGACAGTGCCTGGTGCCCAGTAAGTACTTGGTAGGTGTGGCCATTACCCAAAGGATCCGTGGATAAAGTTGCTGCCTTTGGTGAGCTTCTGTTCATCCCACTTCCAGGGGCCCTGAAGCATTGACACCACGTATATTTATCCCACCCTCTGCTTCCATCCATCAATTCATTCATATACCAATTGCCAATTCACCGAATTCCAACTAGGCTGGGTATTGAGAATCAGGCAGCAGATAAGAAAGAGGAAACCGGGACTTCCCTGGTGGTCCAGTGGTTGAGAATCCACCTTCCAATGCAGGGGACATGAACTTAATCTCTGGTTGGGGAACCAAGATCCCACATGCTGTGGGGAAACTAAGCCCACGAGCTGCAGCTACTGAGCCTGCGTGCTCTAGCGGTCCACGAGAAGCCCGCCTGCCACAACTAAAGAAAGCCCCCACGGGCCACAACAAAGACCCCACAAACCACAATGAAGACACCATGCGGCCAAAGAAACCAATTTCTTCTATGAAAGATGAACCCCACCGACATCCATTACTCTCCTAAGTGGTTATCCAAATAGGGAGTAGAGTTACTAATGAAACAGTTTCATAAATGACTATATCCTTAGAACTGGGGTTAGCAATGTGAAGAGACAGATACAGTGAGGATGTATAACAGAGGCATGTGGGAGTGGATCAAGGAAAACTTCCCTGAGGAGGTGTTATTTAAGCTGAGAGCTGAAAGATGAGTAGGCTTTCCCTAGACAAGGAGGGACTCGGGGAACACTGTTCTTGACAGTGGAAACAGAATATGCAAAAGTTCCAGGGCAGAAATGAAAGCATAACATGTCTTAGGAAGTGAAAAAAAAAAAAATAAAGGTCATCATGACCCTTCTTAAAAACATCTCACTTACACACATCCTTACTTCAATCAAAGAATGGTATAGAGATTATTCTGTCCACATTAGAAATGGAAGACTGAGGTCCAAAGAAGGTTATTGCAGGCATCCTGATACGCAGTTTCATGCACTTAATTTCACTATGCTTCCATCTGTTTTAGGTGTGATCCCTGCCTTTAGTATTTGTCCATGAAGGGAGCTGCTTAGAACTCTTGGACAGGTCAACCAGGCAGTAGATAATCCAGCTTATGTGGCGAAGACTCTGGAGTGACAGGGGACAGACAGGGTCCTCACCTTGACATGCAGGCGGCTGTCCAGGAAGATGTTGCCTGGCTTGAGGTCCAGATGGAGCAGTGGTGGCTTAATGCTGTGGAGGAAGTTCACGGCCAGGCTAGTCTCATGGATGGTTCAGACCTTGAGCTGCCAGCTGAGGCTGTGAGTGGCAAGCATCCTCTCCAGGGAGCCGTTGGCCATGAACTCCATCACAACACCCAGGGGCTGCCTGCAAACCCCACAGATGGACACGATGTGCTGAGACTTGATCTTCTCCATTTTGGCTTCTTCTTCAATGAGGCAACTCACATCAGAACTAGGGAGAAAGGGGAGTGGAAGATGGAAGCTGGTGACCCTTTAATTACAAGAGAAACAACCACGACACACAAACTAGGCTTGATGCCAGGCTGCACAGACCCACAGACCCCCTGGGAGCTTGTGAGGTGGTGGAGGAGGAAAGAGACATACGAACGGATGCTCCGATTAGGGCCCAGCAACAAAACAGGAAGCGGAGGAGTCTGTGAGTTTAGAAGTCAGCCCATTCTACAGACGCAGCCGCAAAAAGCCTGCTGTTTATTCTGGCTACCTACGTATGTCTATCTCCCACAGGAGACCACAAGCCCACGGAGGACCAAACCTGCCTCCTGCTTCTGTTTTAAAATATTTATCGAGGTACCAGCTCACACCAATCAGAACGACCATCATTAAAATGTGTACAAACAGCAAACGCTGGAGAGGATGTGGAGAAAAGAGAACCCTCCTACACTGCTGGTGGGAATGTAAGTTGGTGCAGCCACTGTGGAAAGCAGTATGGAGGTTCCTCAAAAAGCTAAAAACTACCAAACAATCCGGCAATCCTACTCCTGGACATATATTCAGACAAAGCTATAACTCAGATACATGCACCCCTATGTTCATATCAGCACTATCCACAATAGGCAAGATATGGAAACAACGTAAATATCCATCAACAGATGAGTGGATAAAGAAGATGCGGTATGTATATACAGTGGAATACTACTCAGCCATAAACATGAGACAATGCCATTTGCAGCAACATGGATGCAGCTAGGGATTATCACACTAACCGAAGTCAGAAAGAGAAGGACAAATGCACGTGATATCACTTATATGTGGAACCTAAAATAGGATGCAAATGAACTTATCTATGAAACAGAACAGAATCATGGACATGGAGAACAGACCAGTGGTTTCCAAGGGGAAGGGGGTTCATAGAGGGATGGAGTGGAAGGCTGGATTAGCAGATGTAAGCTTTTATATATAGAAAGGATAGACAATAAGGTCTTACTGTATAGCACAGACAACTAAATTCAGTATCCTATGATAAACCAGAATGGAAAAGAATATTTAGAAAAAGTATGTGTGTGTATATATAACGGAGTCACTTTGCTGCATAGCAGAAATTAACACAACATTGTAAATTAACTATACTTCAATAAAAATATGAAAGAATATACTTTATTGACTTTTTGATTATGAAAGATGTATATATATGTATATATATGCACACACACATACCTTGTAGAACTTCAAGGGACTAGAAAAGAAAATTAGGGAATTCCCTGGTGGTCCCATGGTTAGCACTCAGCACATTCACTGTGGGACCTAGGTTCAATTCCTGATTGGGGAACTAAGATCCCACAAGCCACATGGCATGCCTCCCTCCCCCCACCAATTAAATCATCAGTAACCCAACCTTCTAGAGTTGGCCTCTGTTAATAATTTACTATATTCTTTTACAATACATTGCAAGAAGCCTCTCTCCTCTTCTCTCTCCCTGTCCCTCTTTCCTCCTCCACTCTCCCTTGCCATCACATAGTGTGGGCTGTTTTTGACCTGCTTTTCCCCGTCAGGGTAGCGTGAGCATGTTCTGAATCATTATTCTCCCGAAGCGAGCTCTGTAATGGCTGTATGGGATTCCATTTTGGAGATGAACTATAATTATTCTTTGTACTCGTCACAGCACACAGCCACGCATAGCACAAGGAATCTTTGCTGAATTGAAGTCAAGATTGAAGGGAAAGCCTTACAGAATAAGCATTTGCAAAACCTTTTGCTCTTTTCACTGTCCATGCTCACAGAACAGCAAATATGCAGATTGTTATAGATTGTTTGGGGATGGTGGGGATGAAGATTAAGGAGAAATGACACTTTTTAAAAAAGCAAAGTATTTGCAAAGCTGCGTTGGCATTGCAGTCAGAGGCTGCTGGAAATGTGTTCATAGGGCCTCCCTGGGAAGCTAGCCAGAGCGCCTCACCGCACCCCCCCACCCCCAACAAATGGACAGGTTGGCTGGTCCAGGTTTAGGTCTTATTGTCTTCTCTACTATTCAAGAGAGCTCCCCACTCCTTCCCCAACCTCTGCAATGTATTTTTTTAATCTGTCTCCTTTTGTCCTTTTGAGATCATAAGAATTGAGAAGACATCCATCATGAAGTGGAAAAAACATGGGATCTGGCGCTGTATTGCCTTGCTTTCCAATCCCAATTTCATCTCTGTATGACCTTGAACAAGCAAACTCTCCAGGCCTGTCTATTAACTGTAAAATGGGAACAATAGGGATGTGCACAACTCCCCTTGACACCTAGACTGCTTTAAGGTGTTTGCGACACCTACTGTCTCTCTCTTTTCCTCGTCTCCCCTACCCTTTCATCTGGTTTCCGGTCCTAATATCTCACTGATCAGTTATTACTATAGCCTACAGGCAATTTTCTGTTCTTGGCATGAGATTGGTCCTTCCAGAACAGGCAGGCTTCTGTTCTGTTACTTGATCACTAGACCCAGTCCCAGTGTCTCCAGGCAACCTCAGCATCTCCAGCTGGGTATTCACACTTAAAGTGTCTAAAACTGAACTCTCAATTCTCTCTTCAAACCCACTCTCTGCTCAGCCTTCTCCATCTCAGTGAATGGGCTCCATCTTTCTAGTCTTCAAAGATCTTGATTATCCTGGACTCCTCTCTTCCTCTCCTTCCCACAAGCTGCTCCTCAGCACACCCCATCAGTGCTACCTTCAAAATACAGCGAGAATCTGGGGGAAGGGGGGAGGAATTAATTGGGAGTTTAGGATTGACATATACACAGTGCATGCTGCTGCTAAATCGCTTCAGTCGTGTCCGACTCTGTGCGACCCCATAGACGGCAGCCTGCCAGGCTCCCCCGTCCTTGGGATTCTCCCGGCAAGAATACTGGAGTGGGCATGGTTGCATGCTAATTTGCTTCATTCATGTCCAACTCTGCGACTCCATGGACTGTAACCCGCCAGGCTCCTCTGTCCATGGGATTCTCCAGGCAAGAACACTGGAGAGGGTTACTGTGCCGTCCTCCAGGGGATCTTCTCGACCCAAGGACCAAACCTGTGTCTCTTATGTCTCCTGCATTGGCAGACAAGTTCTTTACCACTAGCGCCACTGGGGAAGCCCCATATACACACTGCTGCTGCTGCTGCTAAGTCGCTTCAGTCGTGTCCGACTCTGTGCGACCCCATAGACAGCAGCCCACCAGGCTCCCCCGTCCCTGGGATTCTCCAGGCAAGAACACAGGAGTGGGTTGCCATTTCCTTCTCCAATGCATGAAAGTGAAAAGTGAAAGTGAAGTTGCTCAGTCATGTCCGACTCTCAGCAACCTCATGGACTGCCGCCTACCAGGCTCCTCCGTCCATGGGATTTTCCAGGCAAGAGTACTGGAGTGGGGTGCCATTGCCTTCTCTGCGTATATATACTACTACATTTAAAACAGTGGGCTTCCCAGGTGGAGATAGTGATTAAGAACACTCCTGTCAGTACAGGAGACCTAAAAGATGAAGGCTTGATCCCTGGGTCAGGAAGATCCCCTTGGAGGAGGTCATGGCTACTCACACCAGTATTCTTGCCTGGAGAATCTTGCATTAACAGAGGAGTCTGCAGGCCACGGGCCATAAGGTTGCATAGAGTCAGACATGACTGAAGCGGCTTAGCACACACAACGCACACACATTTAAAATAGATAACCAATACGCCCAAACGTAAAACAGAGGCAATATTGTAACAAATTCTACAAAGATTTTTTAAATGGTTCACATCCAAAAAAATCTTAAAGAGTCTGCAGGCCACGGGCCATAAGGTTGCATAGAGTCAGACATGACTGAAGCGGCTTAGCACACACAACGCACACACATTTAAAATAGATAACCAATACGCCCAAACGTAAAACAGAGGCAATATTGTAACAAATTCTACAAAGATTTTTTAAATGGTTCACATCCAAAAAAATCTTAAAAAAAAAAAAAAAAAGATAACCAAGGAAGACCTATTGTATAGCTCAGGGAACTCTGCTCGATATTCATATCTGCAATAATCTAAGTGGAAAAAGAATTTGAAAAAGAAAAGATATATGTACATGGATAAGTGAAACACGTGAAACTAACACAACACTGTTAATCAACTATGTGTGTGCTGTGTTTAGTCGCTCAGTTGTGTCTGACTCTTTGTGGCCCCGTAGACTGTAGTCCACCAGGCTCCTCTGTCCGTGGGATTCTCCAGGCAAGAATACTGGAGTGGGTTGCCATGCCCTCCTCTAGCAATAAAACCTTACCCTGCTTTAATTTTTCATGAGTTCAGTATAAGCTGGGCTGCTCAAATGGATTTGGTAGTTTGTTTTTTTAAAGGTATCTGGGTACAAACCCTAGGATATCGACCCATGCAAAGAGCAGAAGAGTTCCTGTGACATTCTGCTTATCCATTTGTTGTAAGTGTTATGAGAAATGTATAAGCAAAAGCAAANTGAGTTCAGTATAAGCTGGGCTGCTCAAATGGATTTGGTAGTTTGTTTTTTTAAAGGTATCTGGGTACAAACCCTAGGATATCGACCCATGCAAAGAGCAGAAGAGTTCCTGTGACATTCTGCTTATCCGTTTGTTGTAAGTGTTATGAGAAATGTATAAGCAAAAGCAAAGTTATAGGCATTGTGAGATTCTCATGTAGGTCTCCTGCAGCTCCTGCTTTGCCAGGTGGACTCTTTACCACTGAGTTACCACGGAAGCATATCTGTTGCATTCATCTTTATAGTCATTATGTCTGGGGTCCAGCACAGCACCTGGCACATAACAGGTGAGCAATAAACATTCATCGACAGGACAAATGGATGAAAAGAGGGGCGGAGGGTCCCGTGACGTCATACTCATGAAACTCCTAGGAGAGCACCCGACAGGCGGCAGGCGCTAATTACTGTAAGTCAGTCTCTTAGTCCTTAGGGACTGGGAAGGGACTTGAGATGAGGGTTACTGCCGATGTCTCAAGAATGGTCTTAGTGCCATCTGTTTCCTCTTGCTCTTTGCCTCAAAGGCTGTAAATGATCTGGACAGATTCTAGACTAATCTGACTCTACTCCCAAGCCAGGATGTTGGGGGAGTTAGATCGGTGAGTCTGGGACTGTCTCACTTTGCCCTTATTCATTAAGCAGGAAGGGGTCTGGGAACTAGGAAGGAACTTGGCTGTGTGGGATGGGAGGCTGTGTCTTGGGAGCTTGCGTAGTGACCATAGAGAATGTCCAGCAAAGATGCCACACTGTCCCCCACACCCCCGAGGACCTCCAGTTGATATCCCAGGAGCCTTGGGAGGAGGACGTGGTGATCATCTCAGACTTCACATCCCAAAGTGTCTCCTCCACGGCTGCACTAGGGGCCAGTGCACAGCCAAGTACCGGCCCGTCTGGTAGGAATGGGGCTGGAGCTGCACCTCAGTGGGAAGGCAGAGATGGGTGGAGGCACTGCTGGAGAGGTAGCACCAGGGAAAAGGAGGCCTGCCGGGGAGAGGCCACAGCATGTATCATCGGCAGAGACTGTAGCATGTCAGGCTTGGGCAACTGGCCGAGCCAGTGTGAGAGCTGGTAGATGAGTGGGCTGGGCAGGTCTCAGGCCAGTTAGGCTGGCAGCCTCCACCTTCCAAGCCCCTTTCAGCCTGCACTAGCAGAGGGGATAAGGCACTTCCCCCCAGGTCACGGAGCATCACTGAGCCAAGTGCCACAGCTCCTCAGCAAGCCCAGCCCCGCCTGCCTGCCCTGTGGGTTCAGGGGTGGGTAGGAGGGTGGCAGAGGGCCATCCAGAGCCGTCATCACCAGGCTGACACCCCGAAGGAAGGTGAGGCTGGAAAACAGGAGGCCAGACCCGATCGGGAGGTCGGATTGAACAAAGGCATCTTGCCGGTAGTTCCTGCTCACTTTTGACCTCCGTGGATTTCAACAAACAGGCCTGGGTCCACAGACAGAGCCGAGCGTATTTCAGAGACGACGGAAAGAGGCAGGCTGTGCCTGGGGTAGCCCAGGCCACTGGACAGAGTTTCCAGAGGCGAAGAGGACCATGCTCAGTCTCAGACCGGCTGCCTGGTCCTCGCTCCCCGGCCTCAGTTTCCCCTCCCCTAAAGGAACTGAAAGCTAGGCGAAAGGAGCGAGGCGGGGCGGGCAGGCGGGGGCCTGGGGGCCTCGGGCGGGAGGCCGGGGAGCTCTCCACGGCGCACTCGGTCCGCCAGCGCTGCTGCGATGCCTGGGACAACCGGCGAAGCCGCCGCTCCCCGCTCGGCGCCTGTAGGCCTCGGAGTCGTAGCGGGTAAAAGCGGGAGGCCGCCGGGCCGCCACTCCNAAGGAGCGAGGCGGGGCGGGCAGGCGGGGGCCTGGGGGCCTCGGGCGGGAGGCCGGGGAGCTCTCCACGGCGCACTCGGTCCGCCAGCGCTGCTGCGATGCCTGGGACAACCGGCGAAGCCGCCGCTCCCCGCTCGGCGCCTGTAGGCCTCGGAGTCGTAGCGGGTAAAAGCGGGAGGCCGCCGGGCCGCCACTCCACGCGCACGGCCACGGCGTCGGCGCGGCCCGGGCTCCTTGCGCCTCGCGCGCTCCGGGCCGGCCTGCTCCCTGCGCGGCGGATCCGTGAGTGGGGCGCTGGGCAGGCGGCGGCCCTTCCTCCTTCCCTCTCTGGAATGAGGAGACACCAGCCCTGCCCTGTGAGGGCTGAGGAAACTCAGCCGAGCCCTGAGGCCCCGGCAGCGATGGCGGCCCAGTCAAGGAAGGGGGCTCCCTCCCCGCGCAGCATCCGCCCCGCGCAGCACCCTGAGAGAGGCCCTGGCCCGCCCCGGCATCCCGACCTCAAACACGTCCTCAGTCTCGGCCTGTGGGTTTTTTTTTGTTGTTGTTGTTTGTTTGTGTGTTTGTTTGTTTTTTCTCCTCCAGCTCGAGCCTGGGCAGGGGCTGCAAGAGGAAGGCATCCTGAAGTTGGAAGCGCGAGTCTGGGCTGGACCAGTCGGTCCTCTTTGATGTAGACCTAACTGTGCGCAAGTTGATTCATTTATTTATGCAACTCATATACGTCCTGAAAGAAAGAAAGTGAAGTCGCTCAGCCATGTCCGACTCTTTGCGACCCCATGGACTGTAGCCTACGAGGCTCCTCCTTCCATGGGATTTTCAAGGCAAGAGTACTGGAATGGGTTGCCATTTCCTTCTCCAGGGGATCTTCCCAACCCAGGGATCGAACCCTGGTCTCCTGCATTGCAGGCAGACGCTTTACCGTCTGAGCTTATATGTCCTTAGGGTTTATAAAAAGTTCAGGGCTGTGCTGGTGGTCTCCACTGTAGAGTGTGTGGACCTGGAACTCCATAACAAATACAGAGTAAAAAGGCTATAATGGAGATTTTCTGGTCTGAATCTGTTGGCCTGAGTTAAACCGTCTGAGCTTATATGTCCTTAGGGTTTATAAAAAGTTCAGGGCTGTGCTGGTGGTCTCCACTGTAGAGTGTGTGGACCTGGAACTCCATAACAAATACAGAGTAAAAAGGCTATAATGGAGATTTTCTGGTCTGAATCTGTTGGCCTGAGTTAATGCTTCCTTTGTTATTGTTGATTTTTTGTTAGTTTCTGCATGCAAAAGGTCACCCAAAGGGGTCAGGACCCTTGGGGTGAGGGACTGGACCTCTGTCGCAGGGAGCTCCCTTTCCTGGCATGACTTTTGGCACCAACCTCAGAGGGATGAGCGCCAGGGCTGGGGTTGATCACCCAGGGAGGTGAATTCTTTGGTCCAGCGCTGGGGGTGGCTTGATGCTGGGGTGTGGGTGGGTGTCAGAGGTGGGGCTCAGGGAGCATGTGGAGCATACTGGGGTCCCCATCTGCTGGGAGGAGAGGCAACCTGGGAGCCGAGGACCTCAGAGTAGTGTGGGGCTGTGGAGGAACCAGGCCAAGGGCTCAGTGCAGAGACTTGGGTCAGGAAGGGGAGAAATGCACCTGCAGAGGCCAATGTGGCTGCTGGGGGGAGGGGAAGCTGTCCTGGGGTGTAGGGGGAGTCAGCCAAGGGAAGGGCCAGGGGGTGGCCCAGGGAAGCACATCTGGGTGGACTCCCCTTCCTTTCTCCTAACTCCCTACTTCCTTTGTCCTTCCCTGCATCCACCATGGGAGGTCCCTTGGTCCCTTTGAGGATAAAGTGAGGATACAGGATACCTGGTGCTGAGTCTGGAGTAGGGGTGAGAGGTGCCTCTAGGTCTTCGGTCCATGGATTGCCCTCTCACCTGTGAGACCCTGAGAGCAGGAAAAATTATAAATGCTTAAACAGGTGGCTCTCTCAGGGCCATTCCAGGGCAGGTGGTGCTAAAGGAACTGTCACAGGGCAATGTAGGGTAGGTCACTTCTCACCTGCAACCGAGCAGGTGAGCCAGAGTCCAGAGGGAACCTCCCAGAGTGACCATCCTCAAGTCTGAGGAACCCACCTACCACAGGAGGACAAGCCTTGCCTTTGAGTCCACCCTTGACTCCTTCCAGACTCCTGGGGAACAGCATGGGTGTGATAGGTGAGTAGGGACCCCAGGCTGGAGCTGGGGCATTTGCTGTTCTCATAACAATTGACCTGCCCATCCCATCCAGGGTGAATTCTGGTGGGCAGAGTGGAGAACTGAAGGTCGGCCTGGAGACCGTGCCACCACTGAGCCTTAACTTTGCCCCAGGGTCGGTAGGTCTTTTACCTACTGTGCATACTTTATAGATATGACCTTGTTTAAATCCACAACAACATTATGAGGTTTAATATCTCCATATTTGTGAAGGATGAGGAGACTAGGCTTAAAGACAGTAAATAGTGAGTGGCCACATAGATAGTAAGTGGGAGCTGAGATTCAATCCTGGGTTTGTTTGGTCCCTGTGGAAAGGGCTGGGCATAACAGAGCCTTTAAAGGATATGGCAGAAAAGGGCCAATGGGTGTCATGCTCTCTGGAAGAGGATGGAAGTGATGGAAACTGCTTCTAGAACAGGAGATGCACCCTAATTACAATGTCAGAGGGAAACCCTGGCTTTCTTTGGCTGGAGTGAAACAGCCCGATGGCACATACTGTCCCTGGAGCAGCTGTGCCTGTTCCTGACGAGTCTCAGACCCTCAGACCCGAAGATGACAGAAGACATTACTATCAGAAGATCAGGAGACCAAGGAGATGCTTCTCACCTTCTGCTGGGTGAGTGAGCATGGAGGCTGGGAAAGTGGCCCACTGGATCTAAGGAAGGTCTCTGACCTTCAACATGATCTGTCTGGGCCACTGGATGACATGCCAGGGTCAAATGGCCTAAATCAGTTAACTGATTAGTTAAGGATCAATTATACTTGAAGTGGCTCTCCAGGGAGAGCAAGAAACCAGAAGCTTCCACTGGCCCTCTGCAGGGACAAGAATCACAGGAATGCTTGAGCATCATCCCTGTGGGAGAAGATACCCAGGGCTCAAGGCAGACTGCCAGGGTCCTGAATTAAACTCATCTCCTGTTCTTTACAGGGTGGGTGGAAGGACAGGAAGAACCCAGGAGGTGTTGACCTATCTGTTGAAACAGCCAAGCTGAGGGATCAGGCACCCCTGCTTCTGAAGAATCTGGCAAAATAGATATGTGCATGTACCTAGTCCCTGGGGGGTTCAGTGGTAGAGAATCTGCCCTCAGTGTTGCAGATGCAGGTTGGATCCCTGGGTTGGGCATCCCTGGTCTGATCCCTGCCTTCCCTAGAGAAGGGAATGGCAACCCACTCCATTATTCTTCCCTGGAGAATTCCATGGACAGAGAAGCCTGGCGGGCTACAGTCCATGGGGTTGCAAAGAGTTGGACGTGACTAACGCTTTCACTTTTCACAAAATAGATATGTTCTTGCAGTTGGGGTTCCTTTATCTCTGTAAAGTGAGTGAGGACAAAAGCCTATTAGTCTTTGGAAAAACTTTGAGAGAAGTAAAGGGAGGGGTCCTTCTTGAATGCAAAGTCACAGTGGCACAGAGTTCATGGATCTGTTGTTAATAGGTGGGCTGATGCTTAGGGATTTGGGAAAACCCAAAGTCAGTTTAGAGATTGCTGATTTTTTTTCCCTCAGTGGTCTGAGCGCAGAAGCTCCTAGGTCCTGCCTGCCTGGGAGGTCCACCCTCAGTGGGTTGAGAGCAGAGAGCTGGAGAGGAAAGCTCCACATTCACTGCCCTTGACCCATGAAAGGAAATGGGTGTGATGAATGGAAATGAACTAGGTAGAATAGTTTGACCATGGTCCAGTTCCACCAGAAAGAGCAAGAAGCATGTTCTAACCATAGGAATTTTGCTCCAAGATGCTCTCAGTTCTTATTGACTCTCTCAGTATATTTTATTTTAGCAGATTAGGGATGAAATTTTTCTGGACTCAGAATTATTAAATGAGTGTGTGTGTGTGTGTATGTGTGTGTGTGTGTGTGTGTGTGTGTGATTGTTCAGGGGGAGTGGGGGAGCTGCCATCCCCAGACGAGTGAAGTAAGCTGGAGGTGCAGTTCTGCAATACTCTGGAAGATGCTGAAATCCGATGTGAGCCTTTCCCCAGACTGGAGTGCCAAGCTCTTTGCATGCAGGGAAGTTCCCCAGTCGGTCCCCATTCTGCACCCTGCAGTGTGTCACAGAAGGACACCTGGGCCAATTCAGGCAGGCTCCAACCTCTGGTAGCCCGTGACCTGAGGTGAGGGCAGGGTTGGGCAAGATGAAGGAATGTGTTCAGGAAACTGGGATGTCTGCTCAGGAAAAAGAGAGAGAAAGGGTGGAATGAGGCAGTGGCAATGGGGCTTAACTGTAAGAGCACGTGAATCAGGAAGCGTGTGTGCATCTAAGTCACTTTGGTCACGTCCAGCCCTCTGTGACCTTATGGACTGTAGCCCGCCAGGCTCGGTCCATGGGATCATACAGGAAAGAATACTGCAGTGGGTTGCCATGCCCTCCTCTAGGGCATCTTCCCCATACAGGGATGCAACCCTCGTCTCCTGTGTCTCCTGCAGGTGGCTCTTTACCACTAGCACCACCTGGGAAGCCCATGAGTCAGGAAGACCTGCATTCAAACCATGAATTTTTCCTCCCACCTATCAGCAGTTGGGTCCTGGTCACATTACCAAATCTCTCTACGTTCCTCCATCTGTGAAATGGGATGACAATATATACTCATTTTATATTATTATATTTATATGCAGTCATATATATTTATACTATTATATTATACTCAATATAATACTCATTTCATAAGGTCGCTATAAGGATTAAGCTTTAAATATACACCTAAATGAACACGCATAGGCAAAAAATGAACTAACCTAAATCTCACATTATCCAATAGTTAACTCAAAATGGATCATTGGAGATAGTCAGGCACCTGGGACTCTTGGCTGCAGTGTTTACACTTGGAGGCACGTCTCCTAAAGCAACAAATACANTTCTTCGGAGCTCAGCTTTCTTCTCACAACAAAAAGTTTTTAAAAATTCATGCAAAGCCCTCTTCGTCCACCTCCTTCCCTCATCTTCTTCTTCCTCCTCCCATCTCCCCTCTTCCGTCTCTTCCTCTATCTTTTCTCCTCCTCCCCTTCCTTCTTATTGTTATTTCCAGGCACCATTACATTCTCAGAAGAAAAAAATTTCCATTACGGGGGAAAGAAAGTAATCTAACAGTTACCATGGAAAGCCTAGAAGACATCTGGCCCCTGTGGACACACAGAAGCCCTAAGGAGGGAGAACAAAGGCCACTGTGTTGAAATGTCTGAGGAAGGAGAGGATGGTGGGAGGAAGCCAGCCAGATCCTTCTAGAACTCAGTGCTCTCAGCCAGGTGATTCGGTCAGGTAAGCTGGTACTTATGGGTAAGACCAGCCAAATTTGAAGTAGTCATTCAGAAAAAGCCAGGAAAAAAAGATATACTTAACCATTCTCAGAAATGTTTCAGGGCTCTGTTTATTCAGGGTACTCACCGAGACTCTTGGGATTGTGGTCCAGCAGTGGAGATGTGCAGGCATCAGGGTAGGCAGGACCGCAAAGCCAGTGGCCCCAGCATCGCACCCCGGGGACCACAGGATGTCCCTACCTTGTCTGCTGCTAGTCAGGTGGGCCCAATGGTTAGGGCTGGTGTATACATCTGCTGGGTTTGTTTCTACCAGGCCAATGGACCAGTTCATGAATACACCAAAAAAAAAAAAAAAAAGAGTCCCTCTTAGAACCAAAATAAGTACAGAAACAGGAGGAGAATAAAGTAAACCAAGGATGGAGTACAAGTATTTCTGGATTTGGCAGGATATCCATTCTTTACTCCTGAAACGGACCCAGGTTCCCCTTGGAAGGGTTTTTGATAAAACAAACAAACAAAACTCCCAGGTGTCAAGAGGGCAGAAATGGAAACCCTGTGTTTCAGGAAAGATAGTTCTCATTGTCCTAAGATCACAGGTTCTTTGATCCTGGTTGTGTGTGTCTGCCCAGTTGCTTTTCTTTACTCCTGAAACGGACCCAGGTTCCCCTTGGAAGGGTTTTTGATAAAACAAACAAACAAAACTCCCAGGTGTCAAGAAGGCAGAAATGGAAACCCTGTGTTTCAGGAAAGATAGTTCTCATTGTCCTAAGATCACAGGTTCTTTGATCCTGGTTGTGCGTGTCTGCCCAGTTGCTTGATCGTATTCAGCTCTTTGCAACTCCCTGGACTGTAGCCAGCCAGGCTTCTCTGTCCATGGGATTTTCCAGGCAAGAATACTGGAGTGGGTTGCCAACCCCTCCTTCAGGGGGTCTTCCCGATCCAGGGGTTGAACCTGGGTCTATTGCATTGCAGGCAAATTCTTTACTGCCGGTCTTGGTTGAGGCCATGTCAAAATAAGAAACAAATATCCCAAGAATCCTGCCTCAAGAAGCTTCGAAGGAGCACTTGGCCATGGCTAGGCCTTTAGAGAACTTTGGTCCTGCACTGGACCTCCTCAGGCTTAGAGCTCCACTCTGGATCCAAGAGGTCATGATCAACATCTTATCTAGCAGTTACAAAGGGGATTTGAATTTAAATATGATTCCTTTTCATTTAGGTTTCCCAGGTGGTGCGGGTGGTAAAGAACCTGCCTGCCAATGCAGGAGACGTACAAGATGTGGGTTCAATCCCTGGGTCAAAAAGATCCCCTGGAGAAGTGCTTGGCAACCCATTTCTGTATTTTTTGCCTGGAGAATCCCATGGACAGAGGAGCCTGGCGGGTACAGTCCATAGGTTGCAAAGAGTCAGACACGATTGAAGCAACTTAGTGTGCACACCTTTTAATTTACTAACAAGTCAGGCAGGGAGATGTGAAGAAAGAAACTGAGACCCCCTTTATTCCCTAGAGCCCGGCTCCTCCGTCCTGAGACGCGTCCGGTCCCGTCCTTGCTCCTTTGCCTCCACACATTCCCGGCTCTGCCATCTTAACGCGAGTTTGCTCTGAGCTCCCAGGCTTGGGCAGGAAAGATCTTACACCCAAGGCTGAGTCACCCTATTCCAAAAATAAGAAAACACTTCACTGCTCTTTGGAAC
Source organism: Oreotragus oreotragus (assembly GCA_006410675.1). NCBI lineage: Eukaryota > Metazoa > Chordata > Mammalia > Artiodactyla > Bovidae > Oreotragus > Oreotragus oreotragus. The sequence goes on from SJYX01006217.1 coordinate 116,423, forward strand.
TCAGGAGTTTTGAAAAAGCTCTGTCCCTTCCTTTGGGGGTCTAGCGGTGCTTAGCTATCTTCCGACTTGGTAAGACCTCAGCTTGCTGAACTCATTTTATTTTTCCTGCTGGCAAATGGCTTGATTCTTCCCTAAGCCCTTCTCTTTCTTCTCGGTAATGCCTCCTCAGACCACCGAGGCAGAGAAGCACGCACATTCTGGATTTGAACGGTCTTTCCTTGGAGCCCCAGAAGCCCCTCAGTGGAACCGCTTTCTGAGTCATATCAGAAGCGGCGCTTGCATCGAGCACGTTTCCGCCTTCCTCCCCACCCCTCGTTCCGGCCCCCGCTCTTCCGATGTGACTCCTGTCCCAGATGTCCACGGCGACAGCGCTCTGACAAGCAGGGCCGGCACACAGGTGCGCTGNATATCAGAAGCGGCGCTTGCATCGAGCACGTTTCCGCCTTCCTCCCCACCCCTCGTTCCGGCCCCCGCTCTTCCGATGTGACTCCTGTCCCAGATGTCCACGGCGACAGCGCTCTGACAAGCAGGGCCGGCACACAGGTGCGCTGAGGGGCGTGGGCTTCCCCGCCCGGAGACCAGGGGCTCTCAGGGCCCTGTTGGGCTGGAGACTGCACGGCTTCCCTCGACAGTCCACGTGCAGGCAGCTTGATGAACATGGGAGTCCAGCCAGGCCGGGCAGGCAGTGAGGCGGGATGGACTCAGGGAGTCAGGCTGGGCCCGGGTGAAAGAAACACAGGCCCTGTCTGCGTGTCACCCCCACGTGAGTCTTTACCACACTTGTGAGGTGCCCCCCACTAGATCGGGTGCTCCTTCTGAGGGGGCATAGACTCACCCACCCACCAAAGAGGGCTTTGCAGATGCCTGCTGAGGGGTGGCGGGAGGGCAGGGCTTGCTTTTGTCTTTGCTCACTAAGCTAGTAGGGCCGTTCAGTGAAGCAAATGGCTTCCCAGGTGGCTCAGAGGGTAAAGAATCTGCCTGCAATGGAGGAGACATGGGTTTGATTCCTGGGACGGGAAGATCTCCAGGAGGAGGGAATGGAAACCCACTCCAGGATTCTTGCCTGGGACATCCTGTGGGCAGAGGAGTCTGGCGGGCTGCAGTCCACGGGGTCACAAAGAGTCAGACCTGACTCAGCGACAGACCAAACAGGGTGAAGAAAAGAGGAGGCCACCGTGGCCTCGCGGAAAGGGGGTCCAGGCTCGGGGCTTTCCTCTGTTGCTAACCACTGGGACGCAGGTGCCTGCTTGTCTCCCGATTCTTTGACGTGGGCCATTCTTAAAATCTCTCTTGAATTTGTCACAACATTGTATCTGTTTTATGTTTTGGTTTTCTGGCCCCGAGGCGTGTGAGGTCCTGGCTCCTGGACTCCCTGCACTGGAGGCGAAGTCTTAACCACTGCACCGCCAGGGGAGTCCCGCGCGCTGCAGTCTGAATGTCCACAGAGCCTCCCCTCGTGGCGACTAACCCTCCTGGTTTGTCCAGCTCTGAGGGGTTTTCCAGGGTGTGGGGTGGTCGCAGCTAAAACCGGGAGGACCCAGGATGGCCCGGACAAGGCGGTCACCCCGCTCTGCCTGACCAGAGTCTCCGGGGAGAGGATGGATGCCGAGGGCACAATTCTGGGTGCAGGGGAGTGGGGGGAGGGGGCTGTGCTCCAGGACAGTGCTCCTCCTCCCAGGGGCAGCCCCAGGCCACCTCCTGCTCTGGGCAGGCCTTCCTCCTTGCCCCTAAGAGTCTGGTTCCCAGCCTGTCACTCCCATCCTAGTGATGCCCCCTCCGACCCCAGGGCGCAGATGTGCGGAGAGGAGCGCGGCTCCCGCCCTGGCCCTGCACCCCACACCATCACCAATGCAGCCTGGACAGCACCCCGCTTCCGCTGGGCAGCGGTGTGCTCCCCCCGGGCCCAGCCAAGCCTGAAACCGACCAGACGGCCTTTCCAAGTCCCTTTCTTGTAAACTGTTCTTACGGTGTGGAATCGTTGGAAAAGCTTGTAATCTCATGGTGAAGGAAACGGGAAGGGGGGGGGGGTCTGGGTGAGCCTGTCGGGCTGGTTTCAGGCTTTGGGGGGGGTCCCAGTTCCAAAGTTCAGCGTTACTGGAGGGAGGGGTGATGTTCNTGGTGAAGGAAAGGGGAGGGGGGGGGGGGTCTGGGTGAGCCTGTCGGGCTGGTTTCAGGCTTTGGGGTGAGTCCCAGTTCCAAAGTTCAGCGTTACTGGAGGGAGGGGTGATGTTCCTCAGGCTGAGAGAGAGACGGGGGAAGCCAGTTACCTCAGTGGGCTCTGATGGCGGAGAAGGCGGATAGGCTGGCTGCAGCGCTGACCTCACATCCTGGGCACCTGTGAGCGGCAGGCGATGGAAGGACAGAGGGCTGCCCACCAGTCCCCATTCTGGCCGGTGTGCCCAGCAGAGCAGGGTCCCCAGGACACACCCCTGACGGGGCATCCAAGGGGCGGGGGCAGGGATGGAGGCTGGGATGGGGAGGGGGTTACGACAGACCCCAGCCAGCGGGCTCCTCCTCCGGGGTTGTGAAGCTCCCACCGGGAACAGAGGCTGGTACAGGAGGAGGCGGGCAGGTGCCAGGCCACGGAGGGCGGCTGTGGAAGCAGGAAGAGGCTGCTGGGAGGTCGGGCCAGCGGGGAGGCTCGTGGTCACCGCCCCCAGCGCACGCTCCCTCGCTCCGTTGTGTCTGGCTCTGGGAGACCCCCTGACTGCAGCCCGCCAGGCCGCTCCGCCCATTTTCTGGGCAAGAATACTGCAGTGGGTTGCCATTGTTCCTTCTAAGAGATCTTCCCAACCCTTGAATCTAACTGGCATCTCCTGCGTCTCCTGCGCTGGCAGGCAATCTGTTCACCACTGAGCCAACTGGGAAGCCTCGTTGACCCCATGTTTCCCACTTATCATCCTCAACCCACAGGGCCACGAGTCACATGACAAAGGAGACTCAGAGAGGTCAAGTGACTTGCCCCAGGTTACACCGCCTGAGCCTGGCAGAGCCCAGGGAGCCCAGGGCTGCGTGGGTGCCGAAGCCTTGCCTGTCACCGGCTGAAACGGAAACTTAGCTGTGTTTGAGATCAGCCGCCCTCTCTGGGGCCCTCCACGTTGGCAGCCCCTAACCTCAGAGTGCACAGACGGTCCTGGGTGGCCAATATGCCCTCCGCAAACCTGTGTTTGAGGTCAGCCACCCTCTCTGGGGCCCTGAATGGAGACCCAGGGGAGGGGTGAGTCCTGTCCCCCGGGGGCACTCTCACTCCATCTCAAGGTGGGGGCTCTCTTGGGGGTGGGGGCCAGCCTTACTCGCCTGGATTGGGAGGCCCGCCCTCCTCCTGTCACAGACACACACACACATCCCCCACACACACCCACTCACCCACACACCCACACACACACCAACCCCCCCCCACACACACACACCCCTGTGCATGCAAAACTGGTGAAATTGTGGATACAGTTTATGAATTTTATTATTATCACTGTCGTTTCCTGGTTGTGATATTGCGCCATAGTTTTGTAAGGTGTCACTATTCACTGGATGAAAGGGGTAGGGGATCTGCATCATTGCTTGTTGCTCTATAATTCAGTTCAGTTCAGTTCAGTCACTCAGTCGTGTCCGACTCTTTGTGACCCCATGAATCGCAGCACGCCAGGCCTCCCTGTCCATCACCAACACCCGGAGTTTACCCAAACTCATGTCCTCCGAGTTGGTGATGCCATCCAGCCATCTCATCCTCTGTCGTCCCCTTCTCCTCCTGCCCCTAGTCCCTCCTAGCATCAGAGTCCCTTCCAATGAGTCAACTCTTCGCATGAGGTGGCCAAAGTACTGGAGTTTCAGCTTTAGCATCATTCCTTCCAAAGAAATCCCAGGGCTGATCTCCAACCAGAATGGATTGGTTGGATCTCCTTGCAGTCCAAGGGACTCTCAAGAGGCTTCTCCAACACCACAGTTCAAAAGCATCAGTTCTTCGGAGCTCAGCTTTCTTCTCACAACAAAAAGTTTTTAAAAATTCATGCAAAGCCCTCTTCGTCCACCTCCTTCCCTCATCTTCTTCTTCCTCCTCCCATCTCCCCTCTTCCGTCTCTTCCTCTATCTTTTCTCCTCCTCCCCTTCCTTCTTATTGTTATTTCCAGGCACCATTACATTCTCAGAAGAAAAAAATTTCCATTACGGGGGAAAGAAAGTAATCTAACAGTTACCATGGAAAGCCTAGAAGACATCTGGCCCCTGTGGACACACAGAAGCCCTAAGGAGGGAGAACAAAGGCCACTGTGTTGAAATGTCTGAGGAAGGAGAGGATGGTGGGAGGAAGCCAGCCAGATCCTTCTAGAACTCAGTGCTCTCAGCCAGGTGATTCGGTCAGGTAAGCTGGTACTTATGGGTAAGACCAGCCAAATTTGAAGTAGTCATTCAGAAAAAGCCAGGAAAAAAAGATATACTTAACCATTCTCAGAAATGTTTCAGGGCTCTGTTTATTCAGGGTACTCACCGAGACTCTTGGGATTGTGGTCCAGCAGTGGAGATGTGCAGGCATCAGGGTAGGCAGGGCTGCAAAGCCAGTGGCCCCAGCATCGCACCCCGGGGACCACAGGATGTCCCTACCTTGTCTGCTGCTAGTCAGGTGGGCCCAATGGTTAGGGCTGGTGTATACATCTGCTGGGTTTGTTTCTACCAGGCCAATGGACCAGTTCATGAATACACCAAAAAAAAAAAAAAAAAAAGTCCCTCTTAGAACCAAAATAAGTACAGAAACAGGAGTGAGAATAAAGTAAACCAAGGATGGAGTACAAGTATTTCTGGATTTGGCAGGATATCCATTCTTTACTCCTGAAACGGACCCAGGTTCCCCTTGGAAGGGTTTTTGATAAAACAAACAAACAAAACTCCCAGGTGTCAAGAGGGCAGAAATGGAAACCCTGTGTTTCAGGAAAGATAGTTCTCATTGTCCTAAGATCACAGGTTCTTTGATCCTGGTTGTGTGTGTCTGCCCAGTTGCTTGATCGTATTCAGCTCTTTGCAACTCCCTGGACTGTAGCCAGCCAGGCTTCTCTGTCCATGGGATTTTCTAGGCAAGAATACTGGAGTGGGTTGCCAAACCCTCCTTCAGGGAGTCTTCCCGACCCAGGGGTTGAACCTGGGTCTATTGCATTGCAGGCAGATTCTTTACTGCCGTTCTTGGTTGAGGCCATGTCAAAATAAGAAACAAATGTCCCAAGAATCCTGCCTCAAGAAGCTTCGAAGGAGCACTTGGCCATGGCTAGGCCTTTAGAGAACTTTGGTCCTGCACTGGACCTCCTCAGGCTTAGAGCTCCACACTGGATCCAAGAGGTCATGATCAACATCTTATCTAGCAGTTACAAAGGGGATTTGAATTTAAATATGATTCCTTTAAATTTAGGCTTCCCAGGTGGTGCAGGTGGTAAAGAACCTGCCTGCCAATGCAGGAGACATACAAGATGTGGGTTCAATCCCTAGGTCAAGAAGATCCCCTGGAGAAGTGCATGGCAACCCATTCCTGTATTTTTTGCCTGGAGAATCCCTTGGACAGAGGAGCCTGGCGGGTACAGTCCATAGGTTGCGAAGAGTCAGACACGACTGAAGCAACTTAGCGTGCACACCTTTTAATTTACTAACAAGTCAGGCAGGGAGATGTGAAGAAAGAAACTGAGACCCCCTTTAGTGGGGATTCAAGGGGGAAAATACGTCTGAGACATCAGTCTTGACAGTGGTAGGGGCCGGATTGTTGTCTGGGCATAAGCCAGTCTCCTCTTTCCTCTGGGCCCTTCCAGAGTGGGCGGGAGCCAGGAAGAGGGGGCCTAGGGAGTAAAGCAAGCACTAAAAGACCACTGTCTCAAGTTGTACCGAGATAGGCTGGAACCTGGGACCCTGGACTTCTGTAAGAGATTAAAAATAATAACTGTGTGCAACTGGGGCAAATTATGACAACAAGATACATAAAGGTCCAAACCCAACTGCGAGGTGCCCAGGAGCGAAAGCAGAGTACTGCATGAGATCCCTGCCCAGGGCACCACCAAGGCGGTGGGCAGACCACCTGAGCCACCCCTACCCTCGCCCTGTTTAAAGGATGGAGGTAGGGAGCCTGCTTCTTGTTCTTGCTCCATTGTACAGCAGCAGGGGCCCCCATAAAGCCTTCCCATCTGGCCTATTTATCAATTCCTACTGATCAGACAGCCCAAGAACCAGACTGGTGACAGGACCACAGGAAGTGCTGGAAGCTTGCTGGCTCTGAATGACAAGAGAAACACCTCTAGGACGGGACTGACTTGCCTCTTGTATTGTGTTCCTTTTCTGTTTACCTTGTGCACGCATGAAGTCCCTTCAGTTGTGTCTAATTCTTTGTGATCGCAGGACTGTAGCCCACCAGGCTCCTCTGTCCATGGGATTCTCCAGGGAAGAACACTGGAGTGGGTTGCCGTGCCCTCCTCCAGGGGATCTCCTGACCCAGGGATCAAACCCTCATCTCGTACGTCTCCTGCGTTGGCAGGTGGTCTCTTAACCACCGGTGCCACCTGGGAAGCCCTTTTGTTGGGCACACTAAAAGAAACCAAATAATGATTTTGTTTGTTTGTGTTTGTTCACCATCTGGCTTGGATGACTGTGAAAAATGCAACTCTTAAGTGCTGACTTTTAAAAGTCAAACCACATAAGAGAGCTCCAGCCTAGGGCTCTGTGACTACCTAGAGTGTTGGGATGGGGTGGGAGGGAGATTCAAGAGGGAGGGGACTATGCCTATGGCTGATTCATGTTGATAATTGCAAAGCAATTATCCTTTAATTAAAAATAAATAAAATTAAAAAAATCAGATCTCAGATAGACTAGTAGAACATGAGTTCCTGAGCAGGAATCGTAGGGTGTGTTCTCAGCACGTGGCATATAGGAGGGAGCTCAAGTCACATCTGATAACGAATGAGTGAATGAAGGAGGGAATGAATGGGAAGGTGAAGCTCAGGGGTAGAGGCTGACTTTCGGGGTCCCTCCCATCTTTCCTCGGGGTCTTCTCTAATCCCGATGAGTTCCTCCTCACCTTATAGTTTCCACTTCTGCCCACGCCCCAGGACCAGGTTGCAAAGACCTCTGAGCAGTTACAGTGCCCAGCAGTGGGACTTCTGTGACTGCCCAAGACCCCCTTTCCCTGGGGAAGGCCTCTCAGAGAGTCCCATCACCGCTGGCCTTTTCCTTTCAGTTTCCTTATGATCACTCATGACACTTTGTGCATGTTCTTATAAATATGGTTTTCCAAGCAAAAGGCTTTTCTGATGAATCAGAAAGAATTGATGGTGAGGTTTTTAGAGACCAAAGCAATAATAAGATCTGTCTTTTATTGAATCTTCTCTTTGTGCCCACTCCATCTAGAGTGATCAACCTGCATTATCTCATTTAATCCAATCCCTTGAAGTAAGCAGTACTGATACTGTTACTTCCATTTTTATAGGCGTAGAGAAGCTAAGTAATTTGCCCATGGTCATGCAGCTGGTACTTAGGTGCCCCAGGACTTGAATCTGGCTTGTCCATTGGCACAGGACAGGCTCTTAACATTGTAATATGGCCAGAAGAACCTTGATAAAATCAGACAGGGATCCTGAGGTTGTGAGGCTCATCATCCAGGTGAGGTGGTGGGGTCGTGTGTTCTGGACGTCTGGGGCATGTATCAGCTGTAGGAGTTCAGTGATGCTCCCCATCCTTCATCGGTCCCTCCAGTGAGTGTGAGGGTGGTGAGCTGAAGGCAGGGCTTTGACTAATATTACGCTCATCAAGACTTTGCCTGAGGCTAAAAGATATCTTTGGAAGCTGTGCCTTAGAAAGGTCTATATTAGCTCAATCAAATTTGGCTTCTGGAGGAATTTCAGGATTAGTTAGTTGCAATGGAAATGTCTCCTTGTCTCTGCTGTTTTGGCTGGAAAGAAAGCAATCAGTCCCTGAGATTATCAAAAGTCCTTTATACCAGTAAGAGGGAAATGAATATATTTACTGGTAAACTTGCATCTGAGGCTTCCCTTGTGGCTCAGTGGTAAAGAATCTGCCTGTCAATGCATGAGATGAGGATTCCGTCCCTGCATCAGGAAAATGCCCTGCAGGAGGGCATGACAACCCACTCCAGTATTCTTGCCTGGAGAATCCCATGGACTTTTGGCTGGAAAGAAAGCAATCAGTCCCTGAGATTATCAAAAGTCCTTTATACCAGTAAGAGGGAAATGAATATATTTACTGGTAAACTTGCATCTGAGGCTTCCCTTGTGGCTCAGTGGTAAAGAATCTGCCTGTCAATGCATGAGATGAGGATTCCGTCCCTGCATCAGGAAAATGCCCTGCAGGAGGGCATGACAACCCACTCCAGTATTCTTGCCTGGAGAATCCCATGGACAGAGGAGTTTGGTGGGCGATGGTAGACAGGTTTGCAAAGATTCATACATGACTGAAGTGACTTAGCACAGCACCGCAAACTTGCATCTGGGTGCGGAAACCTGGCATGTGGGATGGCAAGCAGGTGGAGTTCAGGGCTGGGAAGGGAGCCCTCTGGATTTCGTCCAGCTCCAAGCTATCCTCTCTCTCCTGGAGGAGTGACCTATCCCTGCATCAGGAAAATGCCCTGCAGGAGGGCATGGCAACCCATTCCAGTATTCTTGCCTGGAGAATCCCATGGACAGAGGAGTTTGGTGGGTGATGGTAGATAGGGTTACAAAGATTCGTGTCAGGAAGATGCCCTGCAGGAGGCCATGGCAACCCACTCCAGTATTCTTGCCTGGAGAATCCCATGGACAGAGGAGTTTGGCGGGCGATGGTAGACAGGTTTGCAAAGATTCATACATGACTGAAGCGACTTAGCACAGCACCGCAAACTTGCATCTGAGTGTGGAAACCTGGCATGTGGGATGGCAAGCAGGTGGAGTTCGGGGCTGGGAAGGGAGCCCTCTGGATTTCGTCCAGCTCCAAGCTATCCTCTCTCTCCTGGAGGAGTGACCTTAAAGAGAAAGGCGTGATGGTTGGTTCTGGGAGGACGGAGTCAACAGCAGTTTGGAGTAGAGAAGGTGAGATATTGAAGACAAAAGTCTGACAAGCGTGGTCTCCTTTCGGGTGTAACTTGTCGTGGGCATGGACAGCACGGTTTGGCTTTTCGCAGAAACTGAGCCTGGTTTGGGACTTCCCCGGTGGTCCAGGGGTTAGGGCTCCATGTTCCCAATATAGGGGGCCTGGGTTCGATCCCTGGTCAGGGAGTTAGACCCCTCATGCCACAGCTGAGAGCCTGCATGTCACAAGAAAGACCCTGCACATGACAACTAAGATTTGGCACAGCCAAATTAAAAAAAAAAAAAAAAAAGGAAGAAAGAAACCATGACTGGTGTGGTGGTGGTGGTTTCGTCCCTAAGTCAGGTCCCACTCTTGCAACCCCATGGTCTGTAGCCCGCCAGGCTCCTCCATTCACGGGATTCTCCAGGCAGGAATACTGGAGCGGGTTGCCATTTCCTTCTCCAGGGGATCTTCCCAACCGAGGAATCGAACCCAGGTCTCCTGCATTGCAGGCAGATTCTCTACCGACTGAGCTATGAGGGAAGCCACAAGTGCTTATGGGAACTTACAAGTGGTAACACTGAATGATGTTGGAACAGGTAACCAAAGAGAGCTGTGACTCTTTTTTATCTTGAAATTCAAAACAGTAAAAGACCCCATCTACTTGGTCTCCTGAGAGAGAATCTGGTCAGAGAATGCACCAGGGGATGCATGGAGTCAGGTCAGCCCAGATGAGAAAAGGGAGGGAATCAGAGTACATTCTGAGTACCTTCTCCTGACCTAGCCTTTGGTGCAGTCTGAGTTTTCTCCCCATCTTCTCTCTCTACCCTCAGCCCAGGTCCATCTCTGAAATCTCTTCCTTCTAACATCCCTTTCAGGAAGGTGCCTGTCACCCGCCTGTCTCTTGCTGAGCTAGAAGCCTTATCTCTGTGCTACAAACAGCATGCTGGTCTGAGCGGTATGTGATTCCTGGTGTGTCTCTCTCTTGGGCACCCCTTGAGAGAAGAAGCTGACTGTATCTGTCTTCTGTATGTGCCCAGCACTCACCCCAGTGCCTGGCACATAGGGGGACTTAGCAAATGAAAACCATTGTTCACTGCAGTATTTCAGCCCAAACCATTACCCATTTAGCCCATATCCACGGGTGGGGGGTGAAGAAGGGCTTGGAGAGTTTCGAGTATTGTGGGAGTCCCCTAATGCGTTCCCTTGCTAAATTTTAATCATTCAAGCAACAATTACATACTGAGCACCTATTGTGTATCAGCATAGATGTTAAGTGTTCCTCTTCCTTTCTTTCAGCAACTTAATATCTTGATAGATGCATATCACTCTGTCATATTATAAAACTTATTTATCAGGATATATTGCTTATTGTTTGCACATCAGCCCTCTTCCCAGCAAAATATGAGCTCCATGATTTTTGTTCTTGTCAACGATATGACCAAGTACCAAGAAGATTGAGGTGTCATTACTAGAACGGGAGAATGAGTGCCGGGCGAGCAAATCCACTGTCCAGTCTGCAAGGAAACAGCAAGTCAAAGACCCAGACCCAGAGAAGTGCGCTGGTCTGTCTGAGGTCATAAATGTGACTGGGACAGAGCTGGGCCTCCGGCTCTTGGGCCATGCTGCTCCCAGTGCCTTGGGAAAGAGCCCACTGGGGCCGCTTGTCTAATCTCCTGCTGCTGAACAAACCGTGTTCCCTGGATGCCCCTGCAGATGTTGATCTTCTTTTCTCAATGACTCTGGTTAAGCAGCAAACAGCCCAGCTATTTGGGAAGTCTGTATTTCAAAAACACCATTCCTGTTTCAGTTACTGACCTGAATTTGAATTCTGACAGTTCTGAGAAGGAAAAAAAAAAAAAGGGTTGGGGGGGGGCGCTTTCTAAAAAAAATTGCTTTTTTTAATGATCCAGAGCCTCAGATATGTGGTCCAACTAGGACTAGAGATCCTAAACTTACCACACGTTCATGGAAGAGGGTGTTCCAAGAGAATCTGTAGGGAAAAGATGAGAGCAACTCTAGCACTAGTTATCAGAGGTTATTCACTGGTACTCAGAGGGGAGTTATACCTTTTGCTGATTGGGTAAATAGGGCAGACCACAATTCTCCTGATGCACTTCCAAACTGCCCTTGAGAGAAAAAAGTCACGGCTGAGTTCAGTAGACAGAAAGCCCGTGCAGGAGAGGCTCTGTTTCATCAGAAATATCTTCCCTCCATGAATATACTATTGTCCTGACAGCACTCTCCGGAAGGCCAACGTCTTCTAAATGCTTCCTTTTGCTTGAAGGACACAAGGCATCTTGCCATACCCAGACGCTGGAGTGATAACCCCTGTAATCCGAGGGCTGGGCTTTGGAGGATTCTTGCCCTCAGTGGATGTTCCTCTAACCCTTGAGGCCAGGTTCATGAATCAGGGGCCAAGATCACATTAGCTCCAAGCAGAGTTTTTGTTCGAGTCTGATTTGTTTGTCACCCTGAAGCTTCCCAGGTGGTGCTAGAGATAAACAATCTGTCTGCCAATGCAGGAGGTGCAGGAGATGTGCGTTCAATCCCTGGGTTGGGGAGATCCCCTGGAGGAGGGCATGGCAACCCACTCCAGGATTCTTGCCTGGAGAGTCCCCATGGACAGAGGAGGCTCGCGGGCCACAGTCCACGGTGTCGCAAAGAGTCGGGCACGACTGAGGGACTAAGCCCGGCACAGTAGACAGCACAGTGCTTGGCTCATAGAGGGTGCTTGATAAATACTTAGCGAGCGAATGAGGAGTTTTTCAGGATCAAGCTGTTGTTTAAGTGACCTTGGCTGAGGAGTTGCGTCATGTAAGGACAGACCCTGGGCTTCCCCCACCCTGTCTTGGGGGGGCACAGCGGTGTCTGGCTGAAAACCTCCATTTCTCAAGACAGTGCCCCAGCCTCTGTGCTGACGCCGCCTCACGCCTCCTCTAAATGTGTGTGCGAATCCGGTGGAAGCTAATCCTTATTGGTGGGGAGATTTAAGCTGTTATCTAACAGACTGCTGATGGATTAGCAAGGCTTTCAGATAAAGCCTTCAAGGGGTTAGAGTTTCATTTCCCCCTCACGCTCGGGGAGAAGAACTGCTGCTTCGCTGTTGCCATGGTTTGGGCCCAACGGTGAACGAGAGGAGCGGCAGGGCAGGGTGCTGGGCAGCGAGGTTCAAGGGAAAGGCCGGATTCTGGTCCTGGCCCAGCCACGGTTCCCCCAGGAAATTCGAACGAGACGTCGACTCTCTGCGCTTCTCTTTCCTTTGCTTCAAACGGGAGATAACAATACCTACCTGACAGGGGTATTATACACATGAGATGAGAGCAGTGACATGAAAGCCCTTTAAAGAAGATAAAAGTACTTCCCTGTGTGAGGCTATTGTTCTCCTGCCATGGGAGACGGCAGGGCTGAAGCCAGAGACGCAGGACTGTTGGGTGGGGCGTTTGATAGGGCTCTCTGGCCTACATTTGCTTAGAGAGTAACAGGGAGGAACCTGACTCTATATTGGAATCTGTGTCTTTTAATCTTCATAGTCTATCGTTTTCGCTACAAGTTAACCACTAAAGGGATATTGCCAGTAGCTTCAAGTATACATGATGGCCCATCTCTGGGAACCTTGCCTCCCATGCCTGAGCATGAAGCTAAAATACCTTTGTCTAGCTCACAGGAAACATCCTGCTCAGGCTTACCTGAGAATGAATGCAGGCAACAAGAAATACATGCCCACTGAAGTCTGGCTGGAACCAGGAAATATTTGTGACAGTTTATTGCCTTTTAAACTTTATCGCCTCACCCACTCCTCTCTGTTTCATAAAAGAAAGTAACATCCAAACCTGGGCAAGATGTTTCTTTGGAACACTAGTCCACTATCTTCTTGGTCTGCTGGGTTACCGAATAAGGTGGCTATTCTTTGCTCTAATAACTCATTTCTCAATTTACTGGCTAGTCATGTGGTGGAGAGATGAGCTTGGACTCAGTAACAAGAGGAAACACAAAGTGGGACCTTTGCATTCTATCTGTGGATATTATGGTGAAGAAATATGCAGCATGTACTCCTCTGAGGAGTGGAGGACTCAGTGACTTGACATTCAGACAAGATAATGTTGTGACCGACAGGCCTGGGAGACTAAAGCAAAAGTCCTTTACTTCAAAGGACAGGGACACAGGGGTTTGTGTAGGTTTAAATCTCCCCTTTTCTTTGATATGCCTCAGTCTTGAGGGGGAGCACATTCAGGAAAAGAAAGGGAATAAAGATTTGGATAGAAAGGTTAATCAGAAACTCAGCAGAAATTGACTTCAGGGGTAGATCTTCCACCAGTTTTTTTGACCTCTCTGCGCCACAGTTTCCTCACTTGTAAAAGGAGAATAATTATAATACCCACCTCGTTAGGCAGGATCTGAGACATGTATTTAATGAAAGGTATCTGCCATTTTTATTATGGCAAGACTGAGGATGTCAAGGCTTTAAGAAAAGGGAAGAAGGCCTTTTATGGGGGAGGGAGAGTAGAAGCAGAATCAAGAAGATGGGAATGAACTGAATATATGCAGACAAAACAAATGGGGGGCTGGCCTAAGAGAGGAGAGGCCGTGGCGGGGTGCTACCACTCAGCAAATCCTCCTCAGGCTTCTTTGAGGTGGAGCACCACGGGGAAGCACAAAGGCGTGGAGTCATGGCAGGAACCTACGGGGCCTTCGTGGAAAAGATGTCCCCACCCCACCATGTCCGCTGCTGGCTTCCTGCACGCAGAAAAACTCTAGCCTCCTAGGCCTTCCCTGAGTTCCGAAGAATACACTCATCAGAAAAGTGAGAAAATGCAGAAAGGAAAACAGTCAAGCAAGGCGAAAGAACAGTCATTAGCCATTAAACAAGGTCAAGTTCCTTTAGTTCCTCCTCGGAAGTCATGTGCTGTGCTTAGTTGCTCAGTCATGTCCGACTCTTTGCAACCCCATGGACTATAACCCGCCAGGCTCCTCTGTCCATGGGGATTCTCCAGACAAAAATACTGGAGGGGGTTGCCATGCCCTCCTCCAGGGGATCTTCCCAACCCAGGGATCAAAACCCAGGTCTCCTGCATTGTGGGTGGATTCTTTACTGTCTGAGCCACCAGGGAAGCCCAAGAATACTGGAGTGGGGAGCCTATCCCTTCTCCGGGGGAACTTTCCGATACAGGTATCAAACCGGGCTCTCCTGCACTGCAGGTGGATTCTTTACCAGCTGAGCTACTAGAGAAGCCCTCTGCTGAGGCCACATTCTGAGCTCTAGCCTTTGAGTTGTTTTTCAGAGACTGTAACTCCTACTAGGTGAGAGAAGTTAACTGTGTGTTGACCACAGCAGGTAAACCCCAGACTGATTGGAACCAGAAGGTTGATGATGTTAACTCCCATTACCTCACCACCGACTAATCAGAAGAATGTCCACAAGCTGGTCACCTACCTCCTAACACTCCAAATTCACCCTTTCCCTGAAAGCCACTGGGGACTTTGGGTCTTTTGAGCATGAGCTTTCTGGACCCCTTGCTTCAGTTCAGTTCAGTCGCTCAGCTGTGTCCAACTCTTTGCAACCCATGGACCCCAACATGCCAGGCTTCCCTGTCCATCGCCAACTCCTGGACCTTGCTCAAACTCATGTCCATTGAGTTGGTGATGCCATCCAACCATCTCATCCTCTGTCCTCCCCTTCTCCTCCTGCCTTCAATCTTTCCCAGCATCAGGGTCTTTTCTAATGAGGCAGCTCTTTGCATCAGGTGGCCAAAATACTGGAGTTTCAGCTTCAACATCTTCAGGACTGATTTCCTTTAGGATTGATTGGTTTGATCTCCTTGCAGTCCAAGGAACTCTCAAGAGTCTTCTCCAACACTACAGTTCAAAAGCATCAACTCTTCGGCACTCAGCTTTCTTTATGGTCCAACTCTCACATCCATGTGTGCATGACTACTGGAAAAACCATAGCTTTGATCAGATGGACCTTTGTCAGTAATATCTCTGCTTTTTATATGCTATCTAGGTTGGTCATAGCTTTTCTTCCAAGGAGCAAGTGTCTTATGATTTCATGGTTGCAGTCACCATCTGCAGTGATTTTTGAGCCCAGAAAAATAAAGTCTCTCACTGTTTCCATTGTTTCCCCATCTATTTGCCATGAAGTGATGGGGACAAAATGCCATGATCTTCATTATTTGAAGGTTGAGTTTTAAGCCAACTTTTTCACTCTCCTCTTTCACTTTCATCAAGAGGCTCTTTAGTTCCTCTTCACTTTCTGCCATAAGGGTGGTGTCATCTGAATACTGAGGTTATTGACATTTCTCTCGGCAATCCTTGCTTGGTGCCCTGCGATAAATGTTTCACTTTTCTTCATCACAACCTGGTGTCCCTAGACCGGCTTTACTGCACACTGGGGGAGCAGACCCAAGTCTGATTTGGTGACAGCAACAGGATATGACCCTGAAACCAAGCCGACTCTGAGGCTCGGTGAGATCACACCGCATGGGTCACGCAGTAAGGCCGTGTGTAATTTTGGTAATATTTAAGGGGCAATTTTAAAATTATACCTAAAACTTATGAATCATGGCTCTTACTCGTATCTAGTGCTAGGAATGTATATAAATCATATAATAGTTTAAAGAAAATAATGTGAGTGCTTTATCAGCAAATTTTCAGAAAATTAAGAAAAGCCATATGTTCTTCCTCCCCCTTTACCCATGTACTTACATGCACTCACAGCACACACACCCATGCACACATCCACAGGCAGACACCCACATTCTCACACATGGTGAAGGAGTTTGTCCTTCATTCTGCAGGCAGTTACGAGAAGCTGCCTGAAAAGGGGCATGGCATAATGAAAGTGATCTTTAAGAGGATTACTCTGGCTGCACTGTGCAGGCTGGCTTAGAAGATAGAATGAGACAGGCAGATCAGCAAGGCGGCTATTACTGTAACTCAAGTTAACAAAATCTGGTGCCTGTCTTTTTCTTGTTTTCCTCAATACTGATAACGTAGTGTGGAGTGCAGCAAAGTCTTATCTTATTGAATGCGTGTCTCAGTCCTTGATGCTCTCTGATGCATGCTTCCCACCCCATCTTGATTCCCTACCAGCCGTCCACACCAGCCCAGCCCTCCGAGTCAGTCTACATCCAGGATAACATTGAATCTGGAAGCCCTTCTGATAAAGATCCTCACATTTAAGAACTCAGGAAAAGAGCATATATGGTTGGCAAGGCAGGGGGGATCTATGGAAGCAACTGATTCCAGTATAAAGACAACAGCAGTGGGTAGTAACCATTTCCTGAAGGCTTACTGTGTGCTAAGCACGATGCTGAGAACTTTGCAGAAGTCATCTCATTTAATCCTCACCATAAACCCATGAAATAGCTATCATACCTTCCCCACCCTACATTTGCAGACAAGGCAGTTGAAGACATGACATTATAAGAGGTGAAGCTGGGCTTTGAACCTGGCATCAGGACACGGGGGCCCTGCACTCCAGCCACTGAGTACCCTGCTTGCCAGAAGACACCGTGGGTCCCTGCCTTTCCCTGTGCCTTGGTTCAGAAGCTTCTCACACATGGAGGACGGCTCACTGGGTCTTTTGGAGTCTTGATTTCCTCATTTTTAAAATGGGGGACAGTGGCCTGGGCAACACATTTTGAACAGTGAGTTGTATTTAGCAATTGAAATCAGATGGCTTCCAATAAAGTTGACAGTGGATTAGATGGTCCTTGAATTATTTTCACCCTGGACATTCTAGGAGCCTTTGTCCTCGTCACTCATTCTAATATTCCCCCTCTCTTAACGTGCCTTTGATCAGCCTAAATCCTCGCTGCTTGGGAACTCATCCATTTTTATGTGGAAACTCATCTCTGAGCTGCAGAGAGATGAAGTCCGCCTGTGTGTGCATGTGTCTGGGTGGACTTGTGGCTTGAGGGGATGTGAGGGATCTAAATGAGCAGATGGAGCTGCTGAAGATTAAAAGCACAATGTGAAGTTGGAGACGGACATGTGACAGGGGAGCGATGCTCGGGCTGAGAGGAAGCAGCACAGCTGGCAGACAGCCACTCTTACTTGGGAACGGGAGCCCAGATCCGGAACTGGGCTGACCTGGGTGTGGGGTGGCTGGCAGGGCACAGAAGCAGGTGCTGCTCCCACTCTCTGCTGGGACCCAAGGGCCCTCCCTCGCCCCTTGCAGGAGCCGAGACCAGAAAGCAGTCAGAGAAATAGGATCGTGGCCTCAGGGCAAATTCAGACCAAAGGCCAGGCTGGCTCCAGGGAGAACCCATTCTTCATTTTGCCTTTTTGAAATTGAGATTAAACTAGAGGTCTTGACAGAATGTCATTCGGCAGGGCTTCAGATCACAGCAGCTCTGGGCTTCACTGGCATGTGGCAGGCAGCAGCGGCAGTGGGAGCTGTCACCTGTGGGTCCCGCTGTGACCCGCACCTCCTTTCCTGGTGCTGAGCGCCAGGGGCGAGGTGGAAAGAACAACCCATATTCTGATGACTAGGGCACTGGAGGCACAGCCGTTGGAATCAACGGGCTTTCTGGATTCTGATGGAGGAGCCTGGTAGGCTGCAGTCCATGGGGTTGCTAAGAGTCGGACACGACTGAGCGGCTTCGCTTTCACTTTTCACTTTCATGCATTGGAGAAGGACATGGCAACCCACTCCAGTGTTCTTGCCTGAAAGCAGTTTTCACAGCAGTGATAGTGCTAGTTACAGAAGCCTTGTGGGAAACAAAACTCTTCATTGGTGGAGAAAGGGCATGAGAGGAAAGTGTATTGAAAGAAAAGGAAGAAAACCAGAAAACAGTGGTGTTTTAGAAACCAAGGAAGAATAGAAAATTGATAGCATTAAGTACTGCAAAGAGGGTTAATTAGGATTAGAACTGGAGGCATGCATTGCTTTTATTAAAAAGGTTGGGGGGCATAGTTTGGGACTTTGCTTGTGGTGATTTCAGTGAGTTGAATGGTAAGTGAGAAGATGTAGGCAAGGACCAGTCTTCTTGAACTTGAATCAGGGAGTCATTTGAATATTTTGTTAAAGTAGAAATTCTGAAATCAGTGAGTCTGGGTGAATCCCAAGATTCTGCATTTCCAACAACTTCCCAAGCAGTGGAAATGCTGCCATTCTGAGAACTACACAGACCTACAGTTAACAGACTGTGCATTGACGGCATCCAGGGCACTGTAGCTAACTCACAGGGGTGCCATGACTATTTTCAAATTTCAAGGGAAGTACAGTAGCATCTCTTGGACACCACACTGTATTCCTTTTGGTGCTGTCATACCTTTGTGAAGCTGGGTTTTCAGTGTTTACTCTTATTTTGGAAGCCCCGGCACCTTGTTCCTGGCAAGGAGCATTGTCGAACCTCGGGGAGCCCAGCTCAGAACCCCACCCCACTCAGGCCTGGTGCCTTCAGACCTCGCTATCCACAGACAAGTCTTGAGGGATCCTCGAGTTTGCCGTCGGGTATAGGAGGGAGGGAAGAGCAAATGTAAGGGCCACATAGCTGCTTGCCTGCCTAGAGGTGAGTACCTAGGAAGGTGAGCAGATTGCTGAGGGTGGGAGGGGGCAGAAAATAAGGTCATGGCAATCTCTGGCTTAAAAATAATAGTCCCTCTTAAGAGAACGCCTTCTGTTTACCAGTTGCCTGTGCTAGGCCCTGCATATGGGTTAAATCCAAACCCAAGAACACTGTAAGTAGGGCCTGTTTCTCCCATCTTACAGAGAGGAAACTGAGCCTTGGAGAAACTGGTAATTTTCCCTGCAGGCCACGTTTAGTAAATGGAAGTGTGTTTTTTACTCAGAAGGGGTTAAAATCCAGGCTGGGGTCAAATTCTGACTCCCTAACCTGCCTGCCAGGTGGTCCTGGGTAAGAAGCATCAATTGTCTTCACATCTGAGTTTCTTTACCCACAAAGTGAGATAATTCCCACCTCACTGGGTCTTTGTGAGGCTTGCACAGGCTGGATCTTCAGACAGTCATGACAGTGCCTGTGGCAGATCTCAGGCAGGACTTTCTCTCTGCAGGCTGGCCAGTCACAGGCCCAGGAGGACTAAGAGCCTCCCACCTTGAGAAAGGGAGTGATCTGTAAATGTTTTCCTCATCTCAGATTACTCTCTCCTCTTCCTGGGCCTTGTGGAACCTGCCTTTTCAAGGCATTCAGGAAATGAGAACTTTTGCTGAAAAAGTCACCTGGCCTCAGGAAGCTTCAGATAGTATTCTTCTCTCAGTTCTCCAAGCCAGGAAGCTCTCATCCTAACAGATCCTCAGGAAAGTGCCTGCGATTGCATGTCCTGCTCTTTCCTGTCACTTCTTCTGAAATCTATTAACCTCAGTCCAGCCTTGCTACCTTCTCGCACCGCTGGTATCACCTGGCCTAGGATAGCAGTTTGCCATCCAGGGCTTGACGCCTCTGCGGTGGCTTCAGGCTGGTTACTAAGCTCCATCTCGGTCGCATCTCCTGCTTTGGCAGGTGGGTCGTTTACCACTAGCGCCACTTTGGAAGCCCTGTCCCAGCTCTTTAGGATGGACACTCCCACTGCCCGTGGAACCAACAGACTGCTTTCCCGGAATAAGCCATGATCCTGAGGGTGGTTAGGACGGTGCTCGTGTCTCCTGGCACAAGGAGAGGTGCCCCTCCTTCGACATGTAGATCGTTTCTCCCAGGCTGCCTAGGAGCCCCGCGTGGTAGTGTGAGTAGAGGCGATGAGATGGAGACTCCAGCGTGTAAATCATTCCTCTCCACCTGCGAGAGGGGAGTGCAGCTCAGGTACTGCCAGGCATTCCTGCAAAGCAGAGATGATGGCACTTGGCAGCTTCTCTGAAGCAAAGATAATAATATAATTTGACTTTCCCCACTCTTTGGGGAAAGAGATTACACAGATAATAGCCATTTTCAAGGGCCGGGGAGGAGGAGAGCAGCCAGAGAGAGGGAGGAGGAGGTGCCTGAACTTCAGATCAGAGAAGACAGGTCTGCTGATTAGGGGCACAGGCAGCCTTCTCCATTTTTAAAGCTCCACTGAATTCTCTCCCCCAAACAGCAAATTTTGCAGCCTCTAATTTTCTTCTCTGTGCTCTGTTTGGCACCAAGCCGTCTCCCTCTGCGATTCAGGGGCCTCTTGAAGAGTGCTTGTTTGCACGATGGGACTGCAGGGGCGAGTCCCAGCCTCTCTAACGTGGCCTGTCACTTACCGGCCACCCAGGCAGCGCGAGGGCAGAAGCACCAAGTGCTCCAGTGAGCCTGGCCCAGGGTGAGGCTCGTGGGGCTACTCGTTTCCTTCTAGCCCCCAAAGTGCTAGTCATCTCTCGTGGTTCCAGGAGCAAAGTTCTTCACTGAGGCCAAGGGCTGTCTCACTTGTGAAGACATATTTGTTTGGGTGCGTTGCATCAAATCTCTCAGGAGGACGATTTCCTTTCATCCGGTTCTGGACTTCCCTGGTGGCCCAGGGACAAGGGATCCACCTGCCAGGGATTCGAGGGGTTCAGTTCCTGGTCTGGGAAGATTCCACATGACGCAGGGCAACTCAGCCTGTGCGTCACGACTACTGCAGGCCCTGGGGTCGGAGCCCGTGCCCTGCGGTGAGAAGCCAGCACAGTGAGAAGCCCACACACTGCGACGCCACAACCAGGGAAAGCCCCGAAGCCTGGGCATGGCAACAAAGATCCACACGGCCAGATAAACAAACGACTCTCTCCCTAAAAAGTCCAGTTCTGATTCCTTAAAGGACACGTGCTTACCTTTCCCCAGGTCCTTCAAATTCGACTCAGCTGACATCACCGTCAACTCCCCCCATCTCAAGATAAGAGCCTGGAAATCTCCTATATTTGTGTAGCATTTTGCAATTCCTTGTGCCTTTACCTCCAAAACGTCATTTAATCTTCACAGTAACGTTGGGGATAGGTTGGACAGGTATTACTCCAGCTTTTCCAAACACTGCAACCAGGGCTCAGAGACCTTAAGGGACTTGTCCAGTCACACAGCTGCCAGGTAGCAGGGTAAGGACCACAGATTTTTGGAACGTTGGTCTGGGAGTCTTTGGCATTCACTCTACCATGAAGGTCCTGCCTCTGACCCTAAAAGCGTCAAGTGATTGTACTGGGAAGGGGAAGAGCAGTGGCACTTACTGGCCTTTTTGCTTCAGGACTTGGGGTCCAGAGCTGACCCGCTCTGTTTCCGAGTGGACTTGGGGCAACTGTAAGGGAGCAGTGCCTTTTGGGGATGGGAGTGGGAGAGCAAGGTGGGTTAGAGAAATAGATTACATCTGTCTTTGTGAGAGTTCAGCACACAAACAGATTCCCCCTGCTTTGGCACTTGAAGGCAGTTTAAGAGAAGGGCGTGATACAGCATCCTTGCACAGGGTGGATGAAGGCGCCAGGTGGTGCTTGCAGGCATGATTCCCCTGAACCTTACAGGACTCCCTGCCAGGGAGCTTACCGCCCACCACTCACCCCACTGAATTAAAGACTTCGTGCCACAGTGGCAGGCCAGGCTCGAAGAGACTGCTGCCTCGCAGATGTCACTAGGGCTGTGTTTTGTCACTTCAGAGCTAAACAGAGGTCAAAAAGCCACTGCTGAAAAACCCGATGGTTCTAGTGCAATGCCAGCAGAAAACAGCAAAAGGGGCCGGACGGGTGTTAGGCGAAATCTAGTTCCCAACTAGACCCATTACTTATCAGAGTCTGGGAAAGTCCCATGGCCAGTGAAAACCAACTGGCGAACACTCTTAAAATCCATGTTCAGGTCTGGAGCGGATATTCAAAAAGGCTTTATTAGCATAGGAACAACCCAGAGTGAACAGTCATAGGCAAAACCCGTTGGGACGCCACGTCTCTCAAGAACTCTTCAAGTACTTCATGGTAGAGTTGAGAATTTCCATCCCGTGAAGCTCTCTCAGCAGAGCAGCAAACCTGTCATAATCAAAGCACAAACTCCAGGACATAAATGCCAGGGCACAGACATCTGGCGCCCAGAGGCATCCCCCTGGCTCAGGAAGAAGCTGGCTGGGAAGGTGGGACAGGGCAGAAGCTGTTTCCCTGAAGATCAAAGTGGAGAGCCCTCAGGAGGCCCAGGGAACATGGCAGTACCTGCTGTGTGAGTGGGGAGCCCCCAGGAGGCCCAGGGAACACGGCAGTACCCACTGCGTGAGTGGGGAGCCCTCAGGAGCCTCACAGCACATATAGCAACACCCTCTGCATGAGTGGGGAGCCGCCAGGAGGCCCAGGGAACACCTCAATACCTGCTGTGTGAGTGGGGAGCCCTCAGGAGCCTCACAGAACATATAGCAACACCCTCTGCATGAGTGGGGAGCCCCCAGGAGGCCCAGGGAACACAGCAATGCCCGCTGCGCAAGTGGCAGGTGTGCCAGGGACCCATGGGGTCCTGCTCTCAGGGACTGCCTGGCAGGCTGGCATAGTGAGCCCATCCTAGTTAATACACCTTGCTTTCTGTAGAAGAAAGCTTTCATCTTTCCATTTGAACAATCAGAACTTGGAAGGACCTTAGGTGTGACCCAGGCCAGCTCCCACATTCTCCAGAGGAGGGATTGGAGGGCGAGGCTGGGCGAGAAGGAAGTGGGCTTGGCCTCAGCCCCTCCTTGTCCACGGAAGGCACCCCTTGGGGGCCAGGGCTCCACGCTCAGGCACACGGGCGCCTTCCAGGAGCACGAGGACCAGGTGTTCCCGCACCTCAGATCAGGACAGAGTGGAGCGGGAGCCCGAGCTGAGACGGGCACTGTCACGCAGAGGCTCCTGGCCTGCCTTGTCGGGCGCTCTTCATCGGGCTGCCCCCCCCCACCCCCAGCTCGCCTGTTTTCTCAAGAACGTACCCTACAGGGCACTCTTCCATACGCTTAGGCTCCAAGCCAAAAAAAAAAAAAAAGAAGTTAGAGGTTTGTTTCTGGAAAGGCAGAGGAGGCAGAGAGGCAGGAGAGAGAGGTGGGGCTGGTGCGAGGAGAGGGAGGAGGAGAGGGAGGAGGAGACTGCGGGAACTGAGCAGAGAGGACGATGGCTGCTGGTGCCAGGAAAGCCCCCTGTCCCATGCTGTGTCCCCTCGCTGGCTTCAGCCTGAGAGCTCCCCAGTGTCCTGGGCGGGCTGGGGAGGGACTTCCTGCAGAGAAGGAGCTGGGCGCCCCTTGGCCCTGCGCACCTGGGCTCCGCCGTGCACAGCTTCCCCAGGGCGATGCCCGCGTTCAGCTGCACGGCTGTCTGCTGGGCATCGCTGCCTGCCAGCTTCAGCAAGGCGGGCACGATGTCCGTGGACAGCAGGGACGAGGCCACGCGCGGCACCTCCATGCAGTTCCCCAGGCAGAGGGCGGCGTTACCCACCAGGATCTCATCCTCTGAGTCCAGCAGCTGCATCAGAACCCCGAGCTCTATGGGGCAGAGGAGAACAGGCAGAGAGGCCGCAGGGGGACATGGTGGGCACAGAGAGGGGGCGGTGGGAGGCCGGCCATGTCACCCACTTGACGAATCCCTAGTGAGTGCGCTGAAGCTCCCTGGCTCCTGGCCGTGTCTCTGAGCGGCCTCAGGAGCCCACAGCACTCAGCCATCCCAGGAATGCCGGCGTGCGGAAACTCCCTGCTCCTCTCGACATCCCCTGCCTGAGTAGGAGGCCGTGAGCCAGCGTCCTGGACAGGCTCCACAGGGAAGGGTCCTGCTCCCCACTCGGTGGGCCCCCTCAGTTCCCACCCACAAGGGGAACTGCCCTGCCCCCCTGACGGCAGTGGTTCAGTGATTAGACCACAGCCGCACTGGACTCCCCCATAGGCGTGGTCACTGACGTGTTTCCCCAGGGAAGGGAGAGGACCTGCGTTAGGTCGTTTAAGGAGAGTGCTTTGGAAACGATCTTAGTTCGAGCTGTTTGCCAACTGAGTCTCTAGCACAGGCATGGTGCCCGGGAGCTTCGGAAGGCTAACTAAAGGCATTCAGAGCTGGAGGTGAGGTGACAGCGTCCCGAACACACTGCAGGAGGGCGGGGAGCCATGGCACAGCCTCCTCGGTCTCTCCTCCCTCCTTGCCTGCAGCTCCCTCTGCAGCTTCGAGGCTAGATTAACCTCCAAGTTAATGTGGGCTCTGCTTAATGAAACGATCACTTACTTTTATCCAGTCTTATCACTTCTTCTCGTGCTTCCTGATAACTGTTTGTGCAGATGGCAAGTATCTTGACTGCGTAACGTGATGCAGTCTGGCCTCCTGCCTAGATTTCAGAGTCCAGTGAGAACAAGAAATCAACGCTATGGTTGTTCCTGGCCAGAAATGACAGTGAGCAGCTGGGATTATGCTCGTGGCTTCTTAAATTTCTGACAGCGCGCTGCTGACAATATGTGTGCTTCTAGGCAGGGGGGCCTGGTCCCTGCTGGGGTGCAGGGGCGCTCACATCCTCTGTAACATGGCCCGCAGCCCCGCTATGAATGGAGGCCTGTCATGGACACCTGAGTAATTATCTGTGGAAGGCTTTAGGAGTGAGGGGCTGAGAAAAGAATGATGCTGTCGACCGGCAGATCTACCAAGAAGGGAGGGAAAGGCCCTCCCGTGTCATTTCACCATTTGAGAATGAAGGCTGACTTGCTAGGGCTGCCAGGCTGACAGGTCTGCATGGAGCACATCACAAACCTAGGTCATTTTAAGAGGGGATAACTGTCAAATCATAACAAAATCACCCTATGCAGGGGTCTCTAAAATGCATGTGTGAGGAAACGCATGCGTAAGGCACACACGTGTGTACATGGACTCAGCAGGATCCGGTGGATATACAAGAGTTATACAGAGTAAATGATGACCATCATCCATGCAGCAGCCTAAACTCAGACCCACCATTCTGCCCCCTTGATATCACCCCTGCCCCGGCAGTAGCCCCCTCACAGAGTACCCTTCTTGGTGCCACTCAGCCTAGGTGTTTATGAATAAGTCTCCTGTGGGGTCATCAAGCTAATTCAGGTGAGTGAACCTCATTGGGCATGCATATTGCAACTGGGACCCAGAGATGCAACCTAGTAACTGGTCTCCCGGTTCAGAGAATCTAGCTAACTCTTGTGTTTCTGTGCTCAGTGCCTTGGTACTGTCTGACTCTTTTTGACCCCATGGACTGTAGCCTAGCAGGCTCCTCTGTCCATGGGATTTTCCACTGCACTCATGTTGCAGGGAAAACCTGAACATCCTTTGAAAAATCACGTGGTTACTCTGAAGCCTACATGTTTCATAAATGGAGTTACCCCCCAACCTTTCCAGGAAACTGGAAAGAGCATCATGAGCAGGAAAACGTGAACAGAACCAGGGCCTGAGAAACCTTGTTGAAGCCACTCAGACCATCTTTTTTGAAGACAGAGGCCATTCATTGTTAAAGTTAGGCTTGAGTGGTAAGCATTTTTATGGATGTGCCTAATGAACAATTATTTGTCCAACAGTCTTACATTGATGGTCAGAGTAGTCTAGGTGAATAGGCAGAAGGGAATCCCCATTCAAGAAGGTTAGAAACTAGCAGAGGGGAAATGGCAGGACCTTTGCTGAACAAAGCCCTCCTTAATTCTGTTCCCCAAATAAAAGGGGACACTCCTGGAAACTCAGAGGGTTGTAACTAATGAAGTTATTTTACCTTCAGGAATTTAATCATCTTCTTCACCACTCCTGCTCTGAGGGCCTCCTCAACAATTTTCAGAGAGGAAGAAAGGGTGCGGCTGAGGACGCCAGCAGCTCTCTGAGTGAAGCAGAAAGGAAAGGATGCTTAAATGTTCCCACGGGAGAGGGGCAAGAACAGGGTAGGGCATTAGGGGTGCAAACTACTACGTACAAAATAAATAAACTGCAAGCTTACGCTGTACACTACAGGGAATATAGCCAATATTTTATCTTAACTATAAATGGAGCATCACCTTTAAAAATTGTGAATCACTATGCCATATACCTGAAAGTTATATAAAATTGTATATCAACTAGCCAACAGGAATTTGCTGTATGGCTCAGGAGACTCAAACAGGGGCTCTGTATCAACCTAGAGGGGTGGGGTG
>SJYX01006217.1:143214-176885 GCA_006410675.1 Oreotragus oreotragus
GGGAGGAGGAGACTGCGGGAACTGAGCAGAGAGGACGATGGCTGCTGGTGCCAGGAAAGCCCCCTGTCCCATGCTGTGTCCCCTCGCTGGCTTCAGCCTGAGAGCTCCCCAGTGTCCTGGGCGGGCTGGGGAGGGACTTCCTGCAGAGAAGGAGCTGGGCGCCCCTTGGCCCTGCGCACCTGGGCTCCGCCGTGCACAGCTTCCCCAGGGCGATGCCCGCGTTCAGCTGCACGGCTGTCTGCTGGGCATCGCTGCCTGCCAGCTTCAGCAAGGCGGGCACGATGTCCGTGGACAGCAGGGACGAGGCCACGCGCGGCACCTCCATGCAGTTCCCCAGGCAGAGGGCGGCGTTACCCACCAGGATCTCATCCTCTGAGTCCAGCAGCTGCATCAGAACCCCGAGCTCTATGGGGCAGAGGAGAACAGGCAGAGAGGCCGCAGGGGGACATGGTGGGCACAGAGAGGGGGCGGTGGGAGGCCGGCCATGTCACCCACTTGACGAATCCCTAGTGAGTGCGCTGAAGCTCCCTGGCTCCTGGCCGTGTCTCTGAGCGGCCTCAGGAGCCCACAGCACTCAGCCATCCCAGGAATGCCGGCGTGCGGAAACTCCCTGCTCCTCTCGACATCCCCTGCCTGAGTAGGAGGCCGTGAGCCAGCGTCCTGGACAGGCTCCACAGGGAAGGGTCCTGCTCCCCACTCGGTGGGCCCCCTCAGTTCCCACCCACAAGGGGAACTGCCCTGCCCCCCTGACGGCAGTGGTTCAGTGATTAGACCACAGCCGCACTGGACTCCCCCATAGGCGTGGTCACTGACGTGTTTCCCCAGGGAAGGGAGAGGACCTGCGTTAGGTCGTTTAAGGAGAGTGCTTTGGAAACGATCTTAGTTCGAGCTGTTTGCCAACTGAGTCTCTAGCACAGGCATGGTGCCCGGGAGCTTCGGAAGGCTAACTAAAGGCATTCAGAGCTGGAGGTGAGGTGACAGCGTCCCGAACACACTGCAGGAGGGCGGGGAGCCATGGCACAGCCTCCTCGGTCTCTCCTCCCTCCTTGCCTGCAGCTCCCTCTGCAGCTTCGAGGCTAGATTAACCTCCAAGTTAATGTGGGCTCTGCTTAATGAAACGATCACTTACTTTTATCCAGTCTTATCACTTCTTCTCGTGCTTCCTGATAACTGTTTGTGCAGATGGCAAGTATCTTGACTGCGTAACGTGATGCAGTCTGGCCTCCTGCCTAGATTTCAGAGTCCAGTGAGAACAAGAAATCAACGCTATGGTTGTTCCTGGCCAGAAATGACAGTGAGCAGCTGGGATTATGCTCGTGGCTTCTTAAATTTCTGACAGCGCGCTGCTGACAATATGTGTGCTTCTAGGCAGGGGGGCCTGGTCCCTGCTGGGGTGCAGGGGCGCTCACATCCTCTGTAACATGGCCCGCAGCCCCGCTATGAATGGAGGCCTGTCATGGACACCTGAGTAATTATCTGTGGAAGGCTTTAGGAGTGAGGGGCTGAGAAAAGAATGATGCTGTCGACCGGCAGATCTACCAAGAAGGGAGGGAAAGGCCCTCCCGTGTCATTTCACCATTTGAGAATGAAGGCTGACTTGCTAGGGCTGCCAGGCTGACAGGTCTGCATGGAGCACATCACAAACCTAGGTCATTTTAAGAGGGGATAACTGTCAAATCATAACAAAATCACCCTATGCAGGGGTCTCTAAAATGCATGTGTGAGGAAACGCATGCGTAAGGCACACACGTGTGTACATGGACTCAGCAGGATCCGGTGGATATACAAGAGTTATACAGAGTAAATGATGACCATCATCCATGCAGCAGCCTAAACTCAGACCCACCATTCTGCCCCCTTGATATCACCCCTGCCCCGGCAGTAGCCCCCTCACAGAGTACCCTTCTTGGTGCCACTCAGCCTAGGTGTTTATGAATAAGTCTCCTGTGGGGTCATCAAGCTAATTCAGGTGAGTGAACCTCACTGGGCATGCATATTGCAACTGGGACCCAGAGATGCAACCTAGTAACTGGTCTCCCGGTTCAGAGAATCTAGCTAACTCTTGTGTTTCTGTGCTCAGTGCCTTGGTACTGTCTGACTCTTTTTGACCCCATGGACTGTAGCCTAGCAGGCTCCTCTGTCCATGGGATTTTCCACTGCACTCATGTTGCAGGGAAAACCTGAACATCCTTTGAAAAATCACGTGGTTACTCTGAAGCCTACATGTTTCATAAATGGAGTTACCCCCCAACCTTTCCAGGAAACTGGAAAGAGCATCATGAGCAGGAAAACGTGAACAGAACCAGGGCCTGAGAAACCTTGTTGAAGCCACTCAGACCATCTTTTTTGAAGACAGAGGCCATTCATTGTTAAAGTTAGGCTTGAGTGGTAAGCATTTTTATGGATGTGCCTAATGAACAATTATTTGTCCAACAGTCTTACATTGATGGTCAGAGTAGTCTAGGTGAATAGGCAGAAGGGAATCCCCATTCAAGAAGGTTAGAAACTAGCAGAGGGGAAATGGCAGGACCTTTGCTGAACAAAGCCCTCCTTAATTCTGTTCCCCAAATAAAAGGGGACACTCCTGGAAACTCAGAGGGTTGTAACTAATGAAGTTATTTTACCTTCAGGAATTTAATCATCTTCTTCACCACGCCTGCTCTGAGGGCCTCCTCAACAATTTTCAGAGAGGAAGAAAGGGTGCGGCTGAGGACGCCAGCAGCTCTCTGAGTGAAGCAGAAAGGAAAGGATGCTTAAATGTTCCCACGGGAGAGGGGCAAGAACAGGGTAGGGCATTAGGGGTGCAAACTACTACGTACAAAATAAATAAACTGCAAGCTTACGCTGTACACTACAGGGAATATAGCCAATATTTTATCTTAACTATAAATGGAGCATCACCTTTAAAAATTGTGAATCACTATGCCATATACCTGAAAGTTATATAAAATTGTATATCAACTAGCCAACGGGAATTTGCTGTATGGCTCAGGAGACTCAAACAGGGGCTCTGTATCAACCTAGAGGGGTGGGGTGGGGAGGGAGATGGGAGGGAGGTTCAAAAGGGAGGGGATATATGTTATCTATGGCTGACTCATGTTGAGGGTTGATAGAAAACAACAAAATTCAGTAAAGCAATTATCCTTCAATAAAAAATAAATTTAAAAAATTGTATATCAACTATACCTCAATAAATTTTTTTTTTCTTAAAATGCTGATGACGTTTTAAAGTTAACAAGTAGTTTGGTGAGGCAAGAATCATTAGTGTTAGATGCAAAACGTGTACCTTGATTTAAAAAATACAATGGTTGAGTAATTGATAGCAAGTACTGATGTTTACAGTAAAGCTACTGGGTAGCCGATTGAAACTGAAGGGCTGCCAACATGGCCCCTAAGCCCACAGAGGCTCAGCCCATTCCAGCTTCACAAAGGACCAGCATTCACCCCGCAGCAAGAAAGTCCTGCCCTGTATTCCTGTGGGGCTCTGATACCAGTAGGACCCTTATTACATGGTAGACTTCCCAGATTGATCCTCTGGGACTTTTATCTTTCTTGAATCTTTTTATTCTAATTTCTGGGAGAGTTTATTGATTTTTATTTTCCAGTTCTGAATTTTTTAATAGCAAGTTGTTACTGTTTTATGGCCATAACACCAATTTGAATTTTTCTGAAGATACAAATGATAGCTATTAGTTTTTTCCTCTCTTTCTTACATCATCTCTATTTTTTTTTTTCCTGGACTCCAATTTTCTGCTTACTCTGCTTTGTCTGTTTATTTGTATGGCTTTCCTGAAATGCCTCGTGACTCTCAGCTTGCAAGTCACATTTATAAGAAAAGCAGTATGTCTGGGTATGTTGTGTTTATGGAGAGTCTATCCACTCACAGGTAGAGTGTTGGCATTCTCAACCACTAGAAAGTAAACATTTTTTTCTCTGGTCTTTCAATTCCTTAAGGAAAAAAAAGCTCATGTTTTATGCCTGGGGAATAGAAGATGCCTGGCTACCAAAAGTAGCCCCCTCATCTCCTACTTCTGTCTTCTGCTGTATGTAGCTGGCAGTTTGAATTCTGTCTCCTCCACCTGCCAGCTGTGCTGCCCTCGTCTGCCCTCTGCACAAAGGCGTCTTCAGTGGTTCTCCATCGTCCAGAAACCGGCTATAATAACTTACCCATCAGTGAGATAACTTACCCACTAGACTCACCAATCAGAAGACCCCAAGTCCCCAAGAACAGCGATGTTTACCACTTTGGGGGCCATGCAACTTTTTTGAGGATCTGATGAAAACCATGGTGTGCCCCTTGAGCCCCATGAAAATGCACAGACATGCAGAATTTTCTGTGCACTTGCTGGGGGTCTCAGGGAGCCTGAAGATCCACCACCTCTTCCTGGAGCTCAGGTTAAACACTTTGCCCTGTTAGTCTGGATTGACTGCAGGGAAGTTGTCAGCTTACAGGTCACACGCAGGATTCACTGGACCTACTTGGAACCTTTTCACAACCCTTGAACCAGTTCCCAGGCTGTGACCCTTGAAGGGCTGGTTTCCCTGATCTGCCCTGGATATGACCCCAGTTGTTTCTCCAGGTTTAGAGACCTAATAGGCAGAAATGTTGGGGTGATTCCTCGTGTGAGTGAAGAACACATCCCACGATGATGGCAAACAGTCTCTTGAATCATCTCAACACTCTCCTCCTGACACACTGTGCTAGCCACAGGCCTTAGTTCTCTTATCCTAATGTCAGAAACAGAAGCAAGAAAGCCATTCCAGCACTTATCTCCAAGGCGGCTAAAACCATTGTGGACAAACTCCTCCAGAGTCACTGGCTTTGAAATATGTGCCCTGAGAAAAGATTTTAAAGAAAATCATTTGGCCTGTCCGAGTCACACAAGGGTGGTTTGATATGGGACAAATCAGATAGATGACCTGGTGTCAGCTGTTAAGCTCCACACCTTCAAGAAAAAGGAGTCTTAACTGGAATTCCTGGATTCTAGGGCATCCCCAGATGGGCACTGTGGGGGGCAGGGTCACCAAATCCCCTGAACCTGTAGGCAAATTCAGTATCTCTGTGCTCATGGGCATCGTTTTGGGGACTATGTCTGCCCCATGCCTCAGAGTCAGAGAGGCTCAAAGGCATGGTGGCTGCAGAGCAAAACAAAAGCCAGAACAAAAGGAAGCGGCTTCTGGATTTCCCTGGGGGCAGCTTACTGTGAGGATTCCTCCATCCTGGCTGTTCAGCAGAGACAGGCATTTCTTGCTCACCTCCATGGCCCAAACCTACAACGACAGGGAGCGCGAGAAGGAGCTTGTCTGTCCCGCCCATAGTCATCTGCAGATTCCTCCTGGGTGCTCACACAGAACCGACCACTCCCCACTCTCTCCTCGCCACCGCCAGGTCAGTCCCCATTTCCTTCACAACATCTGTGATTGCTCTCATTTCTTTCCCACATCCATCTCCCCCAACGATGAGGGCCACATCACATTTGACTGTGTAAATGCAGAACTTAGCACTGTGCGCAGCACCCTGGACACTCAGCTGGTTTGCAGAATGAATAACTGACAGAGTGACTCATCCATCGCTCAGCAGAGCAGGGGTGGAACCTCCGCCCAGCATTTCCCATTCCCACCGCCAGGGTTTGGGTTCCCTGCTTCTAGCCCCTTCATGGCAATGAGAGCAGTTCTAGGCAACAGAATGTGCTAAGGGAGGGAGAAAAGAGTCCGGTACCTCAGAGACAAGGGGGGACTGAAGACACAAGTTCATCATGAGTCCCAGGAGGGCATACGTGACGTCTCTGAACAGGTCCGCATCCTCCTCACACTTGGCCTTGGGAAGCAGAACAATGTGGTCATGTGATCCTGCAGCTGTCATGGCACCTGATCCCCTGGGTGACGGTCCCAGACCTCTCACACTCCCTAAATGGCCAGTGTCATGAACTGAAGTGATGCAGGGAAATCAGAGGCCGATTTATAGCACAGAGTGTCTCGCGCCTCTGCTGTGGGGCTCTGGCCCTGGGCTCAAATTGCAGAGGGAGCTGCTGAAATGGGTGCTCAAGCCAGCTCCACAGGGAACCCTTCAGATGTCTTTGGGGTGGAGGAGACTTGATCTGGAGAATTCTTTAAGGCCAGCTATTCATCAAATCTAGGGTTATAGAAGGGTCCCTGCACCCTCAAACAGAATTTTTAGAAAAGTCAGATAATTAAGGAGAAGCCCATGGCCCCAAAGCAGGTACAAGACTAGCTCTGAACAGAAAAGCTGAAATACCAGTAGGCCCAAGCAGGCACCCCCGAAGTCTTCAGAGGCAGACATCTGTCTCTGGGCGGCGGTCTCAGCACTAAAGTTCCCCATGATGGCAAGACACTGGCAGAGAGCTGATATGTTGGTGACCTTGGGATCTCTCTTCTGAAAGGGAAGGAAGAGAAAGTGAATCTGCAGAGAGCAGAGGAATAATGCCGAAGTCATCTCCAGGGGTGTCCTTCACTCTCCAAAACGTCTGGGAACCAGACAGGCTGATGTCACATGGGGATGTCAGTGCGGTCACGCCGGCAGAAAGGAAGGAGGCAGACAGAGGGGCAGACCCCAGAGCACCTCGGCCTGGTCCCAGTCACTCCGCCAGCCAGCTGGGGGCACTGGGGCAAGTTCTGTCCCTTTCCAGAGCTTCCATATCCACATCTGTGAAATACCAGGGTGCTCATGCACCCTGCAAGGACCCTTGAGGATTCTATAGGTCACCAGGGACAGGTCTCGTCACAGCACGCTCTTTTGGAGGACTCCCCCACTACCCCCAACACTCGCACCTTTCTCCCTCATCGACTCCAACCACCACACCTGCTCTCCTGATCAGGATGACAATTCAGGGCACAGGGTTGCATGTGGTACTTATGCCACTGGCAACCTGATGTGAAGAGCCAACTCACTGGAAAAAGACTGATGCTGGGAAAGATTGAAGGCAGGAGGAGAAGGGGGTGGCAGAGGATGAGATGGTTGGATGACATCACTGATTCAATGGACACGAGTTTGAGCAAGCTCCAAGAGTTGGTGATGGACAGGGAATCCTGGTGTGCTGCAGTCCATGGGGTCACAAAGAGTCGGACATGACTGAATGGCTGAACCACAACAGCAACAACAGCTTATGACAGGACTTGGGTCAGAAGGGGACTGGTGGAGACTGACAAACTCTCCACCTTCACCGCCCGCAGGCTTCCTCCCCTGCAACCAGCCCTGTCCATGAACCTTCTCCACCTGCCCCCACACCAACTGTTCCAATAACCAAGACTTGTGTAAATTCCAGCTCTGAATAAATGATCAATCAACCCGAGAGGCAACGGGAGCCCTAGGAGGCAAGCCCCTGTGGAAACAGCCCTGGGCATGCTCCCAAGAGGGTCTGTCACAGGTGACAAGACAAGGGTTTGCTCACCAGCACGCCCGTCAGCACCGGAAGGACGTCTGGAAGGCTGGTCTGGAACCAGACTTGAAATCTGTCAAGAGAACATCAGTCATGACTTATTTCTATACCGTGCAAAGTAAAACATAAGTGCAGTGTCTCGGGTAACGGAACTGGCAGTCCAGCTGTGGGCTCCTGTGATTTGCTCCTGCGTGGAGTCATTTGGAAGCAGAAAAAGTCGTCACTGGGTAGGTCATGTGGCTTTACTCTATTTCTAAGCCTGGAGACTGGCCTTTGATGTGAAACAACATGTCTCAGAGGGTGGCTCTCTTCTGCAGAAGCTGCTGGAATCCTGAGGTTTCTGCCAATTGACTTCACACCACCCCTGCCCTCCCCTTGCTCTGAGTTCCATGGTGTAAGCACATTTACATGTCACAGCTGTCAGGAGGGTCCCATGGCATGAACAGCCACCTGATATTTGGGCTAGTACTGTCCCCAGCTACCTGCATGAGGAGCTCTCTCGCTATATGACCATTTCTAGGTAAGATGCCTCAATGTTGAGGAAGAAATTAAAAACAAAACAAGATGCAGTTTTTTAAAAATGAAAGGTTATGAACATCTAAGATCTTTACTGTCTTATCCAGTATCAGCTAAACAAACAAACAAACAAAAAAAGCAGGAGGCTGGCTACACATTATGCCACTGGCAGCCCAGGAGAACTCCCAAGTTTCCATGTTTCTCCTCCCTCCCCATCCCTTTCTCTTTTGCCTCCCTCCTCCTTCTCTTTCCTGTTTATTCAACACACATCTACCAGGCAGTTCCTATTAGGCACTGATTAGGGGAAGAAGCTTCACCAGCACACAATAATGGTAGGTTTGCTTACTATGAGAGGTGCTGTTCTAAGTACATGACGGCTTCCAAGCCTGTTGGGGGCCGGGTCCCCCTGCATGCAGAGGGATTGGGATGAAGTGGTGACCACAGCCCTTGGGGACATCAGCTCTCCTATGCAGTGAATCCTCAGCTGGCCCAACCTCCCGCGTGCTGCACATTTTAGAAGATCAGACGGTGCAGCAGAGGCTGAAGAAGAGATCGATTTCTGGCAAGAAAAGTTACCTTTCTTGCAGAGCCAAGTCTGTGAGCAGTCCCATGGCTGAGTTGGCCTTTTTATCTGAGGAGTCAAGGAATGACACCAGAGCTTCCAACAACCTGCAAACATAGGTAACACCTTCAGGGTGGGCTGACCTCCAGCTCACAGCACCCCTCAACGAGGGGACCTGGTGTGAAGACCAGGAAGGAGTCAGCATCTCAGTGAAGTGAGCTGAGAGGGCTGCTCATGCCCCCAGGAAGCCCAGCCCCTTGCCCACCCCCACAAGGCAGGTACTCTGCCATGAGAACAGTTCTACCACTTAATGTGCGGTTCCAGGGGGGTGAACAGTTTTAATCTACATTCACTGATCATCACACGCTGACTTGGAAGGCCTCTGGTGCCTCTACCGTGTGACTTTGGCTTGGCCAAGCTGAATCACACAGATGACATCTAAATGGCACTCTTACTAATGTGCTGATGACTAAGTGGGAGGCCCCCTAATGAAGCGGGGGATGGATTAAAGATTTAACAAGATTTTGACACGTTGCTGAATACATGAGATGAAATTTCAGAGAGTTAAACTCAAAGTCCTTCACTGAGAGCTGGAAAATCTGTTTAAGTAACAGAAATGGGAGACCTGGTTGATAACTGACTCATGTGAAAAAGACTTAAGATTTTTAGACAATTGCAGACCTAGGATATGAGCAAACAGTCTGGTGCTGCTGCCACAGAACATAACGGGGTATCAGGCTGCCTTAAGGGCTGACCAGCACCAGGACGATGGGAGCAGAAGTCACGTGTCCATCAGGCAAACCCATACCGAGCATCTACAGCGTGCTGTGTGCTGTGCTTTGCCGGGTCCCCGTGCTGAGCGCCTGGCCTCCTATGGTGACGTGTCAGGTGATAGGATAAAACAGGAACATGTCAAGTGGGCATGGGGCCCACCTGGCAAGAGCTGCGGGAGGATGGAGATGAGGCGGGCATTCCCGCATCGCTTGAAAGTGGAGCACTGGCTGCTTGCCCCTTTGTCCAGGCAGTCAACAGCACTCACTGGCGCTGACTGTGTGCCAAGTGGAAAAAGACAAGGTCCCAGCTCCAAGGAGCTTGCAGGCCTCTGTCAGGCATGTGGGGACAGGAGCTGAGCCTCTGAGGCAGAGTGCAGAGCAGTCACAGAGATGACAAGGCGTGAAACGGCAGAGACACACGTGGGGACTGCTAGTGGGTGCGTAGGGTGTCCTGCTAGTGGACAGAGAGCAGCCAGCCTGGGTCACGATGGACTGTCTACTGCCTTCCAGAATGTCTGTACTTTCCCTGGGCATCCTGAGTCCCAAGTGTGGCCGGTGGATGGCCTGCTCAGTGCGGGTGTATGGCGGGGCAGGGTGGGCTTCAGGCTCTTGAGCCTCTCTCAGTTTCTGAGTGAGAAGAAGTTCCAGGAAGGTGCATTTTATAACTTCATTTACTTAGTTTTGGGGCTGTGCTGGGTCGTCGTTGCTGTGTGGGCTTTTCCCCAGTTGCGGTGCAAGGGCTTCTCACCGCAGTGGCTTCTCGCGTCATGGGGCATGGGTTCTAGGGTGTGTGGGTTCAGTAGCTACAGCTCCCGGGCTCGAGAGCTCAGGCTCAGGAGTCGTGGCACGCGCCAAGTTGCTCTGCGCATGTGGGATCTTCCTGGACCAGGGATCAAACCCACGTCTCCTGCATTGGCAGGTGGATTCTTTACCACTGAGCTACCAGGGAAGCCCCGAAGCTGCATTTAAATAAAGTCCCCAGGTGACTCCTAGACACTCTATTTCTCAGAAGTTCAAGAACTGGTCTAGTAGGCAGTAAAAAGTCCTTTCAGCATTTTAAGTAGGAAAATAACAGGACAGATGTGCATTTAGGACAAATCCCTTTGGTGGTGCAGCAGAGGTGGATTAGAGCAGGTGGCACAGGAGGCAGGGAATCCAGTGGGGGAAGAGCTGGGACTGTTCAGACAGTCAAGGTCAAGGGATGAGCTGGGACGGGGCAGAGTAAGACGTGCAGTCAAGAAGACCGAGGCCTCATGATGACCTAGAGGGAATGCCTGAGACTCTGCAGGAGAGAGAGAGGAAATGCGTCCAGGAGATGCTGAGGAGGCAGGACTGACAAGTACCATCTCCTGAGGGGTTTGGGGAGGGAGCCATCCAGGGAGCTCCCAGGATTCTGGCCTAGGCAGCAGGGCAGATGAAAACGCCATATATGAAGACAGGAAGTTCAGCTACGGGGTGTGGGTTTGAAGAACTACTTTTGAAATACTAAGTTTATGATAAAAGTACTAAGCTTATGATAAAATTACTATGCTTATGATAAAATTACTGAGCTCATTATAAAATTACTATGCTTATGATAAAATTACTAAGCTTATGATAAAATTACTAAGCTTATGATACTTGGGATGTTGTGATGGAGGTGCCCAGTGACAGAAGGATGCTTCCTTCTAACATCTGAGAAAGAAACTTAGATGTGATCATTGGGGCCATGGACAAGAAGAGGGCCAAGGACAGGACGTTGGAGTCCCTGACCTGGGAAGATGACAGCATAAAGGGGGTTCGCCAAGGGAGCCAAGAAGGAATAGCAGAGGGTAGGAGGAGGGCCAGAAAGAATGCTATCATTACGGGCAGATGCCATGAGGCTACAATGGGAGATAAAGATAGAAAAGAGACCATCGGATTGGGTTCTTCTGTTCAGGAGCATGGCTTCCCATCACCCACACGTATGGTACTGGGTTTATTTAACAGCTTGTTCTGGGAGGGGTCTGGAAGCCAAACCACCTGAGGAATGGTTGAGGAAACAAGGATGCTTGGGCCGGAAAATTCCTGTGTCTTTGGACACATCAAGCAGTGGACGGAGGGAGAGTGGATACAACCCACAGGCCTTCGACAGACAGAACCGAGGCCTCAGTACAGAAGGCAGACCTGCCCCAGGGCGGTGGGGACAGGCAGCTTGTGTTTGGTGTAAGGAGATCATCTTATATCAATCAGAACTGTTATGGAACAGGGCATGCTCCTCTCCTTAACTGGGGAGAGACCCCCACCCTATGAGCTGCTGTGGCGCCCATCCCAGTCAAATGGAGAAGAAGAGAATGCAAACGCTGGAATCTTCCCTGCAGCGCCTCACACACAGGCCTTTTGGGAAACCCCAGAGTTGACACTGTGCTGGGTGGGGCTGGGCCGGATTACTGCTACGGTCCCTCCACCCTGGGGGTTCTGCAAAACACCAACTTCCTCAGGAGACCATTCAATGTTCCTGCTGTCAGAAATCATTTATTTCCCTCCGTTCAGATTCTTCCCTCACCAAAGCAAACCGGTTTTCTTTAGTCTTGTGATGAACACTGACTAACCTGAGTGGCAAAGAAGAAAAGCCGGGGGTCTAAGACTCTCTGGGTTTTGTACTTGGAGACATAAATGAGACAAAATGCGCACCCTAACTGGACACAGATGACAGGCGTGTCCTTTTTTGGTGGGAGATGCTCTGCTCTGCTGACCTGCAGCTGATGGACAAAGCAGAGGGCCCATAGGTCAGAAAACGGTCTAAATAACCAATCAGTGCGCTTTCACCTTAGTTTAGGACCCTGAGCAACAGACTCGGAAGATGGAAGGTGATGCAAAAGTCATTACTGAGTCCAAACCACGTGTCAGGCGTGATACTGGCTGCTTTCTTTGATGTAGCAGATGCCATCTGCTGGCGAACCAGACATCCCATCACCCACCTTCTGTCCTGCCTGCCTCTGCCTCAGAAGCTGGAACCATCTCTCCTGCAGGGTGGCATGTGACACAGTTCTGACCAAAGAGAAACAAAAGCAGTAGCTACTCTTGATAAAAGGGACAGACCCAGCTGGTGCTAATCTGTCTTAAAGAGGGATGTGATGCTTGGAGTTGCAGCAGCCTTATGTGACCATGAGGGAAAGGTCAAGAGAGGGGCGGAGACCTTGACCCTGCCATCATTAAGCCACCAAACCAGCTATTACTATCTTTAGTCTTGGTTTATAGAAAAATAAGATGAGTTCTCTCGGTTAGGTCAAGAGACTAATCTGTCAAATGTGGCAGAAAAAAAGTTCACCTGGCATATAGGCATCATCTCTCTGAAGTTTCACCATAAATCTCTGATACAAACGAGATCCCAGGCGCATCAGGGCTTAGCAGGTTCCTGGGCCACACAAGCAGAAAGAGACACGTGGAGGGCTGAGGCTCCTGACTGCTGCAATCTAACCCCGGCACTTTTCACAAAGGGACACTGGCCTTCACTCTCCTGCTGTCCATGCATGTTTGTCCCTTCACACTCTCACACGGGGAGGGACGCGAGGGTCATGGGACCTGGCCTGTGTCAAACTATCTCATTTCAGAGAACACGTTGCACCTCTTTCCAGTTCACCTGGGGATAGATAGTAACAAGAAGAGTGGGCACAGGGGTGATAAACGGAGGTTTCTTCATCTAAAGCAAGTAGGCGGTACTGCACAAGATGATGACAAATGCCAAGACTCTGGAAAAATTCAAGTGAAAGTCGAGCAACTCAAAAACAAGCTTGGGCGGGGGTGGGGAAAGCTTATGATAACTGTGGCTGTATTTACTCAAAGAGACCAAAACCAAATGAAAAAACATCTGATGAAGGTACTGAGGAAATGACTGCAGAGTCATTTGAAATGTGAAATGCGCTTTTGATGACTCAACTCTGCTAACGACCCATCTGCCCGTGTGCGCTGAGCTTCAGGGGCTGCCAGGGCTTGTCCTGTGAGCCGCAGGGCTGGGCTGGGCTGAGAAGGGGCGAGCCAGAGCCCAGGCTCATCCCCACACCGTCCTCAGCACCCATGGGCCTCCTCACCAACACGGGACGGGCACCAGAGCGCTCAGCATGGTCCAAGCAGGTCTGACACAGCTTCCGATTTGGCTGCCTTTCTAATGGGGAACAAGGCCAGGAGCACGCTCCACGGCCTGGGAGACAGCTGGCTGAGACGACCTGAGTCACTCTCCTACCCAACCTGTGAAATGGGGGAAAGACACTTATCTTGTCTCCTTCCCAGTGAGATAACAGTGAACAGAATCGGAAGCCAAATTCTGTTTTTAGATTACATAGGAAGCACTTATAAAGCAAAGGTATATCCATGGCTGGGCTTCCCAAATGGTGCAGTGGTAAAGGACCACCTGCCTATGCAGGAGACACAGGGGACTTGGGTTCAACCCCTGGGTTGGGAGTCCTCTGGAGGAGGAAGTGGTACCCCATTCCAGTATTCTTGCCTGGAGAATCCCATTGACAGAGGAGCCTGGCGGGCTACAGTCTGTGGGGTCGCAAGAGTTGGACATGACTGAGCACACATACAGATGCGTGGGCACACACAGATACATGCACACAGAGATGCGCGCACACACACAAATGCATGCACACACAGACGAGATCACAGCTGAACCACATGAAATTGCCAACATGCAACCTTTTCTTGAGGTGGCGATTTCACATATTCAAACTGATAATCTTTAGATGGAAAAGCACCAGGCAGAATCACTATGGCTCATTTAAAATTAAAAAAAAGAAAAAAGTCTACTTAGGAAAGAGGCACATTCCATTCCTATCACCTTAAGCCTTGGGAAGACCTACACGAAACAGTATTTGAGATGTGTTTTATTTATTTATACCCTACTCACTCCAGAAAGGATTTAAGGATAAGTAAGATCAGGTAGCATTACCCGAAACAGGAATAAAGGAAGGAAAGTAGAACAGGCGCAGGGTGGAGCCAAGACTGAGGCTAAAACAGCAGAGGCAAATGGCCCGTTTTACAGGAGGTTCCAAATCGGGTTTTGCAA
Source organism: Oreotragus oreotragus (assembly GCA_006410675.1). NCBI lineage: Eukaryota > Metazoa > Chordata > Mammalia > Artiodactyla > Bovidae > Oreotragus > Oreotragus oreotragus. Next base: position 157,489 of record SJYX01006217.1, read on the forward strand.
GTGCCACCATATTTACATGGTCTGCAGTGTCTGTTCCCTGGTGGCCCAGGGATTAAGACTCACATAGGGGACCCGGGTTCGATCCCCGGCCAGGGAACTTGCCACAGCTAAGAGTCTGCATGCCTCAACCAAAGATCCTGCCTGCCACAACTAAGACCTGGGAAAACCAGGTAAATAAACCCGTGAAAAGAAAGAAACAAGCACAGAAATGACACTGTCCATGGCAGTAAGTTCAGACAGGAGTTTGTCCTAGAGGTCCTTAAGAGGGAGTGTTCCTCTCAAAGGCTCCTTCTGGTTTTCAATCCTTAATCTGGTCAGCTGGCTCCTCTCACATCAGAGATGTGGGAAAGCGGACAGGTCTTAAAGTGGCAGGTGAAACCTGAGATGCCGCAGGGAAGCTCCCGCCCGCATGCATGACGAGCCTTACCGGATCAGGTCAAGGTGGCCAATGATCAGGTTCTGTCCATTTTCCGTCTGGGCGAGCTGCAGCAGCAGGGCCAGGCTCTGCTGCTGGATGGCCGGGACCCTGGAGGCCAGCAGGGTGGGCAGAAGCAGGCCCGTGTCCGGACGCAGCACAAGCAGGCGCTGGTTCTCCTCTGCAAAACATGGGGCACGTCAGCCTCATGTAGACCATGACAGTCACATGGGCTCTGTCTTCCCTCCTCTAAACGAGAAAGCCAACTCTTCTCCACGAGGCAGGATAATGAAGGGAAGAGCACGGATTCTAGAAGCAGACTGTTGGGTCTGGACGATCAGGAAATGACCTTAGCCGAGTTACCGATCCCTTAGCCTCCTCATTAGTGGAACGAGGAAGAGGACCACGGCAACAGTTGTCATGATGATGCAATGAATTAATGCGTGATGGTGTGGAGAACAGGGGCTGGCGCATACATATATGTTAGCTTGTATCATTGTTCCATGGTGGATGGTATCCAGAAATGTGATGAAAGGGAAAGAGATCAGCTGAATGGTGAAAGAGCTTTAGACCATCGATTTTCATCTAATGGCCAAAGCAACCGTCTGAGTTCTTTCTAGAAAACCAGAATGACCACATGAGAACATTAATGAATGAAGCACGCTACCTTCCTGGCTGTGAACTGTTTCCAGGGTGGTAGCATTGGACACGCCCTCTCCCCCTTTCACCCGGCTCATTTTCTAACCCAGGGCATGAATTTATCTGAGAGCAGGCAGAGGGAGACAGGCTGGAATACAAGGCTGAGCTCTGAAACAGGGCACAGTTTGTTTAGATTATCGAGAAAATGGAAAGTGGCTCACTGTAAACAACTCAAATAACACAAAATGTGTATACAGCTGAAAATAAATCTTCCTTCTCTGTAACCTCCTCCAGGTAAGCCCTTTCCCTAAGCAGGGCTAGTATTCATATGAATAATGTTAAAATATAATACGCCTTTCCCTGTAACTGGCTTTTCTCTCCAGTCAGCACTATATCCCAGACCTATTTCCACGCCTTTATTTTCAAGCATGTCCTATTTAAAAATGTCTCTGTATTTACTGAATTGGATCCACCAAGATTCCATTCACCTGAGACAGAGCATTTACGTCCTAAGTTGTGTCTGACAGTATATTTCCAGATGTTAAAAAAATGTGATCTCAGGGTTCACAGAAACCAAAGTAGGGTGCAGACTGAGGAAGCAGGGCTGTAGAGAGAGAGACAGGTCCCCTTCAGACCGAGGAAACACCTTGCCGTCAAGTCCATCTTCTTAACCTCAGGCACGGGGATCTACGCAAACACCCCCCAGAGCCCAGGCAGTGTCCTGCAAGTAGCGAGGCACCTTGATAAGGATCTTAGTCTGAGCATAATCCCTTGATTCTCTAGAACCTAAGACTTCTAGAATTTAAGGTGATACCGCCACTCTAAGTGAATAAAAAAATTTTTATTCTCTAATATTCAGCATTTAACTATTTACAGGCTGCATTCATAAGCTCCCTCGCTGACTTTCCACGAGAACCCACGCATGGGAGACACAGCTATCACTGTTCCCATTTTCACTGTTTTGTGTTCAAAGTCAAACAGTTTCCCTCATTTGAAAAAACACTTTTTTTAGAAAAATGAGAGAAACACCTAAAATTTTTATTTACACTGAGGTCACTGAAGTGGCGACTGTATAAAAATTTAGCAAACCCCGGAAGATGCTAATATGTAAAAAGGGAAGAGTTAGGGTAAATAAAATCCCCAAAGCATGTCACTGTCTCAATGTCAAGCACTCAGTATTAATCAGTGTCACAAGAGGCCATCAGGGATGGCCGTAAATCTCATGATGCTTAAATGGGTACTACGGTCAGCAAAAAGCAGCACGATTTTTCAGCACAGAAAAGGAGAAACTTTACCTGCCCCACTGCCAACGCATGAAGTGAAGCTACCTGTCTGCAAAGAGCAGGGCAAGCGCCCAGGTGATGAGACGTGAGGCTGACCGTGACCTTGCCCGCCGTGGAGGCAGCTATGAGAGTGCAGCGCAAGTCTGTATGCTTTTTCCAGGGGACGGGCTAGACCGCCACGCTCCAGGGCCCGTCCCAGGGGAACAGTCATGCCTGCCCCCGCCCCTGCTCTGTAACTCTCCCATCACCAGTGCACTGATGATGACTGACGGTGGTTCCCTGGCTTACCGTTCTCGCTGCACACTGCCTGCCAGAGTCTGAGAACAGATAAGCACACCGTCTCTTCCACGGCATCTTTTCTTGCTGTAGAAAAGCACCTACAGTGGGCAAGGGAGAGACATATTAAAACTGCAGTCTTGATCTTCCTATGAGGTGGTTTCATTTCACCCCCAGACTCCTCAAATGTGGGTTTAAGCAGGTCACCAGGACCAAGGGACTAATAAGCCTGAAGTGAGGTCCCGGACAAGGATGCAGCTGAGGAAGCTGGGGCTGCCTGGAGAAAGGACAGTGAGCCAGGGCCAGGGCGCTGGCCGCTCCAGACCAGCGAACTGTTCACAGGCCTCCTCGCGCCTGCAAATGTGTGCCGGTGACTCCAACCCAGGTCTTGTCCCAATCCCCAGGAACTGCATCAGAACAACTGAAGTACAAAATAAAATTAAAGTACATTTAGCCAACAACCTCCTGCCGTATGAGTCTTTCTTCAGATGAAATCATAAATGGGATCAGCCAGGACCCAGCAGATCTCATGTTCTGAAATGATCAGCAAATTCCAAAAGAGGAAAAGAACGAACAGCCATCTTGCAAAAACTGGTGGGAAAACCAGCAAAAATGGTCATTTCTCTGACTTTGAAGGGCTTGGAGGAACCCTGGCAAGTTTTGCTAACTTTTCTCTCTCTGCAGTTGTTAACTGTGGTTTAACTCAAACTGCTCACAGCTCAAGGGTGTTCACACGGCACCCAGTATCGACTGAAAGTAGCACCATCTACCATCACGCTGCCTGTGTACTGAGTGATTGCATAAGAAATAGTTGTCTTTCCTTGCTTTGAGGCCAGGCTGTCTTTACAAGCATCCCTACCTTCTTATGACCTCATTCTCACTGATGATACTGAATCCATTGTTTGTTCTGAATAAAGTTCGTTCTGTGCCTGAAACAAATTCGGAGAAAACCACATCGTCAGAATCCTGAACTGTCTGCCTGAACCGTCCAGCTGTCACAGAGCCAGATGATAACAGAAACCCAACATGGAATGTCTAGGTCACCAAATTCACAGCTTGGGCAGAAACTAATGTCTCCCATTCTGAAACCTACATCTGTCATCAGCCACTTGGTACCACAGTAAGAGGGACATTCTGCTCACGGGAGAGCTGGGTCTGGGTGGTCCCGTGAGTGATCTGACAACTCCTCATTTTGTAAGCTTTAGAGAGTCTCCAGGAGCTGTTTAACCTCCTGGAAGAACTGGCATATCCATCTGTTCTTAAATGTTTATTTCGAAGCTATTTCCAGGCTCTAGAGAGGAACTGATAATCGTCAAGAAACCACTGCAGGGGCGTTTGAGCACCCTCCACTGTACACTAAAGAGAAGTTAGACTCCATCCATTTGTACAAACAAACAACATTCTGGCACTGAGAAGCAAGGAAGGCTTTAGTCCTGGGATCAGTGATTATAGGAACTGGTAGGAGAGAGCAGCATGGGTCTCATTAGCAGGAGGAGAGCTGATGTTTGCTCTGAAACTCTCTTCACATCCTGAGAAACTATTAAGTGTGACTGGGATGAACTTCAGGTTTATCTTACAAAATTCTGTCTTCCATTCCGCTATAGTTGGGGGGAGATATATGGGGATAACACAGGGTGTTGGGGGTATATATGGGGTATGTGGGGCTTCCCTGGTAGGCTCAGCTGGTAAAGAATCTGCCTGCAATGCAGGAGATCCCGGTTTGATTCCTGGGTCAGGAAGAGCCACTGTAGAAGGCATACGCTACCCACTCCAGTATTTTGGGGCTTCCCTGGTGGTTCAGACGGTAAAGAATCCCCCTGTAATGCAGGAGATCTAGGTTCGATCCCTGAGTTGGGAAGATTCCCTGGAGAAAGGAATGGCTACCCACTCCAGCATTCTAGCCTGGAGAATTCCATGGACAGAGGAGCCTGGCTGGCTACAGTCCATGGGGTTGCAAAGAGTCAGACATGACTGAGCCACTCNTGCAGGAGATCTAGGTTCGATCCCTGAGTTGGGAAGATTCCCTGGAGAAAGGAATGGCTACCCACTCCAGCATTCTAGCCTGGAGAATTCCATGGACAGAGGAGCCTGGCTGGCTACAGTCCATGGGGTTGCAAAGAGTCAGACATGACTGAGCCACTCTCACATGGGGTATGTGTGGGGTATGCAAATAGTGTGTGTGGGCATGTGCAGCCCATGGGGGACAGATGAGAGGTGAATGTGTGTGGAGTGTGGATATGTGATATAAGCATATACGGTGTCTGTATCCTGTGTGCATGGTGTGTGTGTGATGTATGTGATACAAGTACACATGATGTGAGCACATGCTGTGTGTGTGCCTGTTAGGTACACATGCAGGGGGTGGATGCTGTCTCTGTTTCTGTCATATTGTGTGTCTGCTGTTTATTGCAGGTATGTGCAGTGTCAGCAGAGGAGAGGATGGAGCTGGCTGGGGTGGGGGATATTTCTTAAGCACCTCCTTCAGCACCTGCATTATAATAAATCTTCAATCAGTATTTGTGGCAGGAAGGGAGGCAGGGATTCTTTGCCCCCTATGGTCAGACCTCTAAACTCTGTCCCTTCAGACTAGACAACACTCATGAGATCACACACACTGCTGGCTTACAGTCCTTCATCATCTCAGTCAGGATTTCAATCCCCCCTGCGTAGAACAAAGGGATCTGATCAGGCTTGGAAAGAGTCTCCAGAAGATTCTTGGTCGTCACAGCTGAGTTCTTTCCTGAGTCCAGTGACTCCTGGGCTTCCTTCTCTTGGAGCTCTGCCTTCTCTCGAAGATCCACCTGATTCAGGTACTCTAGGCAAAACAAGGAGGAGAGGCAGAGCAACATCCTAACAAGCAACTCGTGCACCAACCTTTTTCTGAAGATGGAAAGTAGAGAAGCAGAAAGCATAATTCAAGCTTGTTTTCAGCGTGGAAAACTTTGAGGAAGAGTGTATAGTTTCTACCCAGAATCTTAAAACACCTTGGAATCATTCAAGGACAACATCGTTTGCCGTCTAAAAGGCTTGAAGGGAGGATGGTAGGGAAAAGGAGAGAAGCCTGACTCCTGGGCTTCCTTCTCTTGGAGCTCTGCCTTCTCTCGAAGATCCACCTGATTCAGGTACTCTAGGCAACACAAGGAGGAGAGGCAGAGCAACATCCTAACAAGCAACTCGTGCACCAACCTTTTTCTGAAGATGGAAAGTAGAGAAGCAGAAAGCATAATTCAAGCTTGTTTTCAGCGTGGAAAACTTTGAGGAAGAGTGTATAGTTTCTACCCAGAATCTTAAAACACCTTGGAATCATTCAAGGACAACATCGTTTGCCGTCTAAAAGGCTTGAAGGGAGGATGGTAGGGAAAAGGAGAGAAGCCTAGAACAGAGAAAGAGCAGGCGGGCAGGGTGGTTAACGAGAGGACAGGACTGTGCAGGGCCGGGCAAGGCCGTGCCCGTGGCCAAGTGCAGAGAAGGCATGGGGGGCGCCCCCGAGCCAGGGCACAGGGGGAGGCGCAGTTCAAACAGGGACGTCTGCGGGAAGTCTCACCTTTTACCTGTGTCTGCAGCTGGGGGTTTATTTCTAAGATCTTCTGATAACACTCTCTAGACTGGAAGAAAGAAACAAGGCCATGAAGAGTGGCTGGGAGGGAGCGGTGATTGCAAGAAAGGCACTGGGCACCACAGGGCTTGGCTTCTTCATTATCTCCTCCCAGCCTCCCTTGCTCCCCTCGTCAGAGGCAGGCATCGGGAACGCAGCGTGCATTTGACATTTTGGTTAGGCTTCTCTGGTTCTGTGGGGCAACAGGCATTATTTCAAAATTCATTTTTAAAAATAGTGTTGTCAGATATAGTCTGTGACGGAAAATAACCACTCCTAAATTCTCATGGTTCATGATTGGTTGGGAGAGGAATAATCGTAAGGTAAATGCAAAATTCAGATATGATATTTGCACTGAGAGAGAATGGGAGGCTACCTGTCAGATATGCCCACATGGAATACGGAAATAAATGAAGCTACAAACATTGTTGAGAGAGACTTCAGAACAGGAAGAGAACGGTGTCGATTTAAACGTGCAGGCTGCAAAGGGCTAGTGACGGGGCTGTTCACTGGCCATGGAATAGTCAACCAGAACACCTGAGAATGAGGCGCTCTCACTGAGGACACTGTTAGAAAGTTTCTGCAAAAGAAAGATTCTTGCTAATGGGTTTAGGGTGACAGGTTTAGGGCAGAGAAAAAAAGCTCAGGGGGGAGAAAAAATGGTTCTCAGATATCTCAAAGGCTCAACACTCTAGAAGATCAGGATTAAGAAATAAACTGAAGAAAAAAAATCACATTAAAACAGGGAAGAGTGCTGCAGGATATTGAACATGGTAACTGTAAAAGACTGAATGTTTGGATCTTCCCAAAATTCATGTTGAAACCTAATCCCCAATGTGATGGATCTGGATGTGGGGCTCTGGGAGGCGACTGGGTCATGAGGTGGCGCCGTCCCCAGAGAGCTTCCTTGTTCCTGCTGGCTGCCTATGAACTAGGACACAGGCCCTCGTCAGACACTGAATTTGCCGGCATCTTGATCTTGGACTTCCCAGAAATGGAAGAGATAAACCTTTGTTCACTAAGCAAATATTTAATGCATACTCTGTGTCCCAGGCACTGTTCTAGGCAGCAGGAATGCAGTAACAAACAAGACAAGTCACCCTGGCTTTGGAACCCCAAAGGACTAAGACAATATCCCTGTTTCCAACTTCTTTTTAACCCTAGTTCTAATCTATCAGTAATTCTGTTGACTTCACTGTCAGCATATAAGCAGAACTCACCACCTTCACTGTCAGCAACCTGGCCCAAGCCAACATCACCTCTCACTTGTATAATTTGTTGCAATAGCATTCTGACTGGTTTTCTGTCCTTTTCTTACCATGTCAAGATACATTCTCAATACAGCAGAGTGATCCTTTAAAATACAACTCAAATAATTTCGCTTCTTTACTCAAAACCTTCTGATGCTTCCCAGGGCACTCAAAATAAAAGTCCAGGTCCTTCGAAAAACCTGTAGGGCCCTAGGGCAGCAGTCCCTCACATACTCCCACGGGCTCACCATATCTCCTCTCACCCTCCTTGCTCGCTCTGTTCTAACCATCTGTCTATGTGGAACATTCCGCCACTGTATATCCACATGGCTTCCTCACTTCGTGCCCTCCTTTCCTTCCAAGAATCTTTCCCTGGCCACTCTCTATAAAACCAATCTCACCTTCACCACTTCCCAATTTAGTTTTCTCAGGGACACTTATCACTATCTAATGTACCACATTTATACTTATTTGGTTTCTATCTTGTGACAGGTCACCCTCACTGCAAGAAAGTGAGTCAAGGATTTTGTCTTGTTTGCTACTGCATTCCTGCTGCCTAGAACAGTGCCTGGGACACAGAGAGTATGCATTAAATATCTGCTAAGTGAATTAATTAACTGAATAAATGAGTGAATAAATGGAATTTGGTGGACAGGGGATTAACATTTTCCTTTTTACTTCTCTATTATTTGACTTTATTATGATAAGTTAATACTATTTGTGAATTAAAATCCAACAGAGAATAATTTTCTTAATATAGAAGGCAATTTCTTATTAAACATATAATATCTTGTAAATAGAAAGATATCTCATGCTCATGGATTGGAAGCCTTAATAGTATTAACAATATTCAATGCAATTCAATGCAATCTCCAATAAAATTCCATCTGTTTGAATAACATTCCATTGTATAAATATACCACATCTTCTTCATTCATTCATTTGTCGATGGGCATTTAGGCTGCTTACATATCTTGGCTATTGTAAATAGTAATACAATGAACACTGGGGTGCATGCATCTTTTCAAATTATGACTTTCCCTGGATACATGCTCAGGAGTGGGATTATGGGATCCTAAGGTAGCTCTGAAAGTGTTTTTAAGGAACCTCCACACTGTTGTCCAATTTACATTCCCACCAACAATGTAGGAGGGTTACTTTCTCTCCACACCCTCTCCAGTATTTATTATTTATATTACTCAGCCATAAAAAAGAATAAAATAATTCCATTTGCATCAACATGGACAGACGTGGAAATTATCATACCAAGTGAAGTAAGCCAGGAAAAGACAAACACCATGATATTCCTTATATGTGAAATCTAAAAAAAATGACACAATGAACTTACATAGAAACAGACGTACAGACATAGGAAAAAAACTTATAGTTACCAAAGGGGAAAGCGGGAAGAGAGACAAATAAGGAATTTCAATTCAGTTCAGTCGCTCAGTCATGTCCAACTCTTTGCGACCCACGGACTGCAGCACGCCAGGCCTCCCTGTCCATCACCGACTCCCAGAGTTTACTCAAACTCATGTCCATTGAGTTGGGGATGCCATCCAGCCATCTCATTCTCTGTCATCCCCTTTGCCTCCTGCCTTCAATCTTTCCCAGCATCAGGGTCTTTTCTAAGGAGTCAGTTCTTTGCAACAGGTGGCCAAAGTATTAGAGTTTCAGCTTCAGCATCAGTCCTTCCAATAAATATTCAGGACTGATTTCCTTTAGGATTGACTGGTTTGATCTTCTTGCAGTCAAAGGGACTCTCAGGAGTCTTCTCTAACACCACTGTTCAAAAGCATCAATTCTTTGGCACTCAGCTTTCTTTACAGTCCAACTCTCACATCCACGCACAACTACAGGAAAAATCATAGTTTTGACTAGATGGACCTTTGTTGGCAAAGTAATGTCTCTGCTTTTTAATATGCTGTCTAGGTTGGCCATAGCTTTTCTTCCAAGGAGCAAGCATCTTTTAATTTCAAGGCTGCAGTCACCATCTGCAGATTTTAGAGCCCCAGAAAATAAAGCCTGTCACTGTTTCCATTGTTTCCCCATCTATTTGCCATGAACTGATGGGACTGGATGCCATGATCTTAGTTTCTTGAATGTTGAGTTTTAAGCCAGCCTTTTCACTCTCCTCTTTCATCAAGAGGCTCTTTAGTTCCTTTCACTTACTGTCATAAGGATCATGTCATCTGCGTATCTGAGGTTATTGATATTTCTCCCGGCAATCTTGATTCCAGCTTGTGCTTCATCCAGCCCGGCATTTTGCATGATGTACTCTCCATATAAGTTACATAAGCAGGGTGACAATATACAGCCTTGACGTACTCCTTTCCCAATTTGGAACCAGTCTGTTGTCCCATGTCCAGTTCTAATGGTTGCTTATTGACCTGCATACAGATTTCTCAGGAGGCTGGACAGTCACATGTAAAAGAATGAAATTGGATCACTTCCTCATACTATATACAAAAATTAACTTGAAGTGGATCAGAGATCTAAATACAATTGTTAAAGCCATAAAATTCTTAGATCTTGGATTAAGCAATGGTTTCTTAGATTTGATATCAAAATCATAAGCAATCAAAGGAAAAAATTAGGTAACGTAGACTTGCATCAAAATTAAAACACTTTTGTGCTATGAAGTGAAAAGATAACACAGAGAATGGAAGAAAATATTTTTAAATTATTTATCTGATAAGTGACTTGTATCCAGCATTTATATGGAATATTATATTATGATAATATTTATATCACTTTATATTGAATAGTATATATAAATATAAATTTATACCAGATTGATTACATTTATATTCAATATGAAAACACAACCTATTGATAAAACAGACAAAGGGTCTGAAGAAACATTTCTCCAAAGATATATACATGGCCAATAAGCACATGAAAAGATGCTCAACATTATTAGCCAACAGAGAAATGCAAATCAAAATTATGAAATATCACTATAAGGTGGTATACTCATCAGGATGGGTATAATAAAAAAAGACAAATAAATAGAAAGTATTGTCTGAGACATGGAGAAATCAGAAACATATGCTGCTGGCAAGAATGCCAAATGATGCAGCCACTCTGTAAATCACATGGGCAATTCTTCCAGAGGGTAAACACAGAGTTATCATGTGACTCACCAGTTTTACTTCTGGGTGTATAGCCAAATACACTGTAAACATGTGTCTATACAAAAACTGCTGCTGCTGCTGCTGCTGCTAAGTCACTTCAGTCGTGTCCAACTCTGTGTGACCCCATAGACGGCAGCCCACCAGGCTCCCCCATCCCTGGGATTCTCCAGGTAAGAACACTGGAGTGGGTTGCCATTTCCTTCTCCAATATACAAAAACTAGTACATGGGTATTCATAATAGCCTAAAGTGGAAATAAGTCACATGTTCAACTGATGAATGGATAAATAAAATATGATATAGCCATAAAATGGAATATTGTTTGGCAAAAAAAGAAATGAAGTACTATATATATTAATATATTACAGCATGGATGAAACTTGCAAATATTATGCTAAATGAAAGAAGCCAGTCATGAAAGACCACAAACTGTACAGTTCTATTTATACGAATAGTGTAGAACAGGCAAATGGATAAAGACAGCAGTAGATTATTAGTTGCCTAGGGGTGAACTGGGGGTGGGGGTGGAGGGAAGGGAAGTGACTGCTAGTGGGTGACAAAAATGTTCTAAAGTTGATTGTGCAATTCTGACAAAACACTAAAAATCACTGAGTTGTATATCTTCCATAGAAGAATCGTTTGACACCTGATTTATATCTCAATAAAGCTGCTATCTTGAGAAACCTATATGCAGGTCAGGAAGCAACAGTTAGAACTGAACATGGAACAACAGACTGGTGCCAAATAGGAAAAGGAGTACATCAAGGCTGTATGTATATTGTCACCCTGCTTATTTAACTTCTATGCAGACTACATCATGAGAAACACTGGGCTGGAAGAAGCACAAGCTGGAATCAAGATTGCTGGGAGAAATATCAATAACCTCAGATATGCAGATGACACCACCGTTCTGGGAAGCCTCTTTATGAAAGTGAAAGAGGAGAGTGAAAAAGTTGGCTTAAAGCTCAACATTCAGAAAAGGAAAAGCATGGCATCTGGTCCCATCACTTCATGGGAAATAGATGGGGAAACAGTGGAAACAGTGTCAGACTTTATTTTTTTGGGCTCCAAAATTACTACAGATGGTGACTGCAGCCATGAAATTAAAAGACGCTTACTCCTTGGAAGCAAAGCTATGACCAACCTAGATAGCATATTGAAAAGCAGAGACATTACTTTGCCAACAAAGGTCCGTCTAGTCAAGGCTACAGTTTTTCCAGTGGTCATGTATGGATGTGAGAGTTGGACTGTGAAGAAAGCTGAGCACCAAAGAATTGATGCTTTTGAACTGTGGTGTTGGAGAAGACTCTTTAGAGTCCCTTGGACTGCAAGGAGATCCAACCAGTCCATTCTAAAGGAGATCAGCCCTGGGATTTTTTTGGAAGGAATGATGCTAAAGCTGAAACTCCAGTACTTTGGCCACCTCATGCGAAGAGTTGACTCATTGGAAAAGACTCTGATGCTGGGAGGGATTGGGGGCAGGAGGAGAAGGGGATGACAGAGGATGAGAGGGCTGGATGGCATCACCAACTCAATGCACACGAGTTTGAGTGAACTCTGGGAGACGGTGATGGACAGGGAGGCCTGGCATGCTGCGACTCATGGGGTCGCAAAGAGTCAGACACGACTGAGTGACTGAACTGAACTGAAAGCGGCTATTACAAAATATATCTCAGTGTGTACATATATCTGCATGGCTGCTTTCTGGTGATGAGATCACAAGTGAATTTTGGTTTTTCATCTTTTTGCTTATGTCTTTTTCTCTCCAGAGATGCTCCTCCCAGGGCTGGGAGAAGACACTGCAGAAGAGGTTCCTATGGCAGGCGGGGCTGTACCAGATGACACTCAATATCCTTCCCAACTCTAAGATCTACTGTGGAAAATACTAAAACGTGGATTAACATCTCATCAACTTGGAGGAATGTGGTTCTCCTCTGAGACACTCTGAAGCACTGCTCCGAGATCAAACACACCACTTAAGCTTCCTCTTGCACTTACCACACTGTAGTTCTTTAGGGCTAGGTGGGCTTTTCCCATGTGGAAATACGCTTTTGTGCATTTTTCATCACACTGCATAAAAGAGAATCGCTGATCAGATGTTTTGGAAGATTTGAAATTATTAGCACCAAATGCCCAGCTAATAGGGTTAGGGCAGCACTTTGATTCTCAGGACAGCCACCAGAGTTGACAATTAAGACTTTTTCTGTGCATCTGTGACCAAAATAATTGATGCTTGCAAGGAGCCTGGATGCACAAGTAAGTCCTCTATCAAATTAATTCATGATACTCGCCAGTTTTCATTTCCATTTAATGAAACTCAGCCAGGAAACAAACCAGAAACCCTTAGTTTAGAAGAGCTCTTGACCCTGGTTTAACATTAGAATCACCTGGGGGTGCTTGTAAAAAAATCCTGACAGCCCAGCTGAAACCCACAGCAATTACATTATACTCATGGGTAGGACGGAGGCATCAGTAATTTTTAAACTCTCCAGGTGATATAAATGTGCAACCAAGTTTGGGAATCACTGGTTTATTAGAAGGTAGGAAAATTTACTCTGGGTAAACAGCTGAGGTTACTATTACATCTTAGGAAGCCTGGCAAGTTCCTCCCTTGAAATAAACCACAACATTTATACTGGGAACTTGCGTTTGTATCACTTAAGACCAGAAAGCGAGCCCCCTTCAAAACGTATGAACTTTATGGCTGAAACAATACTGCTTGCGCAAGGGACCCTGCACTGGTCTGCTCTGAGTTACTATAACTACGGAGGGAATGACATAGCACAAAGACATAAACTTAAAGCATCCAGTTAGTTCACTGAACCCCTTTTATGTGCCAGGCCTTGTGCTGGGTCAGGTGATGTCAGGCATGTATATGTACAGAGCGAGTCCAAGCTCAGCAGTCTACAAAGTCCTGGGTGAAGCCCTGTCTGCCCTTCACAAGAAGCGGCACACTGGCCAGGCCCCCCAGCTTTTCTGAGGTTCATTGTCCTCATCTGCAAAGTGGAGATCATAATAGTGTTTCTTCTGGGCTGTTGTGAGGAGAGAACGTGTGTAAAACAATGCAATACCAGGTAACAGAGTGTTAGCTACTGTTGCTGCATTTACAAGAAAAGCAATCCATTTCAGGGCGAAAGGGAAAATTTAAGAAAAGCTAAAGAATGATAGAAGGGGTAACAATAATCATTACATTTGAAGAGCCCTTTATAGATGTGTTTTCATGAATATAATTTCCTGATTCCTTGCTAAGTGAATGACGGTAATAATATTAATCATTATTTTCAGTCCTGACCATATGGTTCATAAGAATGATCTTATGTAAACCTTATAGCAACTCTATGAAGTAGATAGTTATTACTCCCATTTCACAGATGAGGAAACCAGGGGTCAGAGAGGTTTAAAGTCACACAGACCCTAAGTGGAAGAACTGGGATTAAGATCTAGCCATTGGACTCCAGGACCCAAAGGCTTAGGAATCACCCCGAATCTCCTCCAGAGAAGTGCTACAGCAATTCAGGAGGAAATCCACTCTGAGGAGATATACAGTAAGTCCCCTACATACGAACCTTCAAGTTGCAAACTTTCAAAGGTGCAAATGTGCATCTGGTTCCAGCAAGGAACCAGATCCCGTGCCACCCACATCAGGTGTGAGTGAAACTGCAGCTCGCCCTCCATCTCCTGTTTCTGATGATCCTTCATCTCTACCGTCTCCCACCTCTCCCTCCTCCAGTCAGGAACGCTTGCCTGTTCACTCCTTGCCAGCCCCGTATGCCAGCTGTTGTACCCTACTACTGTACTTTTCAAGGTACTGTACTCTAAAATTAAAAATGTTTTATTTTCTGTTTGTTTGCTTTTTATGCATTCTTTGTGTGAAAACTATTATACTACAGTACTATACAGCCAAATGTACCATGGCTAACATTATTGGACTTATGAACATATTGGATTTATGAACGCACTCCTGGAACGGAACTTGTTCCTATGTAGGGGACTTACTGTGGTCTAAAAAAGACATACTGCATTTCAGAGGATGCCAAGACAATCACATGGAAACCTTTCAGGGTGGGGGCAGCCAAAATGCGGGGATGGGGGCAGCTGAAATGCAGGCATGACAGCCACTGGCAGGGATGAGCGTTGAACTCACGAGAGGAGACAAGAGCTTTGAAGGAGAAACTTCAGGAAGAAGAAACGCAGGGAGCTGCGGAGTGAACCATTGCAGAACTCACACAGGATGGAACTAAGGAAGCAGGAAGTGGACCATCTGAAGGGAAAAGAAGCTCACAGAAGCTATCTGCTCACGGTGGCGCCTTCACTGGCAGGCATCAGGGTTCCAATAGGGGAAAGGGAGCCCCACTGTGCCCTCCTGACCGGGTGTATTGTGGCCACGCCCCCGCAGACACTACCACCGGGTCCGCTCTCGTGCTTTCTCACTAATAGGCCCTTTCTCCTTTGATGAGGTATCAACCCTCACCAGGACTCTCTCAGGCAAACCCCAGATCCTCTTAAAAGGAATTCTGCCTTCAGAGGAAGATGTCTTTTATTGTGAAGGAAGAGTTCTGCCAAGAAAGAAATGATTCTGATCCTAATTGAAACCCGCTTCACTGCCTTATCTTCCCTGACAAGGAACATGGGCCTTCAAATATCATCACATGGGCTTGTCGCTACCAATTCACAGGTGTCAAAAATACTAAATTGGCATGAAAGTACTAATACTATTAATAATGGAGTGCCACTGACATTCACTACCGATATTTTAAAATGTGAAACTTTTTCTTTTGATTCACAGCTTCCATGCAGAGCCAACCATCGTTAGTTTTTAAATCTCCTCATCCATTATTTTCCCCAGCCCTCCAAGTGTCTACCCAATCCTCTGCAACAGGGAGCCTCACTGGGCTCTTATCAAGGTTGGCTGCTGGGCATCAGCTGTGCTGGGCCAGCTCTGCTTCGGTCTCACCGAACAGGCCAGCATGTCATGCTGAATCACCGTGAGGCTGTGATGAACTCTTTGGGCCTTTTCAGATCAGAAAAGATACTCATGAGAGGCCCCATGAGATCTTGTTTCTGCCACTTGAGAGCCACACCCAGGGATGACCAGGTTTCCAGTTTCTGTGGAGAGGTGTTTATAGTCAACGGCTCAGGGCACCAGCCTACGGCGAGGCCAGCGTGGGCTATGTGATCCCGTGCAGTTTACTTAATTAATTTCTGAGGCTGAACTTCCTTGTTAGAAAGATAAGGATAACTGTGGTGTTGACCAGAACAGAAGGCTATGAGGCTCCAATGAGATAGCTCACAGCCAGCAAGCAGAAACACAGCTTTTGCTCTTATTGCTAAAACACCAGAGGAAAATGCCCTTGCCTTTCTCTTCTCTTACAGATGATAGCACAGAAAAAAAAAATCATGATCACATAAAGCGACCTAACAGGCTAGCTGATCTCCGCTGGAGCCATGAAGAACCTGAAGCCTCCAGCTTTGGGCAGTTCTTATCACTTAGACTGTCACGATGCCATGGGAGAAGGTGTTCCCTGCACCATATCTTCTAGGGGGTAAAGAAACCAAGCACTCCAGATGTCTGTTTTGGAGAGACCCTCGTGTTTTAGAAACTGTTATTAGTAAAGTTGAGTTTCAAATTCCTTGCTTACCTTCTCAATAGAAAGTAAGGAAGTAGGCGGGGCCAACGTGCTGCTTGGCGAGGAGCTCTTGGATGGGCCACACCCACTCACTAGGCTGGGTTAGGCTGGATGGGGGAAACTAGACCAGGATAAACCTGACATATTTTCCTGGCACTTCAACTTTACTTGATTTTAAGTTATTTAAAATAATATGGTTATATTAAAACAAATAGATGCATTTAATGGTGTGCAGCTGAGAAGGCAATGGCACCCCACTCCAGTCCTCTTGCCTGGAGAATCCCATGGAGGGAGGAGCCTGGTAGGCTGCAGTCCATGGGGTCGCTAGAAGTCGGATACAACTAAGCGACTTCACTTTCACTTTTCACTTTCATGCATTGGAGAAGGAAATGGCAACCCACTCCAGTGTTCTTGCCTGGAGAATCCCAGGGACGGGGGAGCCTGGTGGCCTGCTGTCTCTGGGGTCGCAAAGAGTCAGACACGACTGAAGCGACTTAGCAGCAGCAGCAGCAGTGCAAAATTTGCAAGGATTTCCAAGATATAGTGAAGTCGCTCAGTTTTGTCCAACTCTTTGTGACCCTATGGACTGTAGCCTGCTAGGCTCCTCAGTCCATCGGGGTCTTCAGGCAAGAATACCGGAGTGGGTTGCCATTTCCTTCTCCAGGAGATCTTCCCAACACAGGGATCGAACCCGGGTCTCCCGCACTGCAGACAGACTTTTTACCGTCTGAGCCACCAAGGGCTCCTAGAAATAATTTGCATCTGAGAAGAAATTTCATGCTCTCTGCTTTTAGACCCTCCAGGGGCTCATGTTCCTTCTGTTAGCACGTTGGCAAGGAAGGTTGAGAGGCACTGGTTTTGATTATTTAGTAAAGCCCCCTGTGACAGAGTAACGTCGGGGAATGTGGATTAAGGGTTATTTAAATACTTAGTCATCTGAAATAATGTTCCAAAGAAGTGATCATGACATTTCTCTTTTAAAAACTCTTCTAAGATTTCCACCAACAGTCCCTCCTTCTCTCTACCTTTGATTATCTGTTTTGGCAGAAATACCATGCACAGTTTTATGCTATCTGCCTGAGGCCTGACTAGCATCCAGGCGGAACAACAGAAAATCTTGCTTCTGATTATTTTTCTACCAAGAGGTGTTCTACTATACATTTCTAAATGATCAGAGCTGAAGGGGAAAAGGATGAGCTGATGAGGAAGAATGACCACATGGCAGAAACAAGCCCCCCAGGCTGGCTCTAGAAAGCGCAAGACGCATCCCCACTATCACAAGGAGCAAAGCGTCTGCTAACACAACAGTAAAGGGTGACCCATTGTGATAAAACCCTGGAAAGCCAATGTTAACAACAGTTTCTCTAGAGTACTTCCTCCGGGTGAGGCACCACAGGTGTTATCAGAACCCTCACAACAATTCTGTGCTCTCCCATTTTACAGATGAGGAAACCGAGGCTCCGACTGCAGCGTCTACATCACTTTCCACTAGGATACAACCACAGCTCCCCTCTATTCACTTCAGGACTGAGACACCCGGCCTTGAGCAATCCCACCTCCATCATGTGGAAGAGGAAACAATCTTCTTACCTTCAGAGCCCAGTCACAATCCACCAGTGCCTTCCGGTAGTCCCCAAGTTTGATATAAGCCTGTAAAGACACAAATAGCTGCTATTCACACAGTCCTGCAGCCAGTAGTCTTCAGTCAGTGCAGAAAGAGCAGTTGGGCAGGAGCGAGTGGTGAGAAGTATTAATAACTGGTCCCTGCCTGCACCAATCAGGGCCCCAGCAGGAAACAGATGGCACTCATCCTGGGTCACCAGGGAGTTTAATAAAGGGACTATTTACAGGGTGAGTGCAGGGCAGATGGAGACTAGCAGTGGCCAGCCAGCACCACTGCCGGACCTGAAGGGGCAGAAGGAGGGGTAACGGACAAAACTGAAGAGGGCTGCTTTGTGAAGAAGGCTGCTTAAGAGGAGCTGAGGCCTTTAGTAGAGCAGAAGCTGGAGGAGAAAGCCCCAGTTCACTTTCCTCTTTCCTTCTGATCTCACTGGCCAAATGGAAGTTAGAAAGCTGGGGAGCCAAGATGCCAGTCCACAGGGGTTAGTCCCCCAGGGCACAGAAGGATCTGGGGGGCAAATAGAAAAGCCCCAGCACACTAGACACCCCTCCAAAGGAAAAGCCAGCTCCTGGAGCCGACCCTACTGTGAATGTCCCAGAAGGAAACCAAATGAGAAAGGGGATCAAAAAGACAGATAATGACAAGTGTTGGTGCTGCTGCTGCTGCTAAGTCACTTCAGTCATGTCTGACTCTGTGTGACCCCATAGACGGCAGCCCACCAGGCTCCCCCATCCCTGGGATTCTCCAGGCAAGAACACTGGAGTGGGTTGCCATTTCCTTCTCCAATGCATGAAAGAGAAAGGTGAAAGTGAAGTCGCTCAGTCATATCCGACTCTTAGAGACCCCATGGACTGCAGCCCACCAGGAGGATGTAGGAAATCAGAGCACTCATACACTGCTAGTGGGAACTGCAGTGATGATGGAAGACAGTCTAACATTTCCTCAAAAGGTAAAACACAGAGGTGCCATATGATACAGCAATTTCATTCCTGGGTATATAGCCAAGGGGACTACACGTATATGTTCATGCAAAAAGTTGCATGCCAGTGTTCAGAGCAGCATTACTTATAATAGCCAGAGAGCAGAAATGACTCAAATATCCGTCAGCTTATGAATGGGCAAATAAAATGCAGTTCAGTTCAGTTCAGTCGCTCAGTCGTGTCCGACTCGTTGTGACCCCATGAATTGCAGCACGCCAGGCCTCCCTGTCCATCACCATCTCCCGGAGTTCACTCAGACTCACGTCCATCGAGTCCGTGATGCCATCCAGCCATCTCATCCTCTGTTGTCCCCTTCTCCTCCTGCCCCCAATCCCTCCCAGCATCAGAGTCTTTTCCAATGAGTCAACTCTTCACATGAGGTGGCCAAAGTACTGGAGTTTCAGCTTCAGCATCATTCCTTCCAAAGAAATTCCAGGGCTGATCTCCTTCAGAATGGACTGGTTGGATCTCCTTGCAGTCCAAGGGACTCTCAAGAGTCTTCTCCAACACCACAGTTCAAAAGCATCAATTCTTCGGTGTTCAGCCTTCTTCACAGTCCAAATTTCACATCCATA
>SJYX01006217.1:180129-206013 GCA_006410675.1 Oreotragus oreotragus
GATTGCTGAAGAAGGCTTTCTTATCTCTTCTTGCTATTCTTTGGAACTCTGCATTCAGATGCTTATATCTTTTCTTTTCTCCTTTGCTTTTCGCCTCTTTTCTTTTCAGTGCTATTTTTAAGGCTTCTCCAGACAGCCATTTTGCTTTTTTGCATTTCTTTTCCATGGGGATGGTCTTGATCCCTGTCTCCTGTACAATGTCACGAACCTCATTCCATAGTTCATCAGGCGCTCTATCTATCAGATCTAGGCCTTTAAAATGTAGTAGATTCACATAATAAAATATTATTTGGCAATAAATAGGAATGGAGTACTGATGCATACTACAACATGGATGTGCCTTGAAAACACTGTTGAATGGAAGAAGCCAGACACATAAGGATAAATACTGTATGATGTCATTTACATGAAAGGCCCAGAGCAATCAGGTGCATAGAGGTGTATAGAGACAGAACGTAGATTAGTGGTGACCTAGGGCTGGTGTGGGGTAGGACAAAAGGATTGAGGAGCTGAAAGGGTATGGGGTTCTTTGGGGGATGATGAAAATGTTTTTTAAAATCAGTTGTGGTGAGGGTTGCACAACCCTGTGAATAGAAACCAATGAGCTGTACATTTTCAACAGGGGAATTATTGGTTATAGCAACTGTACCTCAATAAAGCTGTTACCAAAATATGATCAAGATAAAGCTTTGCTTCTTTCCTCCTGAGGGCAGCAAGAAGGAGGAGTTTATACAGGAAATGAGCTCATACAGGAAATGAGCTCATGTAGGAAATGAGCTGACATACAAGAGTCAGACCATCCCCAGGAGCCCTTGGTTTCAAATGCCTTGCAGCTCTCTTCTGGGATCCCCTACAATTGGGGAAAATCTTGAAAATCAGGCATTAACTCAGAGTTCTGTGATTCACTCAAACTGAAATAACTTAGGAATTTAAATCATTTACAGTTTCCAAGAACTGTGGCATATAAGCAAATGGAAGTCTGCACCAAGACTGTTAAACCCTCTGGATTAATTACTGGATATGAAAGATGCTTAATAAATTCTTGTCAAGTTGCACAAAGTAGACTTTAAGTGCTCTTCTTTCAGAAAGTTCCCTAAGAAGCAGCAGTGATCACCCTGTTGGAAGAAAGGAAAACCAGGTCCCAGGGTCCCATTAGTCACCAACAACAGATCCAATACTCCATGGAGGTTTGCCCATGACCAAAACTGTACCAGGGCACCGTGACATTCTGAACAATAAATCGGATGAGACGTCTACATGGACAAGCCAGTTATGAGTTAGTGTTATAATTCACGAGAAATCTAGGCAGTCAGCCAAAGTGAGGAGGGAGCAGGCAACAGCAGGTTAATGGAATTTCTGCTGGGCAGCTCTTTGAAAGGAAGCTGCTAGGCAGTGCTTTCATTAACAGGGATTCGGTACTAATTGAAGATGATGACTCTTTGAGGTCTCTGTTCTATATAAAGCACCATCCTTTCCTCTGGCTTTGGGGTTTCATTTGGAAGTCAGAGGATGTGAGGAAGAAACTAGCATCCTTCTAGACAACTTTAGTCATGGCTTCACGGCATTGTTATTCAGGATGCAGACTCTGTATGGGCTTCAACAATTTCTCTACACAGCCTTTCACTTTTCTTTCTTTTTCTTTTTTAAAGCTTGGACTCAACACCCTCTAAATTTCCTGTTTGCTTTTGTTTTTCCACATTTTGAAAAGAACGACTTTTCCAATTGGCAATTAAACTCCTGATTTATCTAAATTACACCAGCAATCTATTGATCATAACATTAGCTCCGGGAGAAAAACAAAGCAATGAAAGGGTAGGTTTTCTCCCTAGCAAGCAGCGACACTCAATTCACAGGGTCCTTATTAAGTGTTTTCTAACACCGCATGCATACAGGGAGGCATTTTAAAAATAGTCAGTGGTTCAAATGGTTGCTAACACCAGGCAGCACATTTTGCATTTATTCGTCTCTGAATAAGCTTTCTCTTTGGGAAAAGAGGAAGGAATTGCCTCCCCAAAGCTTTTCATTGCCATTTACCTATTTTTGTCCACAGTCATTCTTAATGTGGTTCTCCAGAACTAATCAAAGTACTGCTTAAACTTGAGTACAGTAAAAATGTAACTAATTTAGATTAATCAGGGTATAGACCATCTGAATTAGATGTAAGTCTGCATTATATAACATTCTAAAGGCAATTCAACTTTATAGCTTTCAAGTAACTTCAGAGTAACAAGACTGAATAAGCATCAGTAGGTAAATGGTTTGGAGACCAAATTTGTGATAAATAGAAAAGAACTATAATTATCATATTAATTGCTTGCATTTAGCTGTTTCTTTTGACGTGTCAACAGAAACCTCACTCCCTCAAATGGACTTGCTGTGCCTCCACCAAGTGTTATATAAATCCTTAATAAGGATTTATTGAACATCGGTTATAAGCACAGCATTAGGGGGAAAAGTATATGGCAGTTTTTACCCTCAAAAAGTGTATAATCTTGTGAGGGCAATGAAACGGACATGGCAAAAATCAACCTCTGGCCATTTTATTTACCAATTCTCTTCCTTATAACAATTTTTGCTCCACAAATGGGGGTAGGTAAATGACACCTCAACTCGAGACTGATTTAGCCAAACTGGTGAACTAATGAGTTTACGTTGTGCTTGGATTTTATTTATCATTAAATCACTGTCACTGTCCAGACTTTTTGGATGGCTGACGTCCTGTTTCTTGCACTCTTCCTCAACATACCACAGCAGGATATTCTTAACCCTGAGTTACAAAATTGGAGCTGACGAGGATCCTCTCCTTGTCAATGACATGGCATCAAGTTCATCTCACCCAGGTCCTGCTGACATACTCTGATCATCAGATAATCATGTCCACGAATCTGCCAATTTTTCAGGCCTGGGCAGGAGACAGCTCTCCCATACACACAAACTCAAGCACTTTTCTAAGATAAGGTCACAGGTGACATTTCTGTTTCAACTGAAAACTATTCATCTCATCCCTTCATTAAGGAGTAGATGATAAACATCAAGGTAATGATTTTCATCTGGTGTTCCAGAAATCTGAGCTCATCTGTGATATTAAATGGAAGTAGCAGGGGTTTTACAAACTCAAAATTTCTGAGAAATTAGCTCAGGACCATTAGCTCTAGTATACCCAATCACAGAATCTTAATCAAGGAGGGATTCATACAATGAGTAAGAAATTAACAAGACAGTAACCCTTAGGAGCCTTAAACTGGCATCAAAAAAGAGGGTGACCTAAGTCAGTGGTGCAGAATTCCAAGGCCTCACAGGCTATCTCATTCCACTGGCTTTCTCAGCTGTACGTGGGGTAACATGCCTGGGGACCATCAGTGATGAGATGGGTGACTTTTACTATGGAGAGAGCTGATTATGTGTAGCTATTCCCAAGTTCTCCTCTAATGAGTCCAAGTTGGTAGCTTGAAACTGGACCATAGTGACAGCATTCACATCATGGAAATTGGCAAATGCTCCATGCAAATCAGCCTCTACCCCCACCCCAACCAGGGCCGGCTGCTATGCATTTACCACCACACCGCTGGTACCACCTAGTCTCACCTTTCTCTGCTTTCACAAGGTTAATGGCGACTGTTCCCTGGGGAAATCCCGTGGACACAAGTTTGCCTCACTGACCTGAGCTCGGTTGGTGTACAGCACTTTCATGTCCTTCAGCTTCTCCAGACCCTCACTGTAGCACAGGATGGCCGTTTCATAATCACCTCTGACAAATGCTTCATTCCCCTTTTCCTTTAGGGCTGTGAGAATAGAAGTCATACAGGTGAGCTCTCCCCACATCCTGGAAAATTCTTTCAATCTTCACTGCCCTGATTTTCCAACTCTACTTTGAAGGTTAGAATGTCCATCCATCCAAAGGGGGCCCGTCACTTCCTTCTCTCTGCAGATCATTCTGGGTCGATTTCTTTTATATAAATCCACCCCAAGTCTTCTACGCAGCTTCTCAGAAAAAGTAAATGTTTCTGCCTCAAGGCTCGGAATATCCCAAGCTTGCCACAAAGAGCAAATCTACACATTCAGTGTCTAATAAAGAGATTCAAACAACTAATTTTCTAGCAAATATGGAATCATTCGGACCTGCAGTGCACACAGCACTGAGTGGTATAAATGCTGAAAGTATTCTTCTGTCATATGTATCCCCCCATCCCACGACCACACACACACAACCCCAGCTCTTTCTTTTCCTTTATTTCCTCTCTCCTTTCTCCCAGCTTGGGGCTTCCCTCATAGCTCAGTTGGTAAAGAATCCACCTGCAACGCAGGAGACCTGGGTTCGATTCCTGGGTTGGGAAGATCCCCTGCAGAAGGGAAAGGCCACCTGCTTCAGTATCCTGGCCTGGAGAATTCCATGGACTACATAGTCCACGGGGTCGCAGAGTCGGATGCAACTGAGCGACTTTCGCTTTCTCCCAGCTCGGTTCGCTTTTCTTTTTCATCTGTGCCTCGGGCTAGAGACTGGTACCGCACTCCCACCCGTCCCTACTTTCCAAGCATCCTTTCGTGCTGCTACATTCGGCGATATGCTTTAGAAACAGGTCTCACTGTGGAGGGTATCTCAGGGCTGTGTCTGCCTCTCCGCCTGTTGCAGTAGAAACAGGAAACAGCTTTCTGCCTGGCCAGGTCCCACTGCCCCAGGCGCATTCTGAACCCATCCACTGGGAATCTTGATGTCCCCAGACAGCAGCATAACCTCCCCTGCTTTTTCCAGCACAAATCATCCCTGCCATTAAAAAGTGAAAAGACTGACAATTACCATCTGCTAAGACTTTGTTTTCCCTTCTTCTTTTGGCACGTTCTTTAGCATCCTTCTCCAGAGATGCCAAGAAGGCTTCTGACAACAGAGTGATTTCAAATATTAAAAAAGAAAAATCCAAATACTATAATCAGTTCTTTAGCTCAAATTCAGAAAAAAAAGCCACTTCAGAGTTTTAGAGCCACATATTTCATGCATACACATGTAGGCACATGCACACACACGTGCACACGCATGCGCACACACACACAGATTTTGGAGACAACTGAAATGACATTTTCTTAACTTGACATTAAATGGGAATCCGTGTGATGTATTATTATACATGATAACTATGTCTGTGCTTCAAATTTGAATTATGCCTTTTAAAAGAGTTTTTCTTTGAAGACGGACTTTTTTGGTTCCACTTAGCATAATGAGCTGCTGAGCTGAGCAACTGAGAAGCTCTCTGGATCCTTCTGAGTAGCTAAGAGTAAACTGGATGAAGCAGAATAACTGAATTCAGTGTACAAAAGATTGGCCAGGAGAACATAGGAAAAATCCTCTGAGCACCATCCTCTCTTGACTGCTAGTAACAGAATTGGGTGATCAGTAGGTTTTTGTTTATGGTTGTTTGTAAGCCCAGAGGCTATAATTTAAGGGTCTAGAAGCCACAATCAATAAACACTGACTTAAAATGAATAATACACATTGGGAACAGAGATGCTGTCCTTACCTGTGTTTATTTCATCTGCATCCTGCACGGCAGAGGTTATCATAAAAACAAAGAAACAAATTTCAAAAACTACTCTCTTATTTACACATATACAAACCAAGAAGGCAGATAAATTTCAAGGGGGCAGTAGTGTCCTTTCCTTTAACCATAATACTAGAAGGCTCCAAATTCAGGGGGCTTGCTTTGAATCAAGAGATCTGATTATGGGCATAGTTGTTATGGGGCTAGTCTGCAGAAACCAGGGACTCTAGCTGTGGCTGTGTGAATTGGAACTATGCGTTAGTCAGCTGTTACATTAACAGCTTAAAAATGGTCCTAATCTCAGTGGGTGGAGAGGCCAAATTTTCACTAAAACTAACCAAAAGGATTGTTTAAGGACGACTCAGAAAGACCAAGAAAAATATATCAGAGTTTATACTTCCTTGTGAAAAATGGAGTGATTCTAAAGAACAAGTCTGTTTCAGCCTCACCAGGCAGTTGAGATTAAACCACTCCTTCCCCCGTTTCATGCAGACTTCCTTGCTGTGTCTACACAGATAATTCCACGATAAGGAAAGGGCACCTTCATGGGAGCTTGTGGGGGACTGATCGTGGTCTTGTTCACGGTGGTCCTGCACTCGTCCTCCTCTTGGTCCCCCTCTGTAAACTGTAGTCTCTTTTCTGTCTCAAGGACCGCTTTCTCTCGTACGACTGGATCGTCAGAATTCATCTCCTGAATTAAACTGGCTGGAGGAGAAATCAGGTGAATTATTCAAGTAAGGTCTTCAAAAAGAAAAACCTTAATATCAATGATGGTGCAGTAAATTTCATGGGGAAGGACTTTTCTTTTTTCCAGGTTTTTGAGATACAATTGACCCATGACAATGTGTAAGTGAGGTGTACCACGTGGTTATCTGATACAGGTATACAGTGAGAAATGACTCCCACACCAAGATGAGTTAACATATTCATATTTCAATTTTTTTGTGTGAATGGTGAGAACATTTAAGATCCCCTTTCAGCAACTTTAAAGTGTATAGTATTGTTAACTATAATCACTATGCTGTTTATTAGACTCCCAAAGCTTACCACCTACTGTGGACTTCCCTGGTGGCTCAGACGGTAAAGCGTCTGTCTACAATGTGGGAGACCTGGGTTCAATCCCTGGGTCAGGAAGATTCCTGGAGAAGGAAACAGCAACCCACTCCAGTACTCTTGCCTAGAAAATCCCATGGATGGAGGAGCTTGGTGCAGGCTACTGTCCATGGGGTCACAAAGAGTCGGGCATGACTGAGTGACTTCACTTCACTTTATTTCACAGAGTTTGTGTAAATGCATGTATTTAAACATCTTAAATAAATGTGTGTTTTTTTTACATAAAATGTGCATTCCTTTGCAACTTAGCTTTTTTCTCTTAGTATGCTTTAGAGATATGTTCTTGATACAAATAGTTCCAGTTGATTCATTTTACTTATTTTACATAGGTGATTCATTCTCTTATTGATGGACTTCCAGGTGTTTAAAATTTTTTTTTCTATAGCAAATAAATGCTGAATTGAATATATGTACATATTTCCCCATGCACATATGTGACATATTCTTTAGGCTATGGCTATATCAATTTTTATTCCTACAAGCTGTGTATAAGAGTTCCTGTGCCTCCACATCCTTGTTCACAGTTGTTATATTTCTATGTTGCTTTCACTATAACGCGTCTATCATCTTAATGTTGTCATTTGCCTTTTCTTGAATGTGACTGGGATCCAGCATCTTTTTACTGGTTTTGTAGGCCATCTATATTTCTTTTTCTGTGAATTGCCTGCTCCTGTTTTCCACTGGGTTGTTTGTCTTTTTCTTATGATTATTTTATATATTCTGGCTGCTGCTGCTGCTAAGTCACTTCAGTCGTGTCCGACTCTGTGTGACCCCAGAGACGACATCCCACCAGGCTCCCCCATCCCTGGGATTCTCCAGGCAAGAATACAGGAGTGGGTTGCCATTTCCCTCTCCAATGCATGAAAGAGAAAAGTGAAAGTGAAGTTGCTCAGTCTGTCCGACTGTTAGTGACCCCATGGACTGCAGCCCACCAGGCTACTCCGTCCATTGGATTTTCCAGGCAAGAGTACTGGGGTGGGGTGCCATTGCCTTCCCCGATATATTCTGGACTGTTAGGCATATTTGTGAACATTTTTCTACTTGGGTATGGTGTGTTTTTAATTTGTTTTTATGGAACCTTCCATTGAAAAGATTTTCTATGTGTTAAATGTACCAATATTTCCCCTTATGACTTATGCCTTTGTGTATATTAAGTTTACAAATACACTCTTGTGTGTCTTCTAAAAGTTTTAACGTTTTGTTTTTCTCATTAAGGTACTTAATCCACCTGGAGCCGACTTGCTCTTTTTTTTTTTTGGCTGTGCAGATATGCAGGGCTCTTAGTTTCCCAACCAGGGATCAAAGCTGTGCCCCCTGCAGTGGGAGCATGGAGTCGTTAACCACTGGACCACCGGGGAAGCCCCCTGGAGCTGACTTTGTGCAGGGCAGGAACACCGTGTGTTGAAGAGTCCCAGCTTTCTCACCGACACATTGTGTCATCCCTGCTTCATGTCGCATGTGTGAACCTGCTCTGGGGCTCCTCATTCTGTTCTACCGGATGACCTGTCTTTTTCAGCACAAAAACTGCCATGCAAGATTGCTACAGCTTTATAACAAAACTTGAGCATCTAGTAGGGGCATCCCACCTTCTTGTTTTTCTGCAAAATTTTCTGCATCATTCGTGGCCCTTTACTCTTTCATGTGAACTCTGGAATCAGCTTGT
Organism: Oreotragus oreotragus; assembly: GCA_006410675.1. Lineage (NCBI taxonomy): Eukaryota > Metazoa > Chordata > Mammalia > Artiodactyla > Bovidae > Oreotragus > Oreotragus oreotragus. Next base: position 188,437 of record SJYX01006217.1, read on the forward strand.
TGAACTGTAAACCAAACACTTTGGGGAATTTGATCTACCCCAGGTGGCACTAGTGGTAGCAACTGTTAGTCGCTCAGTCGCGTCCGACTCTGTGATCCCATGGACCGCAGCCCACCAGGCTCCTGTCCGTGGGACTCTCCAGGCAAGAACCCTGCAGTGGGTAGCCATTCCCTTCACCAGCGGATCCTCCTGACCCAGGGGTCAAATCTGGGTCTCCTGCACTGTAGGCACATTCTTTACCACCTGAGCCACCACAGAAGCTTCCCTACCTCCTAGAGGGGAGAATATTTTATTTATAATACCAAAATAAATCCATCAAAATATATGCAAGACCTTTATGGAAAAAAAAATAATAAAATTTAATCAAAAAAGCTCCTAGGGGTCAAAACTGAAACAATTTGAGCAAGAAAACAAACATGATAGTATTGTATTAAATACCCATGAGTCTATATGGAAATTTACCTTACATATTTATTTATCTATTCATCATTTGTTTGCATCCATATAGAAAACTTTAATTTCAATTAAATTTTATAATTTTCTCCATAAGTTTATTTCTTTATATATATTTATAGTTTTCTCCATAAAAAAATACTGCATATATTTTGATGGCGTTGTTTCGGTATTGTTGATGAAGTGTTGTGGGTGTAGAGCAAGTATATAAAAATGCAACTGAATTTTATACATTAAACTTATATCTAAAGACCTTGCTCAGTTTCCGTCTTTAATAATTTATTTACAGATAGTCTTGAATTCTTCTCTGTAGACTCTCACATTGTCCAAAGATAATGAGTTTCAGCCTTTCAAACTTCTCTACTTTTTACCCATTTTCCTTCACTTATTTCCACAACAACCAGTAAAGTGCTAAATAAAAGCAATGATAGTATCTGAGTCTTGTTCTGGACTTTTAAGAGAATCCTTAGTTCACTACAAGTATGAAGGTCTGCATGAGGGTTTGCAGGGCTTTCCAGGAGGCACTAGTGGTAAAGAACCTGCCTCCCAGTGGAGGAGACGGGGGTTTGATCCCTGGGCTGGGAAGATGCCTGGAGGAGGGCACGGCAGTCCACTCCAGTATTCCCACCTGGAGAATATCCTGGACAGGAGCCTGGTGGGCTATGATCCACAGGGTTGCAAAGAGTTGGACACGACTGAAGTGGCTTAGCACGCGAGCTCATGAGGGTTTGCAATGAGGCTGCAGTTACTATTCTTTCAGGTTGCCTTCTAGTCTCGGTCGACATGAATTTTTTTATCATAAATGGGCTTTGAAGTCTAACAAACGTCTTATTTCAAGTTTTTGTATCAGCTAAAAGGATCTTATGGCTTTTCTGTTTTAAAATGTTAAAATTTAAAAGTACATTAACACATCTTCTAGTATTCAACCATTCTTGCATTCTTTAGGCAGACCAACTTGACCATGATAAATTATGTTTTAATTCACCACTGGATTTGGTTTTCTAGCATTGTAATTAAGATTCTAACTTTATTTATAAATATAATGCCCTATATTTTCTTTTAGTAATATACACTTTTTATTTCAGTGTCTAGTTCATATAATGATCAGGGTGTGTCCTCTGTTTTCTCTTCTCTGTAAAAATTTGTATAAGATGGGAATTATCAGCTTTTCAAATAGTTGGAAGGACTTGAAAGTTTGCAAATTTAGAGATTTTTTTCTTCCTGTGAATGTTTCCTTTCAAATTACAGTCTATGCTTTAAAGTCGATTTTGTCTGATAGTAATATTCAACATCTACTTTCCTTTGGATAGTGTTTTTTCATTTTTAAGGTTCAACTTTTCTGAGTCCTCAATTTTAATGTGTCTGTTTTATATAGCACAATAACTGATTTTTTAAAATACAATCTGACAATCTGTTTTAACTGGAGATTAGTCTATTTACTTTACTATTATTGATTTAGTGTTTAGACTAATTTTTACTATATTTCATGTCTTGTATTTACATTTTCTTCCCTTCTTTTCCTATCTTCATTGGAGTCACTGAGTTTCTTTAGTCCTTTTTCACCCTCTACAAGCTTAGATCCTATGCTTTGCTTTTCTATTTTTATAATGGAAACTCTTTCCATTTTAACAAACATGCTTAACAAATTAAAAGCTTGGTGTCTATCATGTTTTATCCAGCCTTTCGAGATGTATTGTATTATGTGAGAGGGATTTTAGAGTCTCTCACCAGTAATATTACTGGAAATGGAGATCCCACTTACTCTTCTGTCCACTACAGTTTGGTTTCTCCTGCTCCAAAGTTTTTCCCACCAAAGGTACAAATGATTTTCATGTTGTTACATTTAGTGATCATTCTTTAGTGCCTGTTTTGATCAAGCTCTCTGAAACATCTGACAAATGCTGCCCACTTCCTTTTCTATGAGATGATCTTTTTCCCTTTGCTTCCATAACATGAACTTCACCCAATTTTCTGCCTACCTCTCCAGTCATTGTTTTTGGTCTCCTTTGCTCGCTCCTGCTTTTCCTCTCCTACATTATCTTCTAAATCATGGCGATCCATAAGGCTCTGCCCAAGCCCTCTTCTCTCTGCCCGAGCTTCTTAGGAATTCCTGCTCTTTACCAAGGCTCTGTGTGCCATGCAGATCCCAGTGCCTCCTAAGCTAAACTCCTCAGCTACTCCCCTCTCCTAGGCTCAGACCCACAAAGCCAGCTGCCTTCTGAGCATCTTCACCGGGATGCCTTACTCATCGAACTTGACCTGCCCATCCTCTTTCTCCCAAACTGTTCTTTCAAATGCCCCTGTCTCAGCATATGGCCCAACCATCCACCTGTCATTCAATCAAGATTCTCAGACTCATCTGTAAGCTTCTGCTCTCCCTCTGCCCTCTGAGCCATCAACACTAAAGCCTGTCAAATAAGGTCTGAAATATCTCTTCAAACTCTGCTTGTGTCCCTTTCAGCCCCATTCTCTTCTCCCTAGAACACTGTGACAGCCTCCTGATTGGCTCTCAGCACCTGTATTCTTCTCTCCTCTAGTCTACATCTACCCCATGGCCAGAGTGACTTTTCTAGGATGTAGATCTGACCATGTTTCCACTCCGAGTAAACCCTCTAAAATACTCCCATTGCTCTCAGGATGAACACGAATTCCTTACCATGGCTGTCAAGCTCTGCCCTGATCTGGCCTCTCTGGACTCAGATGAGACCCTTCTCTCCTTGATCTCTTCTCTCCAGCTACCCTTAATCTTCCAGGTTCTCAAGGGTGTCACACTCTCTCTTAACTTTCAGCCTTCCTACCTATTTTCTCTTCATTGACAGTACTCCCCTATCTCTCCCCAATGGCCAGCTCCTACTCACACTTCAGATCTGTGCTTAAATCTCATCCTTCAGGGAAGCCTCTCTTTGTGGACTGAATTGTGCCCCTCTCCCCCAGTTCCTATGTTGAAGTCTTAACTCCGGCACTGTGACTGTATTTGGAGATGGGGCTTTCAAAGAGGTAATGAGGTCATAAGGTGGGGCCTTAAACCATTTGGATTGGTGCCCATACAAGAGGAGGAGACGCCAGGAATGTGCACACACAGAGGAGAGAACCAGGAGAGGACACAGTTAGAAAAGGTCCGCCTGCAACCCAGGGAGAGAGGGCTCAGGAGAAACTAAACCTAACACCTTGATCATGGACATCTGTCCTCCAGACCGTGGCAAAAACTAATTTCTGTTGCTTAAGTCCCCCAGTCTGCGGTATCTGGTTACAGCAGCCCAAATAGACTCATACGCCTCCCTTAACTGAGTTAGATTCCTTAGCACGTTTAGCATGTTACAAATCTCTCTTTGTAGCATACACCACAGTTGAAATTACTCGTTTAATACCTGCCTTTTCTCACTGGATTGTAGGTATCAGGAAGGAAGATGGTTCTTATTCACTGTTACTGCTCTTTCCAGGGTCTAGCAACACTCAAGACATAATGAGCACCCAAGAAATGAATGTATAGAATCCATACACATGTGGCTATATACATTTAAATTATGTATAAATGAAATAGGGCATCCCAGGTGGCACAGTGGTAAAAAATCTGACTGGCCATGTAGGAGAGACAAGAGATGAAGGTCTGACCCCTGGAGCCTCCCTGGTGGCTCAGAGGTAGAGAATACGCCTGCCCAACAGGAGATCAGGGTTCAATCCCTGGGTTAGGAAAATCCCCTGAAGAAGGAAATGGCAACCCACTCCAGTATTCCTGCCTGGAGAATCCCATGGACAGAGGAGCCTGGGGGGCTACAGTCCATGGAGTCGCAAAAGAGTTGGATATGACAGCAACTAAACAACAATTCCAGTACTCTTGCCTGGAAAATCCCATGGATGGAGGAGCCTGGTGGGCTGCAGTCCATGCGGTCGCTAACAGTCGGACAGACTGAGCGACTTCACTTTCACTTTTCTCTTTCATGCATTGGAGAAGGAAATGGCAACCCACTCCAGTGTTCCTGCCTGGAGAATCCCAGGGATGGGGGAGCCTGGTGGGCTGCCGTCTATGGGGTCACACAGAATCGGACACGACTGAAGTGACTTAGCAGCAGCAGCAGCAGCAGCAAACAACAACTACAGATAAATGAAACGAAAGGGGAACTCACTTCATGAGTAGTACCAGTCACATTTCAAACCCTTGATGGCCACCTGCGGCCATTGGTTACATCGTGCACACGGCAGACTATAGAACATACTGTCATCACAGAAAGTTCTACATACAGTATTGATATAAATGATATGGGCATGAACTTGGGGGATGAATGAGTGTTAGCCAGATAAAGAAAGATGAAGAGGCAGAGGGAAGAAAGCCAACAGGCAGAGCAGGAGCTTCAGGTGGGTGTGTGGGGAACAGAAGTAGTTTGTTGCTCAAGTGTGAGGTAAGGAGAGGCGAGAGGCAAGGGTAGGGTCACGGGAGGACTTAGGTCCTGATGAGAGCTTGAAATTTATTGTGACTGCGGGAAGAATCCAAGCAGAGAAGTGTCTGGGTCAGATTTGCATTTTAGATACATTACTCTGTGGGGAGTGTGAGCCTGGAGGCAGGAAAGCCAATCAGGGGGTTGTTGAAATAGTCTGGATTAGAGAAGCAGAACAAAGGGAAGTTGGGAGAGGACAGAGCTGAAGAAAAGCAAATCCAGGGCTGATTATATTCAGGGCGGAGAGAGGAGGGGTAGGCCAGCAGGACTTGTAAATTTAGGGGATGATAGTGCCACCAAGTGAGACTAGAATGAAGGGGAGGGTAGGAGAAGCAAGTTTTATTTGGGGTGGGGGGGACAGAGAGGAAAGAGACAATCAACTGAACTTTGGACACAGGAAGTTCCTGGTGTTTGAGGGACACATGGATGTGACACTTGGCATAGAGGCTGCAGATCAAAAGCGCAGCTGGTGGCAATTGAGATGTGGGGTCATCAACAAGGGTGGGAGCTAAAACCACATGCTTGGGCTAAACCACCGGCAGGGAAAGCGGTGAGCAGTGGGCCAGGCCAGAACAACATGCGGGGGACGGGCAGAGGAGAGGCCCGTGACAAACGCAGAGAACACACCAAGGATGTATCGTCTGTGAAGCTGCCTGGACTATTTTTTAAAAGGATTTTACTCTTTGGACCCATACGGCCCGTGAGAAGCGACAACTTCAATATATTTCTATTAGATAAGTTTTGTTTTATTGTTGGTTTTCTTGTTTCTACCCCCCCAAAGTCCATGGGGTCGCAAAGAGTCGAACACGACTGAGCGATTGAGCTGACTGACCCTCAGACAAGCTCCCTGAAGTCTGAACAGGGACTGAGTGCTTCGGAATCTCCTGCATGTGGTCTGTGCGATCAGCGTGTCCTCTGGGAGCCCACCTATCTGAGCTGCAGAAGGGTCTTCCTGCCTAGAGGAACAGACAGGGGTGTGGCCCCTGTAATGTCATAGACGCTGAGGGAAGCCATTTGACTTTGCCTCTGCAGCTCAAAGGGCTTCCCAGGTGGCACCAGTGGCAAAGAACCTGCCTATGAATGCAGCAGATGTAAGAGACGCGAGTTCGATCCCTGGGTCAGGAAGATCCCCTGCAGGAGGGCATGGCAACCCACTCCAGTGTTCTTGCCTGGAGAATCCCATGGACAGAGGAGTCTGGTGGGCTACACTCCACAGGGACGCAGAGTCAGACAGGACTGAAGTGACTTAACACAAACACATGCGCTGCAGCTCAAAACCAGAAATGGCTCTGCCCCCAGAAAAGACGGATTCCAGATCAATGAGGCTCCTGAGTGACCTCAAACGGAAGAGCTAGGCTCATTGGTGATGGGGAAACGGAAGCTCCTTTTGACCTGCTTCTACACAGAAGGGGAGAGAATACGGAGAAGAGCGGCTGAATTCCAATCAGAATATTAACAACTTCACTGATACCAATTAACAGCCAGAAAATATTAGCCCCAGGCTTCAATATTACTTGTTTCTCAATACCCTCTTCTGTTTAATCTCAGTGACAAATTTTTTTCCTTAAGAGTCATAAACCTGTCAGGCAACCCAGGAACTAACTTAGAGTAATCATCTCTCTTTAGTGACTCCACTTTCCTAATGCAAAATTTAATTTGTATATGATTTACTGGTACTTACTGATTTCATTCACATTTTTAAGAAATTTCTGCAAGTCTTCCTCTTGATAGTCAGCCATTGTGAACCAGAATCCCTGAAGGAAGCAGCATACACGATGAAAATTAATAATAAAATGCTAAACAGAATTCATCAGGCTTGTTAGCCTGTTAAAACCAAGAGCCAAGTGATTATTTTAAAGACAGATTTGTGTTTACAAAAGTCATGAATAACAAGCCGGGTGATCTATTTCATTCTGACTCCTGTTAAGGCCAAGGAACACTCATTACATGTGGTGATATTGCCAGAAAGCTGCCAGCCTCCTCCAATGGGGAAACTGCAAAATGTCCCTACAAAGCTCACATCGACTGCTGATAAGGGACCTGGTGTGCAGGAGACCAGGCGGAGCAGCTGACAAGCCACCAGGGATAGAGGACACTAACCCTTGATTTTGATCTTGACAGGCTGGCCCAGCCAGAAGTTTGGACCTGACCTTGTGACAGGTCACCAGAAACAGGTAATCTGCATCTACATGCTCAAACTTGTTTAAAATATAAGCCTTGGGCTTGTTTCTGAGAAGTGAAGAGAAGCTACAAATTGACTGAGGGACTGGAACTTGACAGTCCAGCCTTGTCTTCATCTTTCCAGGTACTTAGCTGGATCACCTCTCAGCTGTTTTTGAGTGAAAAGGCCAGTGGTTCCCAAAGGTCCACCCACAGATCATAAAAATCAAGCAAAAACTGGTTTAGTACACAAGATTCCTCAGCCTTTGCCCAGAGCCCCTCAGTAAGCTTGAGGGTGTACCCAGAAGTGTTCAGTTCTAAGCACTCTCCAAGTAATTCTGATTACAGCTAGGTTTAATAGTAGTCTTCGAAACCACATTTAACTGGAAATTCCAAATCTACCAGGAACAAGCTGTGAATTATTTGATCTCTTTGAGACTCCACCAGTTATATAAGCTGTGCTACCTTAGCTAAAGTCACAACTTCTCTGAGCCTTACAAGCCTCATTGGTTCTAGCAAACAGGGCTATTTGCGGACTAAACAAAACTGCCAGGCACTCGCGATGATGACTGGTTACTGTGAGGCATCATTATGTGTAAATCAGGGCAGGGGACTTGTGGCTTAACTAAACGATCCATAGGCTTCTTTCCAGCTCTAACAGTTTTGGCTCTGGTGGAACTGAGGCCTAGCCAAGTGAGTTAACATGCTCTAGGTTAGGAGGGGCAGAAGGCCGGCTCAGAACTACCCTGGGGCAGGCACCAAGCCCTCGGCTCCCAGGGCGGGGTCAGAGGGCGCTCCCTGCCTAGCCAGCAAACCCACGATGGGACGAGAAGGTCAGGGCGGGGTGAGGCCCAAGAAGTTCCGCAGTGCGCGCTTCACCGGCTAGAAGCCTGCGGGTAACCTGGAGCCTCAACGTGTGCTGGGGCCCAGACACGCCCCGCCCACCCGGCGCAGGGGGGCGGGGACGCGACTTCATTGCCTAGCAACTGCTCCACAGCGTCCACCTGCCTAGTGCCCGCCATAGGAGTCCTAGCCCACAGCTGATCCCATCCCATCCTCTGGAGCCCAAACCTGTGTCCTCTGCTCAGTTCTGACGGAGCGATCAGGACCAGACCTGAACGTGCGCAGGCTGGGCCACCCCGCTGCAGTTACCTGACCGCGCCCCCGTCCAGACAGGAAATGGCGGCTGTGGGCTGGCGGTGACCGGCTCGGACCGGGGAGGGGCGGGGCCGACGGTGGGCGTGGCCATATCTCCGAAGCCCCGCCCCTCCCCGGCCCCGCGCTCTAGTTCGGGAGCGCGCAGCCAAGTTCAGGGCCAGCTCGGGCTAGGGATCTCTGATCGGCACGAAGGAAAGGTGGATGGGGCGGTCAGAAAAGCCCATGTACCTGCGCTGATCCCTAAATGACCGCCAGGTTTTCACCTCTTTCTCCTCTAGGACTGGGGTAGGGGCGGTGGTGTCGCTTCCATTAGTTTAATAATCCCTGGCCCCAAACGGGCAAGGTCAACAGCGGTACTTGGGAGAGTCAGGCTTGCTTATTGGTATAAATGAGATCTTCGGAGAAGAGAGTTACATGACGACTCTTATCCTGAGTTTTCTCATGTGTGACATGGAGAAATGGCACTTTCTCATGAATTTTGGTTAAAGTGCCAGGCGCCTAGTCAAAAGGGATAAGTTGGTTATTATTCAGGGAGTCGTAGGATTTAGAGCAAGAGATCGTAGGATTTAGAGCAAGAGTCGTAGGATTTAGAGCAAGAGACAATGGACTCATAGAGACTGATTTACTCTAAGGAACTGGCTCACATTATCATGGATGCTGTAGAGTGCACCATCTGCAGTTCAGTTTAGTCGCTCGGTTGTGTCCAACTCTTTGCAACCCCATGGACTGCAGCACACCAGACCTCCCTGTCCATCACCAACTCCCCGAGCATGCTCAAACTCATGTCCATTGAGTCGGTGATGCCATCCAACCATCTCATTCTCTGTCATCCCCTTCTCCTCCTGCCTTCAGTCTTTCTCAGGATCAGGGTCTTTTCCAATGAGTCAGTTCTTCACATTTAAGGCCAAAGGATTGAAGCTTCAGCTTCAGCATCAGTCCTTCCAATGAATATTCAGGACTGATTTCCTTTAAGATTGACTGGTTGGATCTCCTTGCTGTTCAAGGGACTCTCAAGAGTCTTTCCAACACCATAGTTCAAAAGCATCAGTTCTTCAGTGCTCAGCTTTCTTTATAGTCCAACTCTCACATCCATACATGACTACTGGAAAAACTAGAGTTTTAACTACACGAACCTTTGTTGGCAAAGTAATGTCTCTGCTTTTTAATATGCTGTCTAGGTTGGTCATAGCTTTTCTTCCAGGGAACAAGTGTCTTCTAATTTCATGGCTGCAATTACCATCTGAAGTGATTTGGGAGCCCCCCAAAACAAAGTCTCTCACTGTTTCTATTGTTTCCCCATCTATTTGCCATGAACTGATAGGACCTGATGCCATGATCTTAATTTTCTGAATGTTGAAATTTAGGCCAACTTTTTCACTCTCCTCTTTCACTTTCATCAAAAGTCTCTTTAGTTCTTCTTCACTTTCTGCCATAAGGGTAGTGTCATCTTCATATCTGAGGTTATTGATATTTCTCCTGGCAATCTTGATTCCAGCTCAGCTTCATCCAGAGTTCATGATGTACTCTGCATATAAGTTAAATAAGCAGAGTGACAATATACAGTCTTGATGTACTCCTTCCCAATTTGGAACCAGTCCGTTGTTCCATGTCTGGTTCTAACTGCTGCCTCTTGACCCACATACAGATTTCTCAGGAGGCAGGTAATCAGCTTCATCCAGAGTTCATGATGTACTCTGCATATAAGTTAAATAAGCAGAGTGACAATATACAGTCTTGATGTACTCCTTCCCAATTTGGAACCAGTCCGTTGTTCCATGTCTGGTTCTAACTGCTGCCTCTTGACCCACATACAGATTTCTCAGGAGGCAGGTAAGGTGGTCTGGTATTCCCATCTGTTTTTCCACAGTTTGTTGTGATACACACAGCCAAGGGTGTTGGTGTGGTCTATAACGCAGAAGTAGATGCTTTTCTGGAACTCTCTTCTTTTTCAATGATCCAGCGGATGTTGGCAATTTGATCTCTGGTTCCTCTGCCTTTTATAAATCCAGCTTGAACATCTAGAAGTTCAAGGTTCACATATTATTGAAGCCTGCTTGGAGAATTTTGAGCATTACTTTGCTAGTGTGTGATATGAACGCAGTTGTGTGGTAGTTTGAACATTCTTTGGCATTGAAATAAAAACTGATCTCTTCCAGTCCTGTGTCCACTGCTGAGTTTTCCAAATTTGCTGGCATATTGAGTGCAGCACTTTCACAGCATCATCTTTGAGGATTTGAAATAGCTCAACTGGAATTCCATCACCTCCTCTAGCTTTGTTCATAGTGATGCTTCCTAAGGCCCACTTGACTTTGTACTCCAGGATGTCTGGCTCTAGGTGAGTGATCACACCATCGTGGTTATCTGGGTCATGAAGATCTTTTTTGTATAGTTCTTCTGTGTATTCTTGCCACCTCTTCTTAATATCTTCTGCTTCTGTTAAGTCCATACCATTTCTGTCCTTTATTGTGCCCTTTTTTGCATGAAATGTTCTGTATCTCTAATTTCCTTGAAGAGATCTCTAGTCTTTCCCATTCTATTGTTTTCGTCTATTTCTTTACATTGATCACTTAGGAAGCCTGTCTTATCTCTCCTTGCTATTCTTTGGAACTCTGCATTCAGATGGGTACAGTCATCTGTAGTTGCACAAACTGGACACCCAAGGAGCCAACAGAGTGAATCCCAGGCCAAGTCCAAGGGCCTGAGAACTAGGAGAGCTGATGATGGCGTAGGTTCCAGTCTGAGTCTGAGTCCTAAGGCAGGAGAAGACCAAGGTCCCAGCCAAATACAGTCAGGCAGAGAGAGAGAGAATTCTGTTCAGGCCTTCAAATGATTGGTTGAGGCCCACCCACACAGGGGAGAGAGATCTGCTTTACTCAGGCTCTTGATTCAAGTGTTAATCTCATCCAGAGATACCCTCATAGACAAACCCTGAATAATGTTTAACTAAATATTTAAGTACTTGTGGGCCAGCCAAGTCAATGCATAAATTTAACAATCACAAATATTTGGTCACCAAACTCAAAGAGTTTATCACCTAAGGGGTGTTAAAGCTCAATTAGCAAGTAATCACTTAAATTCTCATTGTGATAAGAGCTGTAAGATGTGAAGAGTGAAAAACAAAAGTACCAAAGGGTACTATGTGTCCTCCAATGGCAGGTGGGTTCTTTACCACTAGTGCCACCTGGGAAGCCCACCAAAGGGTACTATGAAAGTTTAGTCTCAAACCTTGGAGATTGTCCCTGAGGACATGATGCTTCTGCTGAGTCTTAAGGGATCAGTGGACACTGACCAGCTGGAGAAGGAGGTGGAAGCAGAGGGGCTGCATGGACAGTCGGGATGGAGCCTGCCAAGGACGAAGCACCAGCAGGAGGCCCAGCTTGGCTGTAGCCTGGAGCACCGAAAGTTAGCAGTGCAAGATGAAGCCAGGCCAAGACCACACAGGGCCTTTGAAAGGTCCAAGTCTCCCCCTTAAGTGCTATAGGCAGCTTCCAAGGGACTTTAGGAGAGGAGCAACATGCTCAGATGTTTCATTTTAGAAAATCATTCTGGCTGCAATGTGGAGAATGATCTGGATCGAGGCCAGAGGACCACTGGGAGACGTTAGAGGTTGTTGACTGTGTGTATTGGTAGGGGGAATAGAGGGGATTAGATGACTTTGAGTTGTATTTTGGAGGGAGAATTGAAAGAAGGGGATAATAACAATGGCATTAGGTTTCTGGCTTGAGCCAGAATAGGGCTCTCCATTGGCTGAGATGGAGAAAACTGGAGGAGAATCAGGTGGAGAGCCACATAGTGAGTTCAAATTTATATTCAGTGCAAGATGCCCATGAGTTATTCAAGTGTAGACGTTGAGTAAATCAGTTGTCCTTGCATAGTTACTCTCCTCTTTATATCCTCCAATTTTTAGCAAAGCACAGACACCTAGAGTAGATTGTATTTCCCAGCTCTCCTTACCTAGGACTGTTTCCTTATACATGACTGGGTCAATTAAATATAAGCAGAAGTGGTAGGTGCTACTTCTAGATACTGTCATAAAAAAAGATTTCCTTCTCTTTACCTTTTATTCTTGTTGGTTGGAATGTGGACACAATGGCTGGAGCTGGATCAGTCATTTGGGGCCATGAGTGAGGAGCAGCATGCTGAAGATGGAAAGCACAAGGCAGAAGGAACCCATGGACTGATTGATGATCGTGGAGTTACTATACTGGTTTTGGACTACTGAACTCCATATTTCTGGGTAGCAAAGCTATTTACCCTCAACAATATGTCAGGTTCTGGGATTCTAATGACTTCTATGTTGTTAGAGTAACTGTTAGGTTGGGTTTTCTGTCACTCCCAGTGAAACCTAATGTTATCTGATATGCAAGGCATTGTTCATTTATTCAGCCATAAAGAAGGCTGAGGGCCAAAGAACTGATGCTTTTGAACTGTGGTGTTGAAGAAGACTCTTGAAAGTCCCTTGGACCAACAAGAAGATCAAACCAGTCAATCTTAAAGGAAATCAGTCCTGAATATTCATTGGAAGGACTGATGCTGATGGATTTCCCAGGCAAGAGTACTGGAGTGGGTTGCCATTTCCTTCTCCAGGGGATCTTCCCAACCCAGGGGGTTGAATCCAGGTCTCATGCATCACAAGATGATTCTTCATCACTGAGCCACCAGGAAAGGTGACACGTTTCAAATATATTCCCCCTAGAAAACCTTGATGAATCATGCTTTCACAACTGCTACTTTCATCTGACCTAAATCCCTTGAGTGGTACTTAAATTTTACTTTTTCTTTATGTCCTCAGTAAAAAGTTGGAGAACAGTCCGTCGGTCATTTTCACTGTATAATGAACCTGGACTTGGAGATCATTTAGCTGTCTCTCTTTTACTCTTCTCTCTTTTTGTGTAAACAGTTCTAGCTGTTTGCCTTTTCTCATCAATCATACTTTATAAACTTAGGAGAAATAAAGAAGAAAAAAAATGTGTTTTTCCCCCCGAGGACAACTGCATGAGGAATAAAGGAATTGTACATTTGTCTCCTGGCAGGAGAAGGTGCAGACAAGGTCAGCCTGGAGACTGGACCCGAACAGACTACAGCGCTGTCCTGCTGGGCAACCCCCTCGCGAAGGCTGCTGGGACTACAGTTGAGTCAGTTACTTTGGCTTCCAGATTTGGCGGGGAAAGAAACGAGGAACTCAGCACTGTCTCTTCCCTCCCTAAAGAGAATTCAAAGACCACATTTGAGCTTATTCTCCCGAACATATGTCCATTTTTTGAAAAACAGCTAAAATTCTTGCCTCTTGGACCCACCCTTTGCTCTCTCACCTTATTAGAGATAGAGAAACAATTTCAGGATCTAGCCACAGATTTAGTCTGTGTGTCCTTAGCAGGCAAGAGTCTTTCTTGGGGTTTCTATGCACAATTAATGACATCACAATTGTTAACAACTGCAATTCTGGCAATGACTATAGAAACCCACACTCGCTGAGTTGCTATGTGCTGGCCATCCCACTTATGTCCTTTGTAAGATTTATTTAACTTCAGTCTCTCAATGGCCTTGCAAGTTCCTATTCCCATTTCACAGACAAGAAATGTAGCCAGGGAGGTCATGTTACTTGCCGGAGGCTGAGCCAAGATGTGAAACCTGATCTGAGTATCCCCCCTACCCCAACTCTTGCCAGTTTGTAATATCACATCTCACTGCGTTGCCTCCCGGGTATCAGCCTTCCCTAGAGAACTGTTTTCAACCTCATCCAGTACTATCCCAGGAGCCTCTGGCCCTAGCTCCACGTCATGGATGAATCAACCTCAGTACTGGGTGCCCCAGCGGATTCGCAGGCTGGTCTAACCCTCCACGGGTGATGAATGCATCTTTCCTGTAGCCCAGGCCCACGTCTTCCACTCCACTGGGGAAAACAGGGCGACTCTGAACAGTGTCCTCCTTTGGAGCTTTTCTGTGCATCCTAGGTCAACTCTGCCAGAAAAAGGAAGGGGAATTGGGCCTTGACTTCCAGGTGAAGAGTGCCGCCCATCTCTACCTTGTGTGGAGCAGTACTGCCACCGTGCGGACAGACAGGCTCAGTACAGTTCAGTTCGCTCAGTCGTGTCCCACTCTGCGACCTCACGGACTGCATCAAGCCAGGCTTCCCTGTCCATCATCAACTCCCGGAGCTTGCTCAAACTCATCTCCACTGAGTTGGTGATGCCATCCAACCATCTCGTCCTCTGTCGTCCCCTTATCTTCCTGCCTTCCATCTTTCCCAGTATCAGGGATTTTTTCTAATGAGTCAGTTCTCGCATCAGGCGGCCGAAGTATTGGAGCTTCAGCTTCAGCATCAGTCCTTCCAATGAATATTCAGGACTGATTTCCTTTAGGATTGACTGGTTGGATCTCCTTGCAGTCCAAGGGACTCTCAAGAGTCTTCTCCAGCACCACAGTTTCTAAGCATCAATTCTTCGGCACTCAGCCTTCTTTATGGCCCAGCTCTCACATCCATACATGACTACTAGAAAAACCATAGCTTTGATTACATGCACCTTTGTTGGCAAAGTAATGTCTCTGCTTTTTAATATGCTGTCTAGGTTGATCATAGCTTTTCTTTCAGGGAACAAGTGTCTTTTAATTTCATGGCTGCAGTTACCATCTGCAGTGATTTTGGAGCCCCCCAAAATAAAGTCTGACACTGTTTCCATTGTTTCCCCATCTATTTGCCATGAACTGATGGGACCAGATGCCATGATCTTAGTTTTCTGAATGTTGAGGTTTAGGCCAACTTTTTCACTGTCCTTTTTCACTTTTATCAAGAGGCTCTTTAGTTCTTCTTCAATTTCTGCCATAAGGGTAGTGTCATCTTCATATCTGAGGTTATTGGTATTTCTCCCGGCAATCTTGATTCCAGCTTGTGCTTCATTCAGCCCAGCATTTCTCATGACATACTCTGCATATAAGTTAAATAAGCAGGGTGACAATATACAGCCTTGACAAACTCCTTTCCTGATTTGGAAACAGTCCATTGTTCCATGTCTGTTTCTAACTGTTGCTTCTTGACCTGAATACAGGTTTCTCAGGAGGCAGGTCAGGTGGTCTGGTATTCCCATCTCTTGAAAAATTATCCACAGTTTGTTGTGATCCACATAGTCAAAGGCTTTGGTGCGGTCAATAAAGCAGTAGTAGATGCTTTTCTGGTATTCCCTTGCTTATTCGATGCAACGGATGTTGGCAATTTGCTCTCTGATTCCTCTGCCTTTTCTAAAACCAGCTTGAACATCCTGGCTTGGAGAATTTTAAGTACTGCTTTGCTAGCATGTGATATGAGTGCAACTGTGTGGTAGTTTGAGCATTCTTTGGCATTGCCTTTCTTTGGGATTGGAATGAAAACTGATCTTTTCCAGGCCTGTGTCCAATGCTGTTTTCCAAATTTGCTGGCATACTGAGTGCAGCATTTTCACAGCATCATCTTTGAGGATTGAAACAGCTCAACTGGAATTCCATCACCTCCTCTAGCTTTGTTCGTAGTGATGCTTCCTAAGGCCCACTTGACTTCACATTCCAGGATATCTGACTCTAAGTAAGTGATCACAGAATCGTGTATCTGGGTCATGAAGATCTTTTTTGTACAGTTCTGTGTATTTTTGCCACCTCTTCTCAATAGCTTCTGCTTCTGTTAGGTCCATACAATTTCTGTTCTTTATTGTGCCCATCTTTGCGTGAACTGTTCCCTTGGTATCTCTAATTTTCTTGAAGAGATCTCTAGTCTTTCCCATTCTATTTTTTCCCTCTGTTTCTTTGCATTGATCACTGAAGAAGACTTTCTTATCTCTCCTTGTTATTCGTTAGAACTCTGCATTTAAATGGGCATATCTTTCCTTTTCTCCTTTGCCTTTAGCTTCTCTTCTTTTCTCAGCTATTTGTAAGGTCTCCTCAGACAACTATTTTGCCTTTTTGCAATTCTTTTTCTTGGGGATGGTCTTGATCAGTGTCTCCTGGCTATGGCTGGACAGACACAGTGGCAGAGAAAGTTGGGGACCTCCTGAGCAGTCAGCTCCTGTTCAGGCATGTATTTAATGTTGACTGAGCACCTACCGACTATTGCCATGAACTCAGATCACCTCCTTCTGTTGCTGCTACTGCTGCTGCTGTGTAAATTCCTTCTCTGGGTAGGTCATTACATGATGCCAACAATTTAGGCTATAGTGAATGTTTAACATTTATTCATCATTTATTTAGAGCGCTTTCATCTAGCTCTGATTCATACCAGATATTATAAAGATACACCAACTTTGTGCAGTGGGATTTTCTTTGCTTCCGAGGCTTTGAAGACAAGAGGCGACAGAAAAAGGGCTTCAGAGTTACTTAACTCCATCTCAATGGTATTAAAGTTACATGTGTATTTCTATTAAACACTTCTGCTTCCTTTTGTTTTAATAGTTTAATAGTGTATTGAAAGCATACCATAGGAAATAGAGAGAAGCATAAAATCATTCCTTGCAACCCCTTTACAATTAACATTTTGACATATTTCCTCTCTATCTTTTTTCCTGCATTTCTCGGGGTTGATGTAACCATGCTTGCATATGATGTAGTAGTTCACTTTATTGATCTGGCACTATATCATCATCATAGCTGATACATCCTGAGCACCCATGATATTCCAAGCCCTTTATTAGGGGCTTCAATAGGGGTTTCCTCTCATGAAGCCATAGAACAATCTCAGGAGATAGTATCATTTTTCCCCTTTTAATAGAAAAGACAGTTGAGGCTTAGAGGGGATCTGTATGGCTCTTGTCTCTCATAAGTCTGTCCCACGTTATGCATTGCTATAGTAATGATCATTTAATCTCTATGGTATTAATGCATTTCATTTATCCATGTTCCCTCCTTCACCTACCTACTTGCCATCATTTTAAATCTTTCAGTTCAGTTCAGTCACTCAGTCGTGTCTGACTCTTTGCAACCCCATGAACCGTAGCGAGCCAGGCCTCCCTGTCCATCTCCAACACCTGGAGTTTACCCAGACTCATGTCCTCCGAGTCAGTGATGCCATCCAGCCATCTCATCCTATGTCATCCCCTTCTCCTCCTGCCCCTAATCCCTCCCAGCATCAGGGTCTTTTCCAATGAGTCAACTCTTTGCATGAGGTGGCCAAAGTACTGGAGTTTCAGCTTTAGCATCATTCCTTCCAAAGAAATCTCAGGGCTGATCTTCAGAATGGACTGGCTGGATCTTCTTGCAGGCCAAGAGATTCTCAAGAGTCTTCTCCACCACAGTTCAAAAGCATCAATTCTTCGGCGCTCAGCTTTCTTCACAGTCCAGCTCTCACATCCATACATGACCACTGGGAAAACCATAGCTTTAACTAAATGGACCTTTGTTGGCAAAGTAATGT
>SJYX01006217.1:211419-244896 GCA_006410675.1 Oreotragus oreotragus
TCTGGTATTCCCATCTCTTTCAGAATTTTCCACAGTTTATTGTGATCCACACAGTCAAAGGCTTTGGCATAGTCAATAAAGCAGAAATAGATGTTTTTCTGGAACTCTCTTGCTCTTTCGATGATCCAGTGGATGTTGGCAATTTGATCTCTGGTTCCTCTGCCTGTTCTAAAACCAGCTTGAACATCTGGAAGTTCACAGTTCACGTATTGCTGAAGCCTGGCTTGGAGAATTTTGAGCATTCCTTTACTAGCGTGTGAGATGAGTGCAATTGTGCGGTAGTTTGAGCATTCTTTGGCATTGCCTTTCTTTGGAATTCGAATGAAACTGACCTTTTCCAGTCCTGTGGCCACTGCTGAGTTTTCCAAATTTGCTGACATATTGAGTGCAGCACTTTCACAGCCTCAGCTTTGAGGATTTGAAATAGCTCAACTGGAATTTCATCACCTCCTCTAGCCTTGTTCATAGTGATGCTTTCTAAGGCCCACTTGACTTTGTACTCCAGGATGTCTGGCTCTAGGTGAGTGATCACACCATCATGATTATCTTGGTCATGAAGATCTTTTTCGTACAGTTCTTCTGTGTATTCTTGCCACCTCTTCTTAATATCTTCTGCTTCTTTTAGCTCCATACCATTTCTGTCCTTTATCGAGCCCATCTTTGCATGAAATGTTCCCTTGGTATCTCTAATTTCCTTGAAGAGATCTCTAGTCTTTCCCAATCTGTTGTTTTCCTCTATTTCTTTGCATTGATTGCTGAGGAAGGCTTTCTTATCTCTCCTTGCTATTCTTTGGAACTCTGCATTCAGATGCTTGTATCTTTCTTTTTCTCCTTTGCTTTTTGCTTCTCTTCTTTTCACAGCTATTTGTAAGGCCTCCTTAGACAGCCATTTTACTTTTTTGCATTTTTTTTTTTCCCATGGGGATGGTCTTGATCCCTGTCTCCTATACAATGTCACGAACCTCCGTCCATAGTTCATCAGGCACTCTATCTATCAGATCTAGGCCCTTGAATCTATTTCTCACTTCCACTGTATAATCATAAGGGATTTGATTTAGGTCATACCTGAATGGTCTAGTGGTTTCCCCCACTTTCTTCAATTTCAGTCTGAATTTGGCAATAAGGAGTTCATGATCTGAGCCAAAGTCAGCTCCTGGTCTTATTTTTGCTGACTATATAGAGCTTCTCCATCTTTGGCTGCAAAGAATATAATCAATCTGATTTTGGTGTTGACCATCTGGTGATGTCCATGTGTAGAATCTTCTACACATATTTAAATCTTTAGTTACTGTTAGTATTTTTTGCCGATGTAAACATTGCTGCAACACACATCTCTCAAGACTTTTTTTATATGGTTAGGATTAATTTCTTAGGGTAGCTTCTAAGAAGTAGGTTTCTCAGTCAAGATTCTGAGTCTTTTTATGGTTGTTGGTATTTTCAAATTGCTTCTCAGTGGCGCTGGGCAAATTTCTACAATTAGCCTGCCATTGGTAATGTACAAGAGTGCCAGTTTCATAGCATCTTCACCACCGAATGTTGTTTTTTTCTAACCTAAAAGATGATAAAGGATTTGATAAATAAATCTGTGATAAATGGATTATTTTGTGCTATTTCATTGTCAGAGAAGGTGAAATCACTTTCACTTCTCACCACCTGCACAGGTACATTCTACCTCCTTTCACACAATCCTAGAACATCTCTGTGGTCTTGGGCCCACTTAAACCAACAGTTTTTAACCTAGGGCCCATGGATAGACTTCTAGGGGTCTGTGAACTTATTTGGGGAATAATTATATGTTTATTTTTACAGACTAGTCACTGAGGTACTACTCCTTTCATTGTTAGTGTAGGCAACAAATCTCAATGGTATTAGCAGTAGTTGTGTTATCATTTGGAGAAGGCAATGGCACCCCACTCCAGTACTCCAGCCTGGAAAATCCCATGGATGGAGGAGCCTGGTAGGGGGCAGTCCACGGGGTCGCTAAGAGTCAGGCACGACTGACTTCACTTTCACTTTTCACTTTCATGCATTGGAGAAGGAAATGGCAACCCACTCCAGTGTTCTTGCCTGGAGAATCCCAGGGACGGGGGAGCCTGGTGGGCTGCCGTCAGTGGGGTCGCACAGAGTTGGACACGACTGAAGCACCTTAGCAGCAGCAGCAGCATTGTTATCATTTATGTTCAGCGACACTTTGAAATTAGCTATTAGACATGCTGCTAGAACTTGTGTTTTGATGTGTTAATAAACAAACACATTTATTAACATATTACGCATTGGTTTACAAAATATTTTGATGATTGTATTTCAGTATAGTTGTTTTTCTTTGTAATGTGTGTGTTTTATTTCTAAAATAAAAACATTACTTTCAAACTACTATTCTAAGAAGTACTTCCCTGATGGCTCACCATTAAAGAATCCACCAGCAATGCAGGAGGTACAGGAGCGGAGGGTTCTATCCCTGAGTGGGGAAGATCCCCTGGAGAAGGGAATGGCAACCCACTCCAGTATTCTTGTCAGAAAAATCCCATGGATAGGGAAGTCTGGTGGGTACAGTCCAAAGGGTGACAAAAAATTGGACACGACTGAGCAACTAAGCAAATAATCGTTTTCCTTTGTAGTGTGTGTGTTTTATTTTTAAAATAACAACATTACTTTCAAAATACTATTCTAAGAAGAGGGCCATAGGCTTCGCTACCTACCGGTAGAGTCATAGCAAAAATAAAGTTTAAAATTCCTGTCCTACAAATCTTCACTGCAGAAGAATTCCAAATAATAAATGTAGATGCTTCCTTTCCATGGATAGAACTCAATTCCTGTCCCCTTGAATATCCACTGGACTTAGTGATTCATGTCTGAAGAACAGCACATGAAAAGGGAAAAGAGTGACTCCACAGTGGAGAAGCGTGCAGACATCACCTTCGCCGAGTGCCCAAGGTCAGCACAACCACTGAGAAGTCATGTTCCAGCACTCTTGCTGCAACGAGAAGGGCACTCCACCTCTGTGACGTTCTTCCCCTAAATCCAGAACCCTGGTCTGATCACGAGGACTATCAGACAACCCAAATCCAAAGATGTTCTACAAAATACCTGAAAGATATCCTAAAAAAAAAAAAGCAAGGATATAAAGAATAAGGAAAACCAGAGAAACTACCCTGGACTGGAAAAGCCTAAGGAGACAGAATGGCTAAGTGTAAACTCGTCCTTGGATGAGATACTAGCACTGAAAAAGGACATCGGTAGAAAAATTGTTGTAATCTAAATGAAATATGCAGTTTTAGTTAGTAGTACTGTATCAGTGCTAATTCTCTAGTTTTAAAGAAGAATTTACTGAAGTATAGTTGATTTACAATGTTGTGTTAGTTTCAGATGTACAGAAAAGTGTATCAGTTATACAAATACCTATTCCCTTTTATTAAGGTTCTTTTCCCGTGTACGCCACTACAGAATGTTGAGTGGAGTTTCCTGTGCTCCACAGTGGGCCCTTATTACTTGCGTGTCTCATGTACAGTAGTGTGTATATGACAATCCCAACCTCCCAATTTCTCTCCCCCTTCCTCTGGTAACCTAAGTTTGTTTTCTAGATCTGTAACTCTACTTCTGTTTTGTAAATAAATTCATTTGTACCTTTTATTAGATTCACGTGTAGTGATATGAAATTTGTCTTCCTGTGTCTGATTTACTCCACTCAGTATGATACTCTCTAGGTCTATCCATGTTGCTGCAAACGGCTTTGTTATTTTTTTTTTTTATGGCCGAGCAATAGATGAAATGAAAAAAATGCAAAAAGGTTGTCTGAGGAGGACTTCTTATAGCTGAGAAAAGGGGAGAATCAAAAGGCAAAGGAGAAAAGGAAAGATATATCCATCTGAATGCAGAGTTCCAATGAATAGCAAACAGAGATAATAGCCATCCTAAGTGACCAATGTAAAGAAATAGAGGAAACAATAGACTCAGAAAGACTAGAGATCTCTTCAAGAAAATTAGAAACACCAAGGGAACATTTCATGCAAACATAAGCACAATAAAGGGCAGAAATGGTCTGAACCCAACAGAAGCAGAAGATATTAAGAAGAGGTGGCAAGAATACAAGGAGAACTATACAAAAAAGATCTTCAGGACCCAGATAACCATGATGGTGTGATCACTCACCTAGAGCCAGACATCCTGGAGTGCAAAGTCAAGTGGGCCTTAGGAAGCATCACTATGAACAAAGCTAGAGGAGGTGATGGAATTCCAGTTGAGCTAATTCAAATCCTCAAAGCTGAGGCTGTGAAAGTGTTGCACTCAATATGCCAGCAAATTTGGAAAACTCGGCAATGGCCCACAGGCCTGGGAAAAGTCAGTTTTTATTCCAATACCAAAGAAAGGCAATGCCAAAGAATGTTCAAACTACTGCACAAGTGTACTCATTATTCAAATCCTCAAAGCTGAGGCTGTGAAAGTGTTGCACTCAATATGCCAGCAAATTTGGAAAACTCGGCAATGGCCCACAGGCCTGGGAAAAGTCAGTTTTTATTCCAATACCAAAGAAAGGCAATGCCAAAGAATGTTCAAACTACTGCACAAGTGTACTCATCTCACACGCCTGCAAGGTCATGCTAAAAATCCTTCAAGCTAGGACTCAGCAGTACATGAACTGAGAACTTTCAGATGTTCAAGCTGGATTTAGAAAAGGCAGAGAAACCAGAGATCAAATTGCCAACATCTTAGCTGTGTTCCCTCCCTGTTATTTACCTGGGGCCGAACTATGGTGGACCAAGGAGGGTAGTGGCGACCTCCTTCAAACGGTCCCACCCATGCCCTGCTAGTGTACTGGGTGGTATGTACTGTAGTGCCTATTACAGCCCTGAATGTTCATTGAAAGGACTGATGCTGAAGCCGAAGCTCCAATACTTTGGCCACCTGATCCAAAGAGCCAACTCATTTGAAAGACCCCGATGCTGGGAATGATTGAGGGCAGGATGAGAAGGGGGCAACAGGATGAGATGGTTAGATGGCATCATCAACTCAATGGACATGAGTTTGAGCAAACTCCGAAAGTTAGGGAGCCTTGCATGCTGCAGTCCATGGAGTCACAAAGAGTCAGACACAACTGAGCAACTAAACAACAACAATTACAGTGCTCAGCACTGTGTCTGGCTCAGATAAAGCACTCTCTGAACGGGAGTCAGCAGATCCCACTGTTATTATTATAGATGTTGTTAGTGTATCCCAGGATGTGGGGGGTCTAGTGGGAAAGAGGCTGAGGAAAATAGAATGTATTCAGGGTATTTAATTTGAAACTATTTTAGCCTTTATAGGTGAGATCACAGAGGAAAGGTGAGTCTTTGTTTCCATAGAATAAATTTGCCAGCTCTTGTCTGAAAGCTTCCACCTTTTCAGTTAATGCTGACAATGTCATGTACCCCATCAGGAAGAGAGAACATAAATATGAGAGTAGGAAATTCCAGAGCAATGGAGAAATCCAGTCGTGGCTCATATGTATCCTCTCTGCTTGCTCCGTCACCTCCTTACTTTGTCTCATATTCTCTCCTCTCCTTCCCACTCCACCCCATCTCTCTGCTTATTCACTTTGATTAGACTTTGGAAGACTTAAAATATCTTCCCTTTGAAAAGGGCCTGGCCTGGTCAATGATGTTTATAAGTCAACATTTAAGAATCACTTTCATTTACTAACAAGCTCCATCTTCCCTGGTGGCTCAGATGATAAAAGCGTCTGTCTTCAATGCAGGAGACCCAGGTTCGATCCCTGGGTCAGGAAGATCCCCTGGAGAAGGAAATGGCAACCCACTCCAGTACTCTTGCCTGGAGAATCCCAAGGACGGAGAAGCGTGGTAGGCTACAGTCCATGTCACAAAGAGTCAGACATGACTGAGCGACTTCACTTTCTTTGTTTCTTTCCATCGTCTAAGAAACTCCAGAGCCAGCCAAGTCAAGATATTTTTAAAAAAATATAAAAGAAGACTGAGGGCTGCTAAAGCTTCAGAACAACACACAATAGACAACAGACCACCAGCTGGAGGGCCCAAGAGTGGGAAAAGCTGGTACATACTTGATTCAGATGTTAACCAAAGATTACCGATAGTCTGCTTAATCTGCAAAGGATTACCTTAACAGGAGTCAGACTGCCTCTTCTGACTTATGTTTAACCGTGGAATTTTTGAGTGATGGCAGGTTGGCCCTTCCAGCCACAGCAGCTGCTCAGGCTATGGGGCCCACTGAGAAGTGATCTGAGTGAAGGGTTCAGTTTGAGGGGTTTTTTTGTTCTGTTTGTTTGGGTTTTAGCTTTGTTTTTAGCATTTACTGGCTGAGCATTCCTTCCATGTATCTGGGCCTTCCTGGTGCAGAAAGCACATTTATTTTTGGATCATTTCATTTGACATTCCCAGCAGGTGTGAGAGGCAGGCTGTCCAGGAGTCTCAAACCCTTGTTTACAGATGAGGAAACTAATACTCAGAGAATTATGATTTTTCAGGGTCAAATAATTAGTATATGGCAGAGTTACAACTGCATTATTCAATTCTCTGCTATTAGGAGGGTTAACAATTCAGAGATAAAGACAGTGTGATATGCTTAATATTGCTTAGCCATGCAGTGTCTGACTCTTAGCAGGGCCTCAAAAGGATTGGAAGGGTGGATAGATGTGCACATGAGCAAATGGAACTCCTGGAAGTTGGAAAGTGGGTCTTTTTCACCTTTGTACCCCTGGTGCCACTATTGTGCTTTGACATACAGGACCCACTTAATAAATATTTGTTGACTGAACAATCCACTTACGAAGGTTAGCTTTCTGAAGCTTTAAAGAATAGAAGAGGCTGGACTTCTCTGGTGGTACAGTGGATAAGAGTTTACCTGCCAGTGCAGAGGACGCAGGGTCAGTCCCTTGTCCGAGAAGATTCCACATGCCGCTGGCAACTAAAGCCCATGTGGCACAACTACTGGAGCTCAAGTGCTCTAGGGACCGAGAGCCCCGGCTAATGAGACCCTGTGCTGCAGCTACTGAAGCCTGTGCACACAGCTGGAGTGGCCTCTGCTTGCTGCAGAGAAAACCCATGTGCAGCAACAAAGACCTAATGCAACCAAAAAAAATTATTGGAAAAAAGAATAGAAGGGGCTGAGAAATGCAGTGTGACTGTCATTATTATTATTTATTGACATATTATTCACCACACTTTGATGTAAAAAGACCTCCCATTCATTCACGTATTTATTCAACAAATATTACTGAGAGCCTGTTGAGTACTCAGTTCTGTTCTAGGTATTAGTGATATAACAGTAAACAAAGGTAAAGTCTCTCATCAAAATCACCTTCTGTTTGGGAATGACAGATAACAAGCAACTAAACAGACAACATTAATAATACTTAGAAAATTAAGCAAGCGAGGAAAGAAGAGAGTGATGCTGAAGGGGTTGCTATTTTCTCCATGAAGGTCTCTCTGATACTGTGATATCTGAGCAGAGACCCAAAAGAAGTGGTGGGGTGAGTCATGAGGTGTTCCAGGGGAAAAGCATTTCAGGCAGAGGAAACAGACAGTGCAAAGATGCTGAGTCTGCTTGGAGGGTCTGAGGAATACCTAGGAGGCTAGTGTGACTGGAAGGGAGTAAACGAGACAGACAGTTCCAAGAGATTAAAGGATTTTGAGCACAAGAGTGATGGTCTCCCCAGACCTTCCTTGATTTAGCTCACCAGTTATTGCCCACAGCTAAACCAGCAGCATGGCATGAGTACCAGGACAAACAGATAGACAAGAACTACACACGAGGCTGCAATGACCCTATCCCCACCCAGCACTGGCTCCAGTGTGCTCACATTGACTACAAATGCTCATTCTAGGCCAGCTGTAGCCATGGCTTGCCAAGACCTCAGTGGCTATCACGGAGTGCTGTGAGGGCCTTGGCGGTCAAGTACGCCAAGCCGTTTAATCAAGCTACAAGTTCAGTCCGGCCTCTCAGGTGGTTGGCCTCCTAGTCCTAAAATCTCTCAGGTTTAAAATTCTGTGACCTAACCTTGTAAGTTTTAAATCTATACTTAGATTTTTACTTTTTTTTTCAATAAAGAATAGGAAAGAATGTGTACATTAAAAGAACACTTTTTTTTTCCAATAGACTTTATTTTTAGGACAGTTTTAGACTTTTAAAAATATTGCGAAGATAATTGAGAGAGTTCTCACATACCCCGCAGCCAGTTTCCTCTATTATTGACATTTTACATCAGTATGATATACTTTGCAATTATTGAACTAATATTGATCCACTAAAGTCCATAGTTCAGCCAGATTTCCGTCGTCTTCTCTAATGTCTTTCTGATCTAGGACACCACATTGCATTCTCTCTCCTTAGGCTCTTCTTGGCTGTGAGCTTTCCTTGCTTGGTAACTTTGAGAGTTGTTTTTGTTGTGAGGATCTTTCAGTGCAGCATGTGGGATCTCGTTCACTAACCAGAAACCAAGCGCGGGCCCCTGCGTTGGGAGTGTGCTGTCTTAGTCACTGGACCGCCAGAGGAGTCCCAGCCTTGAGAGTTTGGAAGAGTACTGGTCAGGGAGTTTTAGGAAGGCTCTCTGTAGAAATGTGTCTGGTACTTTTTCTCATGATTCGACTTGGGGGCTGTGGGTCTTAGAGCTCAAGATCACAGAGGTACCCTTTCCTCGCATCATTAGCGGCACACATCATCGTGGTTTATCACTGTTGACGTGGCCCTGGCTCACCCAGCTGAGGTATGCTTGTCGGGTCTCTCCACTGTCCCCTTTTATATACACTACTCTTTGGAAGGACGTCCACACTTAAGGAATAGAAAGTGTGCTCTCCTTCCTTAGAATTAGCCATTTCTCCAGGGAGTCCTGGTTCTTCTGATTGAAGAATGATATCAGAAATCAGTATCCATTGCTACCAAAGTATTGTTGTTTCTCGGCCCTCTCATCTGACAGAGCAAGGAAAAAAAAGAATATATATATATATATATATATATGTATATGTACACACACACTAACCTGTGTATAAATACATCTCTGTAGATATTTCTATATGTGTGTGATAAGCGACCCTATGGAACATAGCCCACCAGGCTCCTCTGTCCATGAAATTCTCCAGGCAAGAATACTGGAGTGGGTTGCCATGCCATCCACCAGGGACGGAACCTACGTTTCCAGCACCTCCTGCATTGGCAGGCAGGTTCTTTACCACTAGCAGCACCTGGGAAGCCCATTTCTGTATGTAACCATCTGTATTTCTGTTGAGGTAGAAACATGAGCTCATTCTGATGTCTCCAACTCTAATCTATGACCACATGGATTCTTCTAGCCTCCTCCCCTTACTTATCTGTACAAAGGTCTCCATGGAAAACAGCTCTATCAGTGAGAGTGCAGTGCTGATGTTCCTTTAGTCTTATAGATTCCATTCATTGCCAAAGCTACTTAGGCCAGCACTTCTCCCCAGGCCTCTTCAGTGGGGTGGCTTTATATATTTATAATACAGTTAGACTCTCGTCACCATCTGCATTCCTTCCTGAGATCTGAAGGGCACGCTTTTTAATTTACATTTTATCTCAGATAATAAGTCAATTTATTTTAGATAATAAATTTATAGAGAAAAATCACCATGAGAAACAAAATAGTCCAGTCATACTTTCTCATTTTCCCAGGGTGTTTTTTTTTTCAAGTAATTTTCACGTTATATAAGTAATACATTAATACAAGTTAAAGTCCCCTTTAATACTCTTCCAAGCCCAATTCCTCTGCTAGTGGTAAACGCTTTTCTTCATCTGAGATGTGATGTGTCTGTGCATGCTTTTCTCTTGCACTTGTAGCTGCATATATATATATATATACTGATAGAAAATGACTAATATTGCTGTATATGTTTGAACATAAATGGTATCATACATGACTTCTGCAACTTGATATTCTCCAGACTATTCATCTTGGTTGTCTTTCAAGTCTGTGTATGGCTTTGTGCCTCGTGAATTTCATTGCATAGAATGGACATGTTGATTACAATCCTGGGGTTTTCCTCCTACTATTACCAGCTATGCTGCAGGAGTAGTCTTGTACATGTGCAGTGTTTCCCCAGGAATTGCTGGGGCATAGAGATGCACATTTTAATTGTAACAGCTACTGTCAAATTACCCATCAGCATATTCAAGCTAGAAAAAAAATCTTGTTCTATATTATGTGACTGAGAGGAGAGAGAGGAGGATCCAATTGCTAGTTTTTAATTTGTCTTAATGTTTCTCCCTGGAGAGTAGTAACTATGGGGTAAGACCTATTGTGTGTTATTTAAAAGAACCTCATGCTGTGATGATTTCAATCATTTCTAAAATGTTAATAGTTAATTTATTAGAAGAGGGGCAGTGTGGTAGAGTGGTCTATCCACTCTCAGACACTGATTCTAAACAGATGCTGCAGCAGTTGTATGAATCTGCAGGAGCTCCTCATTTGCTTACAGGGGCCTGGAATGCCACAGTCACAGAAGGACCACGATAGCAGATACCAGGTGAGATTCTTCCTGGCCTCTCACAGGCTCCTGATGAGTAGGAAGTTCATGAGTTTACTCATTCAGCCATCATGGGCTAAGAGCTGGGCACTGGGATGCCTTTTTGCCTTCAGTTACTCAGGCAGATTGGAAATGCCCAGAATGCCTCTGCAGAGGTAACCACTGCATCTCTGAACCTTCCTTTCCTGTTTGACTGAGTGTATGTCGGACACCAGGCAAGAAGCCTGGCACAGAGGGGACAGAGGTGAGGGTGGCATGCCGCTGCCATGGGCTTGATCACAGCAGCTTCGCCAGCTGTTACGTTGACCCTCAGGTCCGTCTTGGTTTGCTTCCACTAAATGGCAAGTGAGACACTTTCTGTGCTGCCTGCAAGACTGGGGGTGTGTTAAGTATCCTAAAATAATGTGAGCAGTGGATTCAATCCTTCTGCACGTGCCAGATGTGCACCCCTCCCAGCGGCACTCTCACAGCCTTCTTTGTGCTCCTGGACTTATTTCCCGGATGATTGGGAGTTAGGATGGATGTGTGCAAGCTAATAACGTGCTGTTCTGCCAGTTCATCAGAAATGGAAAAATTAAATTAAAAACTTGCTCACCATGTTCCCATTCTGATTAATCAGAACCAGGTATGCGCATGGCATTCAAAGAGAAGATTGCTCCAAAGAGGATGCACTCACACAACTTAACCGTGGGAAGGCAGAGATGATGCCATCTGAGGATGAGATGAGGAAGGATTCAATCAGATTTTTTTTTTAAGGTTTATGGAGCATCTTTCATTGCACACTAATTATTAGGTGCTTATTCTCCCAATAGTCCCGTAATTTGCCACAGCTGACTCTAGAGTGGGGAAGGCAGAGATGAACAGGATCTGGTTGTTTCCACTTAGAGATCTTTCCTAGCTTTTCTCAGAGCAAAGGGGATTCCTCTTGTCTGATGAATGGTCAAGCAGTAAACTCTCTTTCTTTTCTCCTCAACACTGTATTCTGGATCTGGTTTGTCCTGTGTAGTGGACCGAACTGTGCACCCTAAAAAATAAGCACAAACCCTACCCACCCCCTGCCTATGAATGTGACCTGATTTGGAAATAACATCTGCAAAAATAATTGAGTTAAGATGAGGTTGTATTGGGTTAAGGTGGGCAGTAAACTCAAGAGAAAGGAGAGAAAGGTGTGGAAAGAGGCACACAGGGAAGAAGGCCATGTGAACCCAGAGGCAAGAGATGGAAGTGGGGCAGGTGACACCACAAAAGGAGAGACAGGGAGCAGATCCTCCTTCAGATTTTCCATAGGGAACCACCCCTGCCGGCAGTTTGCTTTCGGAACTCTGGCCAGTTGAGCTAGGAAAGAATAAATTCCTGTTGCTTTAAGACACAGTTTACCACACAAAGTTTGTGGTACTTTGTTCCAGCAGTAGAAAACTAATATATCCTGTCTTTTGGTTCTCTTGAAAAAGGAGGTTTTAAACCCAGATATTCTGTTCCCATCAAAGAAAGACCCAGTCCCTCATTGAGCAATGACTTTCACTTCCAAAATCTAGCCTATTTGGCAAGTACTACTTCTCCTGTTCCTCCTGGCTTTGCAACAAAGTCAAGTGCCAGTGGGACAATTTTTTTTTTAATCTTTTTAATTTTTTTTTTAACTTAAAAAAAGAAATCCAAAACAATTGACCCGTTTATCCTACCCCTTGCCTCTGTTTTCTGTATTTATGACTTTGAGGTATGTGTGTATACATATTTATATTTAGTCCCTTACGTAGAGAAATCATATGGTATTTCTCTTTGATTTATTTCACTGAGCATAATGCCCTCAAGGGCCATCCATGTTGTTGCAAATAGCAAGATTTCATTCTTTTTAAAATTAAAAAAAAAACAAGACTCTCTAGTTGCAGCCTGTGGACTTGGTCGCCCCATGGCATGTGGGCTCCTAGTTCCCCGACCGAGGGTCAAACCTATGTTCCCTGCATTGCAAGACAGATTTTTGACCTCTGGACTACCAGGGAAATCCCTCATTCCTTTTTATGCTGAACAGTGTTCTGTTACGTGTGTGTGTGTGTGTGTGTGTGTGTGTGTGTGTGTATAAATATACACACTGCAGTTTCTTTATCCATTTATCCATTGATGGATACTGAGAGTTGTTTCCATATCTTAGCTATGGTAAATAATGCTGCAGGGAAGTGTGCTTGTATCTTTTCAAGTTAGTGTTTTTGTTTTATTCAGATAAATACCCAGAATTAGAATTACTGGATCATGTGGTAGTTGGTACCTCCATACTGTTTTCCTTGGTGGCTACATCTCCACATCCTCACCAACACTTGTTATTTGTTGTCTTTTTGATAACAGTCATTCTAACAGATATGATATCTCATTATGGTTTTAATTTGCATTTCACTGGTGATAAATGAGGTAGAGCATCCTTTCATGTACCCGTTGTCCATATGTATGTCTTCTTTGGAAAAATGTCTGTTCAGATCCGCTGTCCGTTTTGTAACCAGATTATGTGTTTTTCTGCTATTGGGTTGTATGAACATTAACCCATTATCGTATACATATGATTTGAAAATATTTTCCCCATTCAGCAAGTTGCCTTTTTATTCTCTTGATTATTTCCTTTGCTTGTGGAAAGCTTTTTAGATTGATGTGGTCCCATTTGTTTCTTTTTGCCTTTGTTGCTTTTGCTTTTGGTGTCAGATTGAAAAAAATCATCTCCAAAAGCTATGTCAAGGAGCTCACTGTCTATCTTTTCTTCTCTAGGTTCCGTGGTGTCAGGAATAACATTCAAATCTTTAATCCGTTTGAGTTGGTTTTGGTAGATGGTGTAAGATGTGGTCCCATTTCATTCTTTTGCATATTGCTGTCTAGTTGTTCCAGTACCGTTTTTTAAAAATAAGTTTACTTGCTTACTTTTGGCTGTGCTGGGTCTTCATTGCTGTGAGGGTTTTTCTCTAGTTACCACAAGTGGTGGCTACTCTCTAGCTGTGGTTCCAGGCCTTCTCATTGCTATGGCTTCTCTGGTTGCAGAGGACCAGCTCTAGGGTGTGTGGACTTCAGTAGCGGTAGCTCCTGGGATCTAGAGCACAGGTTCAATAGTTGTGACACACAGGCTTAGTTGTGACACACAGGCTTAGTTGCCCCACAGCATGTGGGAATCTTCTGGGACCAGGGATTAAACCTGTATCTAATGCATTGGTAGGCGGATTCTTCACCACTGAGCCACCAGGAAAGCACCCCAACACCATTTATTAAAGAGATTATCTACTTCCTATTATATATCCTTGGCCCCTTTGTTATAAATTAGTTGACTATATATGCATGGATTTATTTCTAGGCTCTCTATTATGTTCCATTGAGCTATGTAATTTTTATACTAATACCACACTGCTTTAATTACTATAGCTTTGTGTTATAGTTTAAAATTAATGAGCATGGTGCCTCTCCTCTTCGTTCTTCCTTCTCAAGGTTAGTTTGGCTATTCAGCTTCTTTTATGGTTTTATACAAATTTTAGGACTATTTGTTCTGTTTCTGTAATGCCATGGCAGTTTGATATGGATTGCATTGAATCTGTAGATTGCTTTTCATTTTCAGTCACGCAGTTGTGTCCGACTCTTTGCAACCCCATGGACTTGGCCTGCCAGGCTCCTCTGTCAATGGCACTTTCCAGGCAAGATAGATTGTTTCGGGTGGTATGGACATTTTAATTAATTATTTATTTATTTGGCTGTGCTGGGTCTTAGTTGCAGCACACAAGATCTTCTGTCTTTGTTGCAGCTTTCAGGATCTTAGCTGTGGCACGTGATCTCTTAGTTGCAGCATGTGGGATCTAGTTTCCTGACCAAGGATCAAACCCTGGCACCCTACATTGGGAGCATGAGGTCCTAGCCACGGACCACCAAAGAAGTCCTGGTATGGACATTTTCTTTATAATTTTATTTATGTCATTTATTTTTGGCTGGGCTGAGTCTTTGTTGCTTCATGGGCTTTTCTCTAGTTGCGGCGAGCCGAGGCTACTCTCAAGTTGCAGTGGCTTCTCTTGTTGTGGAGCATGAACTCTGGGGCACGTAGGCTTCAGTAGTTGCAGCCCATGGGCTCAGTATGGACATTTTAACAATATGAATTCTTCCAGTCCATGAACATGGAATATCTATTTATTTGCATTTTCTTCAGTTTCTTTCACTTAAGTCTTCTTGTTTTCAATATTTAAGTCTTACTCTTCCTTGGTTAATATATCCCTAGATTTTTTATTCATTTAGATGCAGTTTGTCAATGGAATTGTTTTATTAATTTCTCCTTCTGATAGAGTATTATTAGTGTATAGAAACACAGCAGGTTTTTGTGTATCGACTCTGAATGTTACTAAATTTATTAGTTCTAAGAGCTTTTGTGTCCACATGGCAGCCGATAGAATAGCTCAGTGCTGGAATGGACACGTGAAGCCTATTAGTTCCGACCTCATGGCCCAGCTAAACAGTTCAGCACAATGGAGCTGCAGCTTGAAGGTGGAGCTAGAATCTACAAACAGGCCAAACAGAAAGAGTCTGGACCTCCTCACTCTGCAGTGTTCACAGGGAGGAGGCTACAGTGCTGGGGGCCGTCCCAGTTTGTGCCAACCTGAAACACGTAGGCTTTGCCACAAAGCAAAACATGTAGGCTTGCACATACAAGGTCCAGGACTTGGCTGGGCAGCATAGTCCTAGGTTCTCTGTGGCCTCTTTCCCTCTGAATGGTGTTTTCCTTCAAAGGATCCATTGAATCTTCCATTTTAAAAAAAAAATCATAAAATTGTGGGATTTTAGAGCTGCAAAAGAACTGAGGTTTAATTTAGTTCAGTTTCCCACCCCATTTTGTTTATAATAATGCCACTTGTTGAATAATAATATGAAATATTTATCGACTATGTACTGTGTGCCAGGAAATTTTCTAAGTGCACTGTGTATGTTAACATATTTGGCAATCACAGCAGAGCTTTGCAGAAGGACTCTCGTTATTCCCAGAGTGTTGATGAGGAAACTGAGGCACAGGGAGTAAAGGAACTTGCAGTAAGACAACTGGCAAGTGGCAGGATCAGGATTCACACCCAGGTTTGTGTAACTCCGAGCCTTCTTAGCCCCCTGTTTCACAGAAACCCCAACACAAAATTATATACCCCACTTCATGCAGCCAGAGAACAAGAGTATCAAGACTTGGGGGCACAATGCTGGAAAACAGGAAGTAGTTCTGTATCTTCTTAATACAGACCCAACCCCAAACATGCGTGCATGTGCAAGCATATGCATGCACTGTCTTGCTCTCTGAGTCTTCCACCTCTGCCTTCCTAGTGTTGGAGGATAGTCCCGTGTCCATGGCTGGATTAAAACGCATTTTGAAGTCACTATGAAGTGACTTCATTTGTATGATGAATGTTACCCAGGGCGTGTGTGGGTGTCTCCTCTCTCGCCGGGGCCAACCGACTGCCCAGAGGCCAGATAAAGCATGGGGCAGGAAGGCTACTGCTTTTTGAAGCCACATCCTGGCCCTGCCATTTAGCACCCAGAGGCTTGGGTGGTTGTGGTCGTTGCTGTCCATGCTATTGGGTGGGTAAAGGGTCTCCCTGCTGAGGATTTCTGCAGGGTCAGAACCAGGACAGAGAAGCCGAGTGTATGAAGGAAAAGTTTCCCTAGCCCAAGGTCCCAAGAGAATGAAGAGGCCACAGGGAGGAAGTGAAACAAGTGGCTTTGCCCAGGTGGAGGGAAGCAGGGCTGCCTCACCAGAGCTGGCTTTGGCTCTGTCTGTCAGACAGGTGGACAGCGGCCCAGGACTGCCCAGTGGATGCCCGAAAGACACTGGCTTCTCTGAGGCAAAGAGAAGGTGCCTGGATGCTAACTCAGAAAAGGGCTGTGTTGACTGTACCCATTCAAGTCTGCACTCTGCATATGTTAATGAACCACCTGCACTGTGGATAGCTACCCGGAGAAGGAACTGTGGTCCAGGGGCTGTACCAAGATCAAGATACCAGGCTTCCTGAGTGGTGTTCAGGCTATGTCAAGAAGTGGATTCCAGGTTTCAGATTCCAGCCCATACCTCCAGGTTTCTTATGGCTTAAGAATTCAATTCTTAATTCAACTACATTTCAGCTTTGGTAGTTATAGAGCCAGAGGACATTTAAGAGGTTATCCGGTCACCCTGGGTTTTGGGAGACTCCAGAATTTGGGACACAGTTGAAGAGGGGCTCCTTTCCTAGTCTCCCTGGCAGCCCAGTCTTTGAGCATAATCTTGGCCAGACCTTTTGTGATGGCTCTCTCTGTTCACTACTGCTTGCTGAAAAGCAGAAATCTACTTCAAAAGCACTGTGCACTCCTTATGTAATTGGCTTTTCTGTCATTTGTGGGGTTTTAGTTTGTCCTTTGTCTGTGAAGCTGCAAAAATCCTAACTCTTCCTGTCTCCACCAAAAGTTCCAGGTATACCCCTGATTTAAATACATATCAGTTTTGCCCAAAATGTAGTCTAATCATTCCTAGATTTAGTTGCCCTTTCTGAGAAGGTCTGGACCCCTGACCAGTATCCACTGTACCTGCTCCTGCTCCAGGTTGAGCAGAAGCCCTGGGCTACCTCTCTGGTGTGTCTGTTTTGGCCATAAGCATCTTGGCTGTAGACATCTTTGTTTGCCACAGGCATTTTCATTGCAGACATTTTCACTGCATATCTCATTGTCTGTGATAGCAATATTAAATAACAGAAACGAAAAGAGAAACATTAAAAAACATAGTGAAACAAAAAATGAGAATTAACAAACAAAAGCAAATTAAAGTCTTTACTGTGAAATACAAAATATTTCGATGCATTTTTCTTCTTTATTTATCTTTGGCTGCACTGGGTCTTCATTGCTATGCAGGCTTTTCTCTAGTTGCGGCAAGTGGGGAGCTACCCTCTAGTTGTGGTGCATGGACTTCTCATTGTGGTGGCTCCTCTTGTTGTGGAGAACAAGCTCTAGGCACTCAGGCTTCCGCAGCTGAAGAGGTGGGCTCAGAAGTTGCACCTCGGGAGCTCTAGGGCGTTGGCTCACCATCTGTGGTTCAAGAGCCTAGTTGGTCCAAGGCACGTGGAAACCTCACGGATCAGGGATGAAATCCATGTCCTTTGCATTGGCAGGCAGATTCTTAGCCACCATACCACCAGGGAAATCCCTGAATACATTTTCATGGCATGGAGAAGGCAATGGCACCCCACTCCAGTACTCTTGCCTGGAAAACGCCATGGATGGAGGAGCCTGGTAGGCTGCAGTCCATGGGGTCGCAAAGAGTGAGCGACTTCACTTTCCCTTTTCACTTTCATGCACTGGAGAAGGAAATGGCAACCCACTCCAGTGTTCTTGACTGGAGAGTCCCAGGGACTGGGGAGCCTGGTGGGCTGCTGTCCATGGGGTCGCTAAGAGTCAGACATGACTGAGCGTTTTCACTTTCATGCACTGGAGAAGGAAATGGCAACCCACTCCAGTGTTCTTGACTGGAGAGTCCCAGGGACTGGGGAGCCTGGTGGGCTGCAGTCCATGGGGTCGCTAAGAGTCAGACATGACTGAGCGTTTTCACTTTCATGCACTGGAGAAGGAAATGGCAACCCACTCCAGTGTTCTTGCCTGGAGAATCCCAGGGACTGGGGAGCCTGGTGGGCTGCTGTCCATGGGGTTGCTAAGAGTCAGACATGACTGAGAGTTTTCACTTTCATGCACTGGAGAAGGAAATGGCAACCCACTCCAGTGTTCTTGACTGGAGAGTCCCAGGGACTGGGGAGCCTGGTGGGCTGCAGTCCATGGGGTCGCTAAGAGTCAGACATGACTGAGCGACTTCACTTTCCCTTTGCACTTTAACGCACTGGAGAAGGAAATGGCAACCCACTCCAGTGTTCTTGCCTGGAGAATCCCAGGGACTGGGGAGCCTGGTGGGCTGCTGTCCATGGGGTTGCTAAGAGTCAGACATGACTGAGCGTTTTCACTTTCATGCACTGGAGAAGGAAATGGCAACCCACTCCAGTGTTCTTGCCTGGAGAATCCTAGGGAAGCCTGGGATGGGGGAGCCTGGTGGGCTGCTGTCTCTGGGATCACACAGAGTCGGACACGACTGAAGTGACTTAGCAGCAGCAGCAGCAGCAGATTCATGGCAATATTGCACAAGTAACTGATTATATTTTGTGGGTTGTACATAAGCGCTTGTCTCTCATTCACTTTATTTTAATATTCATTTATTTAGCTGTGCCAGGCCGTAGTTGCAGCTCTCTGGATCTTTATTTGTGGCATACGAATTCTTAGTTGCAGCATGTGGAATTTAGTTCCCTGACCAGGGATCAAACCCAGGCCCCCTGCCCTGGAAGTGCAGAGTCTGAGCCACTGGACCACCAAGGAAGTCCCTTAACAGTGTGTTATGCTTTGTTGTTGTTGTTGATTATTCTCCTCACTCAGCATCACAGTTTTTCTGTTTCACTCTAACTTCTTCCTTCACTGAGCGAGGTGTCAGTTTCCATATACTCGGATGCACATTGGTGACCGAGCTCCGTGTTGCCTTGTGAAAACTTCCCACCATTGCGTATTCGTGGTGTACTGTCACTTGTCCCTTGACAGACGGACGTTCCAGGGTTCTGTGGGAAATGTGGCTTAGACGCTGTGCCTTCGAATCACCGGAGGATTTGCGAACTGATATGTTATCATTTTCTAGTAGTCTGCAGTCAGGTTTGCCCTCTGTTATTTCACACTTTCCCTTAAGTTTTATCACCATCTTTTCTATTGAGTCAATATACATAGTGCTTCTCATTCACCATTTTAAGACCACATGTCTACTGTTCACTGTATAGACCATTATGAGAGCTAAGATTGGTGCAATATAAGAATAGGAGTCCTGCATCAGTGAAGTGAAACCAAACTGTCAGACTAAACTGTCAGCCAATTATTTTGTCTTCTAAGGCAAGATTGCCTTACGGCCAGTTAGTTCTTCAGTGAAAATGCAGCGAAGATGCTTACAAAGAATGTTCCCAGCTCCCTTCTCTAGGGTTCAGTTATTGCCACGGGGCGGTTTTGAATCCTAACCTAGGGAACCCAGAGACAGGGTGGTGCCTGAGTTTAGGAAACCAGAACAGCCCACAGCCCTGGGTAGCAATTTTGTATGTGGAAGCTCTTTACCCTGTAAGGCCTTCACAGTTGCCTGGATTAATGACTGTAAAAACTACCCATGTCCTTGGAGGGAGCCTCTCAAGTCTTCAGAGGTGGCGGAGGGTCTACCCGCCATGGGTGCTCACGGACTGAATGTGGGAGAAGGGTGTTCCTCGGAGCAAAATCAAGATCTGTTAGTGGGAGAAGAAATGGATGGGGTGGGGGAATGAACTCCGAAAAGGCCAAAATGCCAAACATTCTCTCTAGCTAGCCACTCCTTTTTGTCTCTCCTGAGCTTCCTTTCACTAATCTGTCCTTCAGCTGCTGATTACCAAAGAAAAGAAGAATCTCTCTGTCATAGTGGGGAGTGCTCATGGCCTGGCGACTGTTATAGCTTGCCCTGTGTTATAGCCTCGCTCGTTTTGAAAGCTGGAGGTAATATGGAAACGCTGTAGGCAACCTCATTCCTGGCCCCGGTTCATCATCTGTCTGTGATGTCTTTCATACCTGGAGCTGGTGCTTCTTCGCTCAATCTGGAGACTCCCCCGCGACACCAGCCCTTTCTCCCCATTCGCATTCCCGTGCTACAGCCTTCCTTCTGCTCTGGACTTCCTGTTCTGTTTTTGAACAGTCAGAGCCTGGACACGTGTCTTGGCAGGCTCAGAGCCCCTGTGAATGGTAAGCATCCACCCTGAATACCTGCCCTGCACTGAGAGCCCTGGGTTTCGCCTCCCATCAGCTGTCACCGTCCACCCTCCCAACCTGGCTGGCCACATTTTCTCCTCCTGCTGTCAGCTGTTGAAATGCAAACTGTGTGTGAAGAGTCCTTGCCTGGGAGGTTCCAGAGTTTACAGGTCTGTGCTCTGCCTCTCTGGGGTGCCCTCAGCAACCACACCAGAAGGTGACTGAGGCCCTGCCTCTTTGGAACAGCGAGTCGAGCACACGGTGTTGTAGCTTCCTTAAATCTTCAGTCCTGTCCGCCCAGAGGGTGGAGGCGGATTCCAATTTCTATGGGTTTTTCTGATCACTTAACACATGCCAGGTGGCACACAGGAACCCAGAATCTGGGCCACAGACTTTCTGTCTCTAATCCAAACAAGAACCTCTGCAAAATGTACTGCACTTCCCGTGGGTGCTCGAGCTGGACCCGGGTGGGTAGGTGCCCACATGAATGTTCTTCCCTGTGAGTGGTGTCCTGCTACAGATTACCTGGGAGAGCATGGGGGCTACCTAGCTTAGGGACAGGACTCATTCTAAGAGGTCACCTTGTCGTTGTGTCTATGTCTGGTGCTTTGTTGTTGCTGCTCTTGTTTTACAAGGGGTGCTGTGCTTAGTTGCTCAGTCATGTCCGACTCTTTGCGACCCCATGGAGTGTAGCCCGCCAGGCTCCGCTGTCCATGGGAACTCTCCAGGCAAGAATACTGTAGTAGATTGCCCTGCCCTCCTCCAGGGGATCTTCCCAACCCAGGGATCGAACCCAGGTCTCCTGCATTGTAGGCTGATTCTTTACCATCTGAGCCACCAGGGAAGCCCAAGAACACTGGAGTGGGCAGCCTATCCCTTCTCCAGGGGAACTTCTTGACCCAGGAATCAAACTGGGGTCTCCTGCATCTCAGGCAGATTCTTTACTAGCTGGGCTACCTGGGAAAGGGAGAAGTTTCAAAATGAGAGTTGTGGGATCAGCTTGGGTAATAAAGAATTTTGTTATCAGATTTAATCTTTACCTCCCCCCATGTCCTTTCCTTCATCATGAAAAGATTTTTAATGCATGGTGACATTAACCATTTCATGGTTTTAAATCTTACAAAGAAAAAATTATCATTTTCAACACCTAATTTTTAGTTACTTATATTCTTTTTATATTCTATTATAAAAAATCTTAGAGATTAGTGACAAAAGACACATACTAAAGAATGGGTATGAATATGCAGTTGATAAAAACAAATTCATGTGACCAAGCATGAAAAATGTTCAACCTCACTGATAAATATTAAACCAATGTTTTTCACTTATAAAAATGGCAAAAGTTGATAAATTAATAGTACCCACTGTTAGTGATAAAGAAAGGAAACAGACTCTTTGGAGCTGGTGGATATGTAAGTAGGGGCTCCCTTTCTGCCAGGCATTTGACTGCATGTATTAAGGGCCTGCAATTAAAATTTTTTTTTCTAGGAATTTATATGAAAACATATATACATATATATATATGGAAATGTGTGTAAGCACTTACTTAAAGGACATTCACTACAGAATTATCTATAATAGCAAAAAATTGGAACCAGTAGGAATGTCAAACAGTAAAGGCTGTTAGACTATGAAGTAGACCTCTAAAAATATTTTTTAATGTTTCATGACGAAGAAATTTCATGATAGGAAAAAAAGAGCATTTAACAGGGAAGCCCAACAGATTTTCTGGAAAAACCCAAATGATGTTTTTGGCCAACACAATATAAAGTGCTCAGTACAGTCATATTTTTTAAAAAATATGCATGTACACGTATCTTTAAACAAAAAATGTAGTAATTATGGGTAATTTTTATTTTCTTCCACATTCATACCTGAATTTTCTGAATTCTTAATTACATACTCATAGCTTATATAATTAGATTTTTTTTGTCTTAATGAATGGATAACTTGATAGCTATGCCAGAGTTAAGGTTCTTGAGAACCTACTTTGATTTTGGAGTTTTAAGAGTTTGGATTTTTTCTGGACCAAAATCTAAAAGGATCAGAAAAGAGTTGAGTTCCCATGCAAAGCAGAGTAACTACCTTCATAAAGAATCCCCAAATCCTGAAGGGAATAAGGAAAAAATGAGGTCTGCTCAGGTTTTCATTTTGCCACCTGGACCCATTCATTGAGAATATAAAGGCTAACTACTTACATGTCACAGTGGGATTTTAATTTATGTATGGAGCAATTATTATTATTCTTCATCTTTAAAATAAAAAACCTTTAAATTCTGCTTGTATCTCCTTCTCCTAATTGAAACGTGTACTTGATGGTGGTTTAGGGACAGCATCATTGTTCCCTGAGGCTCCCTTCTTCCTCTCTCACATCCTTTCTTTTTTTCTCCTTCCTCCTTTTTGGGGAAAGGAGGGATCCCTTTTCCTTACCTGTGCCTTAAGCCTGCTGGTGTCTGGTTGGGATGCCCCAGCCCCGGCAGAGATATGAGGGCTACAGGGCTGGAGATGGCTGGTTTGGCCCAGAAAGGACTGGGGTCACCATTGCAGTATTTGGTCTGTGCTTGGAGCTGGGGTTTTTTTTTTGCCACCATTACATCCGCTCCACCTCTGGGATATGGATCTGTGTCTGTTTTCTGATAGACATGCCAGTGATGACTTCCTTCTGGCATGCCAGGTTAGTCGGGTAATAGAGATGAAACAGGGCCAGTGCTTAAATGTGAATTTCTGCCATTCTCAAGGGAGCACTTCCTTCCCTACCACCCTTGGGATTAGAACCCTCAACAATATTGGGAACGTGGGCTCCACGTGGGTGTTAATGTAATGCCTTTAGGCATTGTTTAGATAGCTCCCCTCTCTAGTTATCCAAGACCATAGCACCCAGGATTAAGATCAAGATTAAGGATTCAATTATCCTTAATCTTTCTGAAAACTGGTCTCAGTTTGGTCACCAAAGGGACTCAGGATTCATACTTTTGTAAAGTGAAAGTTGCTCAGTCGTGTCTGACTCTTTGCAACCCCATGGACTATACAGTCCATGGAATTCTCTAAGCCAGGANAAGGATTCAATTATCCTTAATCTTTCTGAAAACTGGTCTCAGTTTGGTCACCAAAGGGACTCAGGATTCATACTTTTGTAAAGTGAAAGTTGCTCAGTCGTGTCTGACTCTTTGCAACCCCATGGACTATACAGTCCATGGAATTCTCTAAGCCAGGATTCTGGAGTGGGTAGCCTATCCCTTGTCCAGGGGACCTTCCCAGCCAAGGGATCGAACCCAGGTCTCCTGCCTTGCAGGTGGATTCTTTATCAGCTTAGCCACGAAAGGAAGCCCAAGAACACTGGAGTGGGCAGCCTATCCCTTCTCCAGGGGAACTTCCTGACCCAGGAATCAAACCAGGGTCTCCTGCACTGCAGGCAGATTCTTTACCGGCTGAGCTGCCAGGGGAGCTATACTACCGTAAAGCATGCTGCCAAAGGACACACATTTTAGAAGACTGGGAAGCTCTGAAGAGCCACTGGGCTGCCCATCACAGAGCATTTCCTGGGTTTAGATATGGGCCGGTGTACTTTATCTAGTTATGTCACCCAGGTGACCACATGAACTCTAGAAGGTAGATATTACAGTCCACTCTCCACGTGAGGAATAAAGGAGGCTTAGAGAAATTGTTATTTGTCCAAAGTTTCCAAACTGACACCTGCCGCTGGAGCCAGGTTTTGAACCCCTGCCTATGCCTTCTGGCATGCCAGGCTGACTCATGAAGCACTGGGCTAAGCCGAGGAATCTATAGTTAGAGTTTCACTTGTGGTATTACGATCAGCCTGGGCTGGGAAATAAGTTTCCATCAGGTTTGCTTCTGGCACAGGCTTCTTCGACTTCGGCATGCAGCAGATTGGCCCGGAGAGCTCGTAAAGTGCAGATCTGGGGTCGGTGAGGTGGTTTGCTATCAGTGGTGCTAAAGCTCAGGGCACACACCCGAGGCCTCCACCTGAAATAATGCCACCCTCAGTATGGAGGCAGGCAAAGGCTCCTGGGTGCAGAATTTGGATTTAAGTTCTGATCCTGCCAATTAGAAGGTGACTTGGGCAAGCTGCTTACTCTCTCTGGACTTGCTTGCTCATCTTGAAAATAAGGATTTAAATGGCCGCTACTTGTTAAGAGTTGTGAGGATTAGATGAGATAAGCCATGTGAAGTACTTACAATCAATAGTTCTTAATCAGGATTTGCTTTTATTAGTAGCTCATGGAGCCACAAAGTCCTAGGATGAAGGGAAGTGCTGCAGCCTTTGAGTCAAAAGGTGTGAGATCCTATCTAGGTCTCTTCTGTAAGCCCCAAGTCTCCCTGGGGGAGGGGAGGTCTGCAGAGCCCTCATTTGCCTCTGGGTGGAAGGGTTAATGTGTACCTGGATAGTTTCTTGCTGTGGGGACCAGTAAGTTGCTGGGATCC
The DNA here is from genome assembly GCA_006410675.1 of Oreotragus oreotragus. Taxonomy (NCBI): domain Eukaryota; kingdom Metazoa; phylum Chordata; class Mammalia; order Artiodactyla; family Bovidae; genus Oreotragus; species Oreotragus oreotragus. Next base: position 236,142 of record SJYX01006217.1, read on the forward strand.
CAGGGCTTACCCTAGAAGGCTTCTGGGACCACCTGACGGGTGTCCTGAGGATGCACATGTGACCTCCAGGGCCCACATCAGACAGCATGGATAGCATGCAGTTAGCATGTGTTGTTGGCCCTCTGGAGTCCTTTTCCACCCTTGAGCCCTGAGTCGCCCTTATGGCCACTGTGCCTGCTACAGTTTAAGGGCCTCAGTTTCTGCTTCCTTTTCATTGCAGCTTTTTATTAAGTTTCTATCTAGGATGCTCCGTGGTCTCATATCATTTGGAAAGGAAGACAGAAGCACTGGCGCTTGTCCTCAGGGTCTCCCCTGTAGTGGCTTCAGCCACTTCGTCCACTTCCTTCCTCTCCTTGGGGGAGAAGGCAATGGCACCCTACTCCAGTACTCTTGCCTAGAAAATCCCATGGATGGAGGAGCCTGGTGGGCTGCAGTCCATGGAGTCGCACAGAGTCAGACACGACTGAGCGACTTCACTTTTATTTTTCACTTCAATGCATTGGAGAAGGAAATGGCAACCCACTCCAGTGTTCTTGCCTGGAGAATCCCATGCACGGGGGAGCCTGGTGGGCTGCCGTCTATGGGGTCACACAGAGTCGGATGCGACTCAAGCGACTTAGCAGCAGCAGCAGCAGCACCTTGGGCATGTGTACAGTGCAGTCATTCCCCTCAGAGGCCGGCTGCAGCACCCTGTTCTGTGACAGGAACACAGTAATTTAGGGCCTTCCTGCGCTAAGTGTGGTTCCCGGCCCCGTCCCTGTCTGTTTGAAGATGTATGTTTTATTATGATTCAGATATTCAGGCCAACAGATCAGGAGATAATTGCCACTGAAAAGGCATTTTGTTATTCACAGTCCCCAAGAGTCATGGCATGCTATGTCACACAGGGCCTCCTGGGGAAGCACCTGGGTCAGTCAGGAGGCAGAGGTTGTGGGGAAAACATAGGCAAGGGCCTTTATTTTAGTTTCCATGGAAAGGAACAGGTGAAGCAAAGTAAGGAAGATTACGACTGGCTAGATTAAATAATTGAAGCAGGCTCTGGGGTGCAGGGGCTGCCTCCAGTTGTCTGGTACCTGACCCTGGGGTGATTAGGGCAGGGGAACAGTGGCCTGGAGGGTAGGAGTTGGTTGTGAGAGGAGAGAGGAGGGAGCTTTGGATTTGTCAGTTTGTGTGCTAAAAGTGCACTTGCAGGTGAGGCCTTTCCTATAGAAATTGACCAGCCAGCATTGGCAAGCCTGTAAGATGTCAGAACATCAGAAATATAGAAAAATAAAAAGGCATGACTAATGCACTAACCTACGGAATCAGAATCTGTATTTTAACAAGACCCCCTACGGCTTGAGAAGCATTCACATAGGACACTCTGACAGTTTGAACTCGGTTCCCTAAGAGCAGCAGATGTCCTAAGCCATTCTCTGTACAAGTAGGGATGATGACTTTGCGTTTGTGAGACTAGGTACCTTAAAACAAGGCTGACATCTCGAATGGATGGCTACAAGAAGAATCTCTGAAAATGTTAGCAGTGCCTGCCATTTCCTGGGCTTATGCTTAATAATATTCTTTCAATTGTCGATAATGGTTTTTGTAGCAGCCACAGATACTGTCCAAACAGATATGGTATTACCTTCCATAACAGAACTTATTTAAAAGGAGGGAACTTACTACCCAATCAGTGGATGGAGATAAAAACCAGTATTTTTATCCCATTTTTATACTGGGAAAACTGATCATTAAATTTTCCAGTGAAAGCCTGGCTTTCCACACCCTCGAATGAGTAGCACCTCAGTTCCTTTTCATGGGGCATTAGTCTCTTTGGAGTGACCAGTTATCTCTTCAGGCGACCAGTTGTTGTCATCATTGTTGTTCATTTGCCCAGTTCAGTTCAGTTCAGTCACTCAGTCATGTCCGACTCTTTGCGACCCCATGGACTGCAGCAGGCCAGGCCTCCCTGTCCATCACCATCTCCCGGAGTTCACCCAAACTCATGTCCATCGAGTCGGTGATGCCATCCAGCCATCTCATCCTCGGTCGTCCCCTTCTCCCCTTGCCCCCAATCCCTCCCAGCATCAGAGTCTTATCCAGTGAGTCAACTCTTCGCATGAAGTGGCCAAAGTATTGGAGTTTCAACTTCAGCATCAGTCCTTCCAGTGAATATTCAGGACTGATTTATTTTAGGATTGACTGGTTGGATCCTTGCAGTCCAAGGGACTCTCAAGAGTCTTCTCCAACACCACAGTTCAAAAGGATCAACTCTTTGGCACTCAGCTTTCTTCGCAGTCCAACTTTCACATCCATTCATGACCATTGGAGAAACCATAGCCTTGACTAGACGGACCTTTGCTGGCAAAGTAATGTCTCTGCTTTNACTCTCAAGAGTCTTCTCCAACACCACAGTTCAAAAGGATCAACTCTCTGGCACTCAGCTTTCTTCGCAGTCCAACTTTCACATCCATTCATGACCATTGGAAAAACCATAGCCTTGACTAGATGGACCTTTGCTGGCAAAGTAATGTCTCTGCTTTTGAATATCCTATCTAGCTCAGTCATGTCCAATTCTGTGGAATCCCATGGACTGCAACATACCAGGCTTCCCTGTCCTTCACTGTATCCCAGAGTTTGTTCAGACTTATGTCCATTGAGTCAATGATGCCATCCAACCATTTCATCCTCTGCTGCTGCCTTTTCGTCCTGCCCTCAATCTTTCCTAGCATCAGGGTCTTTTCCAGTGAATTGACTGTTCACGTAAGATAGCCAAAGTTTTGGGGCTTCAGCTTAAGCATCAGTTCTTCCAATGAACATTCAGGATTGATTTCCTTTAGGATGGACTGGTTTGATCTCCTTACAGTCCAAGGGTCTCTCAAGAGTTTTCTCCAACACCACAATTGGAAAACATCAGTTCTTTGGCTCTCAGCCTTTGTGGTCCAGCTCTCACATCCGTACATGACTATGGGAAAAACCACAGCAGGTGACCAGTACAACTGACATTTGTCGTCACACACAGAAACTCTTCTGGAAGGAGCCCTGATTGCCCTACTCCACTTGGAGAAGAGGCAGTGAGTGTATCAGGAAAGAATAGAGCCAGATATGGATGCTGCTTAGAGTCGCAGTGCTTGGGCATAAAAATCGTTGAGTCAGATCCCTCATTTTAAAGACGAGGACTCTGAAGCCAAGATGGTAGCAGGAGGCTCTGTGATTCCTCGATGCAGGGACAGGGCAGGACCCAGGCTCCAGGGTCCAGGCCAGCATCCTTAGCACGTGCTGTGGAGTTTTCCCCTCCACCCTGCACCACTTTTACAGAGTGCCTCCTGGCTCCTAGATCAGAGCCCAGACAGACACTTCATGCCCAGTCTGGTGGCGCTGACAGTGCAGCTGGTATTTTATTTCTCCGGTTTATTTATTTATACCCAGCCTTGTTGCAAAAGGATTTAGGGCTACTTGTAAAGTTGCAAACAACAGAGCGAGATAAAGTAAATTTAAAACAAGTGAGAAAGGTGAGACAGAGGAATAAGTAGCTTCTCGGCAGCCCTGCCCGTTGCCACCCTGCTCGGGCTGTTGGCCGTATAGCTGTTAAATGGGCGCAGTTGGCGCTGGGTCTTGTGTCCCTGCTCCTCTGCCCGGCACCTTGGCAGAGCTTTCTCCCTGGCTGGCTGCAGAACTTGTCCCCTTTTGTGGTCGAGATGCCCTTGAAGGTCGCTCTGAGGGACTGGGAAGTTCTCCGCAGCGGGTCCCATTTGCAGGACGTGAGACGGTGGCGATGGTGCCAGCGAGAGGGCGGCTGTTGTTGCCAGTGCTCTGTTAAGGCTAGGCAAGGGAGGAGAGCAGGCTGGGACGTGAGCCCTTCCACCCCTTAGGGCTGTCCAGAATCAGTGGCCTTCGTGGTCCCTTGTTTTGCACAGCCCTGCAAGCTGAGAGGAGGACAGTGAGTGCAGCTGGGGTTTCAGAGCTGTCGCCCAGGCTTTCCCCCACTCCCTCTGTCCCTTTTGCACTCTTTTGACCTCTGCTCAAGCTCCCATCTGTCGGTCCTGTGAGGCCAACTCCCTCACTGCCCCGACTTCTTCGTTCAGGGCCCCCAGGCATCCTCCTCACTCTCAGGACTTCCACGTTCTCCTGCAGACAGCCTGTGGTCTGAGTATCCCCTGTTTTCAGGTGCTCTGACTCCCTGGCCCCTGTCCCCACCCATCCTTGGTTTGGGTGGACTCTGCAGTCTCTTCCAAGACTCTCCTCCTGCAAAGTGAGTGAAGGCTAAGAACCCAGGGAATCCCAGTACTCACAGTTCCTCTCAGCCCTAGGAATGCTCGGAACTGTGTCGTTATCATTGCCTGGATCAGAGGCGCTAAATCCTCTGCAGTGCATGGGACAATTCCACCCAGGGAGGACTTGTCCCGCCAAAAATGCCAGGTGCATCCCTGCTGATAAACACTGATAAGAATTCAGAGTCGCCTAAATATTTGCAGTTGTACGGTAGCATCAGAAGAGCCACAGTGCAGATTTCTTGGTTTGTGCCCAAGAGTTTAGTGGGAGGAAATTGCTAACTTATTTTTATCTACACAGTGCGGTCAGAAGGCGTTACATTCTGAAGGGTCATGCTATGCTGGGAATTGTTTATTCCATTAGGCTGAAGTCCTATGGTTGGCTCAACCTGTGTTGGCCTGCATCTGGGACCTGCTAACTTCTTGGCTTAGATGGGCACTCGGAGCCAGTGAGAGCCCCGTGAGCTGCCAGTGCAGCCTGTCACGTGGGTGCTGTCAGATCACCCCAAACCCCCGACAGGAGGCCAGTGGCTGGCCGCCCAGCATCAGAGAGTGGAATCTGGCTGCAGTGGGAAAATCTTTTCAGAGGTTTTGTTCTGTAACAGGCAAAGGAGTTGAGCACTCAGTTAAATGGTCTATTGCCTCTCATAAACCCACCATCATTCCCTTAGGCTTCAAAAATGATTTTTGAGCCCACTGGCTAAGAGAGGTAATTAAAGTTAGCTAGCTTTCAGACCTCTGGAAACTGGTGGCCCGCTGATCCCTGTGTTTTCTCGCGCCTCACTGTGGGTTGGCTAATTATTTCCTGATTTATCCATTCATTATCTAACGCACTTTGAGTGCCTGCTGCAGGCCAGTACTAAGGTAGGTCCTGACTTCTTGGCTTTTTCTGGCGCAGTGGAAGAGGGAGGTGGGTCCGTCAGTGGTTCGAGAGCCAGGTGCCAGGTGTGGGCAGCGTGCCAGGAGCATGGAGGAGGGACTCCTGTGAAACCTGGCAGGGATACAGGGTGACTGGGCACTCCAGGGTATCCCAAATGTGGCCATGTTTGAACTGGGTCTTGAAAAAAAAAAAACCCACAGAGTTAGCCAAGGGGAAGAACAGAAGGGTGGACAAGCATTCCAGGGAGGGAACGCTGTGCACCAACTCCCAGAGACAAGCAACAAAGACTGTCAGTGGTTCAGTGGCTAGGGGCAGGGTGCGCAGGGGGAGGGATAAGCCTAGCACCTGGGGGCCCTGGAGACCAGGGGAGCGGAGATAGATTCTGCTGTAGCTCAAAGACAGGAGAGGCCGTTCGACATCCCCTCAGTGCCACGTGTCAATCAAAATAATTAAAAGCAGAAGAACCGGAAAGCTGGTTCATATATCCCAACATCCATTGAGCTTTTTCCCCAAGAAGAAATTTTTGATAAAATAAGGTGAAGTGCCAAAAAGATGTGTGTTCAATAGAATGACATAAAGTAAGTAGAATAAAAGTAGGTTAAAAAAGAAAAAGAAAAGGGAGAGAAAAGTAAAGAAAAAAAAACCCTGCAGAACTGAGTGATAGCCAGCTCTGGGTAGCAGTGACTGCTTGGAGTCAGACAGACCTGAGTTCAGGTCTGACTTTACTAACTCAAGTTTTGACCTCTCTGGACTTTGATTTCCTCATCTGAACCCTGGGTTAATAATACCAATCTCATCACATTTTCTGTGAGGATTAATGTAATCTCAGTGGTTTTTACCACTAGTTTATTTATTGCTTTTTAAAGTATTAACTTAACCCGGGGCAAGCATTAGATTATGGTTTTTGAGGATTAGTTGTCATTTGTGGAATAAAGAACAGTCAAAGCTTAGAGCTAGTAAAATAGATTCTAGAAGTGACAGAATTTCTATTCATTTATTTATTCATTGGATAAATATCCATCACACACTTTTTTATTTTTATTTTTTGGCTGCATTGCATCTTCACTGTAGCACACAGATGTCTCTAGTTGTGGCATGCAAGCTTCTCTAATTGCAGCAGGTGAGATCTTAGTTCCCCAACCAGAGATCGAACCCCGGGTTCCCTGCATTGGGAGCGCAGAGTCTTATCCCCTAGACTACGGAGAAAGTCCCCCCTCACACACTTTCTATGAGCAGGCACTGTGTGAGGCTGAGGACTGGAACAGTGAACAAGACACATCTGGTCTTTGCTTTCAGGAAGCTCCTAATCTGGTGAAGAGGACCGGGTATTTAGGGATCCTGTGCTGAAACTTGGGTGAGCCTCCACTAGCAGCTTGTTTGGACTGAGCTGAGCCAGTTTGGTCATGCAACAGTTGCCCCTTTAGAAGGTTGAGGTGGTGAAGCTTAGCTTCTACTCGCACAACCTCAGCACCAGGTGGTAATGAATGCAAGGGTTAGACTGAAGTCTGCTGCAGAGACAGGCAGTTATCAAACAAATGTTTATCGAGTAGGGAGAAAGCAGTTTGACCAACCTGTTTGGTGAACTTGATGAAGTCCCAGCCCTCTCTCTGTTGGGCTGTTCCAGCTCTACCTCAGAGAAGAGGTTCACTCCAGGCAGATAAAGTCCAGAGACAGGACTGTTTCCCCGTGCCAGCTCATGCTGCCATCAGCCTTCCTGCTGTGACAGCTGCACTCAGGGCACCCTCCAGGACCCTGTTTACGCAAGGGCGGGGATGTCACTAAACGTTTTTTGCCAGGCTTCATTCCCTGAACACCAATAAGAACCCATTTCTAGCATTCGTTATACTAAATCACAAGTTTCACCAACACAAGCCCATTTTTTAATGTTCAGAATGTTTATCCAGATAGCCAAAGGACTTGAAGGAGGCAGTGTGGGAATGTGACCTCAGGCTAATACCAGTTGATGAATCCAGACTTTGTATACTTCATAGCCTGTGAGCTGATCACCCCTAGAGGTAGCAGCCAAGACCAACTGGTTCATACACAATAAAACATCAGCTACGTACTCTTTCTCTCCCTTGCATGTGTTTACATACGCAATGCTTTAAAGTAAATTAGACATGTAACCATGTTCCATTTCTCTCTCCTATTCAAAGGGTATCATGGGGGGAGTAGCATAGGAGAGCGCTAGATTATATCTAAGGTGAGTATAAAGCCTAGTTTGCCTGGGAGAGAGTCACAGTTTGTATCAGATGCCCTGAGTTCAGTTCAGTTGCTCAGTCATGTCCAACTCTTTGCGACCCCATGAACCGCAGCACACCAAGCCTCCCTGTCCATCACCACCTCCCGGAGTCCACCCAAACCCATTTCCATTGAGTCAGTGATGCCATCCAATCATCTCATCCTCTGTTGTCCCCTTCTCTTCCTACCCTCAATCTTTCCCAGCATCAGGGTCTTTTCAAATGAGTCAGCTCTTCGCATCAGGTGGCCAAAGGATTGGAGTTNATCACCACCTCCCGGAGTCCACCCAAACCCATTTCCATTGAGTCAGTGATGCCATCCAATCATCTCATCCTCTGTTGTCCCCTTCTCTTCCTACCCTCAATCTTTCCCAGCATCAGGGTCTTTTCAAATGAGTCAGCTCTTCGCATCAGGTGGCCAAAGGATTGGAGTTTCAGCTTCAGCATCAGTCCTTCGAATGAATAGTCAAGACTGATTTCCTTTAGGATGGACTGGTTGGATCTCCTTGGTGTCAAAGGGACTCTCAAGAGTCTTCTCTAACACTACAGTTCAAAAGCATCAATTCTTTGGGGCTCAGCTTTCTTTATAGTCCAACTCTCATGTCCATACATGACTACTGGGAAAACCATAGCCTTGACTAGACGGACCTTTGTTGACAAGTAATCTCTCTGCTTTTTAATATGCTATCCAGGTTGGTCATAACTTTTCTTCCAAGGAGTAAGCGTCTTTTAATTTCATGGCTGCAATCACCATATGCAGTGATTTTAGAGCCCCTAAAAATAAAGTCAGCCACTGTTTCTACTGTTTCCCCATCTATTTCCCATGAAGTGATGGGACTAGATGCCATGATCTTCATTTTCTGATTGTTGAGCTTTAAGCCAACTTTTTCACTCTCCTCTTTCACATTCATCAAGAGACTCTTTAGTTCCTCTTCACTTTCTGCCATAAGGGTGGTGTCATCTGCATATCTGAGGTTATTGATATTTCTCTCGGCAATCTTGATTCCAGCTTGTGCTTCTTCCAGCCCAGTGTTTCTCATGATGTACTCTGCATATAAGTTAAATAAGCAGGGTGATAATATACAGCTTTGATGTACTCCTTTTCCTATTTGGAACCAGTCTGTTGTTCCATGTCCAGTTCTAACTGTTGCTTCCTGACCTGCATACAGATTTCTCAAGAGGCAGGTCAGGTGGTCTGGTATTCCCATCTCTTTCAGAATTTTCCACAGTTTATTGTGATCCACACAGTCAAAGGCTTTGGCATAGTCAAGAAAGCAGAAATAGATGTTTTTCTGGAACTCTCTTGCTTTTTCGATGGTCCAGAGGATGTTGGCAGTTTGATCTCTGGTTCCTCTGCCTTTTCTAAAACCAGCTTGAACATCAGG
>SJYX01006217.1:246304-285980 GCA_006410675.1 Oreotragus oreotragus
GCAGTAGTTTGAGCATTCCTTGGCATTACCTTTCTTTGGGATTGGAATGAAAACTGACCTTTTCCAGTCCTGTGGCCACTGCTGAGTTTTCCAAATTTGCTGGCATATTGAGTGCAGCACTTTCACAGCATCATCTTTTAGGATTTGAATTAACTCAACTGGAATTCCATCACCTCTGCTAGCTTTGTTCGTAGATGCACTGAAGCCTGTGCTTAAATGCATCTCTTTTCACTTTCAAAGTTGTCCAGTTTGAGTGTGCCACCCGTGGATGGATACATGGATATAGTGAGTGTTCCCGGGGGAGCAGTCACTTACAAGATGAGAATGGGGTGAGTGCCACAAGCAGAAGTACTTTTTTGCATCTAGAGTTTTATTTTTTCAAAGTGAAAATGCTTTTTTCTGATTATAAAAGTGATACATTTTAAAAACCACCACCATTTTAGGAAATAAAAGTAAATATTTCCATGTAAAACTTTCCATCTTTTTTCCATGTGTGTGTTTATATATGTGTTGTACATGTGCACCTCTTTGCATATATTTTATATTTTAAAAAATAAAAGTGAAATCCTATTGTAGGCATTGTCTTGAAATCTTCTTTGCTGTCTGCAGTTATTGTGGACATATTTCAGTAAGTGTAGATCTACATCATCATTTTTATAGCTTCCCAGCAATTCCACTGGATAGATGTGCCAATAGTTTATGTAACCAGTGCCTGATTGCTTGTTACCTAGGTTTCTTGAGGGACACAGTATCTACCCCCTGTGCTATAGTTATTTAAAATCCATTTAAGATATCTACACGCACATACACGTGCACATCACTTCAGAATTTCACTAGGAAACAATTCATAAACCTGTTAGTTTATCATCTTTGATTTAGGTGGGAAGACTCGTGAGAGTTGAAGCATAGTCTAGGAGGAGCTGTAAATTACAGGGCAAAGGGCATATCAAGAGTCGAGATCAAGATACTGCACTGTTACAAACTGCCTGAAGTAGGGTCAGTTACTCTAGGGAATACTTCCTCATACACTGGAACCCAGAGCTGGTCATTCCCAAAGCTACATTACTGCTGGGAGCCTCTGTCATTTAATAGCCCTTCCAGCTTGAAGCCCAGTGATCAGAATATTGCTTTCAAAGGAGAAACACTCATGTTCACATGTGGGTGAACAAATCCAGTAACACCTCAGTGTCATGAACCTTGCCACTGGGCAAGACTCCTGGGAGCCCCACCAGGAACTCTAGCACATAAGAATACCTCACCCCATGAGTCATCCATGGGACACCCCTCAGGCTTTCATGGAGCAACACTTTACACTCTGTTTACGCAAGCAAGCTGGATGGTCCGATTTCCAGGTTTGGCAAATTAGAACTCTGTGAGTAGGACTGTGGAGGCAGGCCCCGACTGAGTAAAAGTGACACCAGGTGCAGGAGGAAGGTAAAAGCCAGGGGCTTCCCTGGTGGTCCCGGGGATTAAGAATCCCAGGGGACTCGGGCTCCCTCTGTATTCGGGGAACTGATTCCCACACGTCATGGCAGCAAGAGAAGCCCACGTGCCACCGCTAGAGAAGCCCCTAACCCCACAACTAGAGAAAAGCCCCTGCACCACAAAGAAGACCCAGTGCAGCCAAAGAAAGTGAGGCTACAAGTGGGACGCTGACGCCCTTTTGTGTAGGACAGGAGCCCTGTGTGCTTTCTCAGTGTTAGTATGCCACAGGTGCCTCTTGTGATGGTGCGGGTGATCACTTTAGCCATCCCTGACCAACATTTGAAACAGTGGCATAGAAGAGAAGAGAAAATATTCAAGTGGTTTTTACTTAGTAAAGATAAATTTACAACCTTTGAAGTTTCTGTGCATACTAGGTTGTTGCCATGTAAAATTCATTTCTTGAGATGGATCAGGGTCAAAAAGTCTGAAAGGTATGGTAGGCCGTGATATCACCGTTTTGTAGCAAAGTATAGAAATGAATGCCCTTAACAGTGACCTTGCGTTATAAAAAAAAAAAAAGATCAAATAATGTTCAAAGTATATACCATTTAAGAGAACAGAGTACAAGAGAATGAAGACCTTTGGAAAGATTTCTATTACAAAGTAGCTACAGTTTTTTGAAGATTTAGTATTTTTAATCTTAAGTGGAAAGCCTTTCTACCTTCTCTCTAACTTGAACCATAATACAACTTTTAAAAGTACCAAATTTGACTTGGTGCAGGGGGAAGAAACCTAAAAAAACAATAATGAAACATTGTACTTTTAAAAAATTAATTAATGGAAACAAAATTAGTTGAACACCAAATTTCATACATACTTAACAAAAAAAATATTCACCTTCAGGTATATCTCATCAGGTTTTCATCTATCTGTGGTTCACATTAAGTGGAACTTCATTCATTTAAAACCTATATTAAAAGGCATAGCAAGACTTCCATACTCTGGCTGGACATTGGCTTACAAAGATAAGCGAGACTCTGAACAAGTCCTTAAGGAATGTGAAGTCTAGTAGTCCAGACTGCAGTCAACCCACATTGGCTGACCTTCAGTATAAAGTCATTTTTCAAATTATGGTGTAGTATCAGCTAAGCCTGGTTGAAACTGACTATCTTCTGAAGAATCTAGGGTCTGTGTCCTCGTATGTGCAAACCTGTCTCTGCAGCTCTGGTCATGAGTTCACATTACCAAGGGTTACGCCAAAAGCCAGGTCCAGGTACAATCAGGCAGGCTGGCCCAGTCCCTGTGAACCCAGGTAACAGGGCAAAAGGGAAGAGTGTCCAGCTGAGCCGCAGGTCCTGACCTGGAAGTCTGCAGGGCAGCATCAGGGAGTAAAGTCAGGCCTGCATCCAACAGCAGCCACAAGTGACTGCCGTGCTAACTTTGCTTCTCTGTTTCTCCTGAGAGCTCAGGCCTCTGTCTTTTTCTTGACCTGCTCTCCACATATGCAGCTTCCCAGGTGGTGCTAGTAGTCAAGAACTTGCCTGCCAGTGCAGGAGATATAAGGGATGTGCGTTGGATCCCTAGGTCAGGAAGATCCCCTGGAGAAGGGCATGGGAATCCAGTATTCTTGCCTGGAGAATCCCCATGGACAGAGAAACCTGGTAGGCTATACAGTCCACAGGGTCACAAAGAGTTGAACACAACTAAAGCAACTTAGCAACCTAGCCACATATGCAGGCCATATTTTTAAGACCTTACGTGGTCCTGCGCAGGTTCCTTCTGTGTGTATGTCCTCTGATGCATTGCCCCTCAGTGGAGGGGGTCTGAAAGCCCAGATGGGCAGCAGACCTCAGCTTTGTCTCCTTCACCACTGTCCTCCTCGAAACTGGATGTGCTGTCCTTACCAGCCCTCCCCAAACCACCATATCTGTAAGCAGAGCACTGTTTGTCTGGTCTATGATAGAACTGCCTTTGTTAAGCACACCAGTAACAGCTACAACAAACTAATGCTAATAATTCTGCATCCCTCTATTAGCCCACTTTTGCTAATTTTACCGATTTAGTGGCCATGCCCCTCAGATTTTCAGGAGTTCTACTTTTTAATAGCCTATCCTGTCTTCCCTAAATATGCCAATGCTTGTCAAACCCTGTGTCCTACTTTTTGGTTTAAAAAAAAAAAAAAAAAAGGTCTCTGTGCTCAGAGGAGTCACAAGGTTCATGGAAATATTCTCCTCACTTTGTGTCGTGTAAGCCAGTGAATTTTCCTGCTGAGACTGTTCTGATTTACCCAAGCCCCATATGCTTTTCAGGCAGCATGGATGCAAATGTCCTGTGGTTACCAGAACAACCTCAAATAAACTGGTGGGAGGTGCCACCTGTGCATCGCATCTAGCCATAGAGCTTCTCCCACCAACAGCAGCACGCAAATTTGATGAGACTTCACAACCTTGACTGCCTTAGTGATATTCAACATGAAGTCCACCGTAGCACCCATCTTCCCTGCTGGTTGCATTTTCAGAGAGAAAGAAGGGGGAGAGGTAGATTCACAAAATGGCAGCAGAACATTCTAGGACTTTCTAATCGTCACCTCCTGACCTCTCCCCCTCTGCAGTCGATTTTCAGCATCTCTGTTCATGGCCCTGAATTCATGCTTAAATTCATCCCCATTCACTCCTACAAACCCTGTGGCAAACTCATTACTGTAACTTCTCAAAGAAAATGCCCCAAACCTACAATGAACCCACTCATATGTATCACAGGACAGTAATGTCACCCCCTATCAAGCTGGGAGTGTGCCCACTTGGCACAGATAAGGGATATGACAGTGGGATCCTTCATTTGGTCCATTACTTCCATCAGCCTCTGTAACAAAAGAACCCAGCAGAAGTGTAACCTTGAAACACACATTGGAGAAGAGATGCAGGCAGATCGCTTCTGCATGCGAGACAGCACACCTTGGAGATGCAGGCAGCATCGTGTGCAACTTGGCAGGCCTGCTGGGGCATCTGCTCTGGTGGCTGCTTAGACTGAGATTAGGTGAGGAGCCAGGGGTTAGCAACTGGGTGTGCTGATGAAATCAAAGGAGGACAGGGTGCAGACTGGGTGGCTGTGGTGGCTTTGCATTGAAATAGTTGCTCTGGAATGCAGACTTCCAGAGCTCTCCCCACAGTGTGGAGAGGAGCCCTCCCTGGTAGAGAGTTGTAATCTAAGAACTGAAAAACCGTGAAGATGGGAGTTTGAGAAAATCAGGAAAGATGATGTGCTTTTTTAATGAGACAGCTTTACTGGCCTTTTCAGTTCTATCATTATGTATTCTGGAACGTGATAGAGGCAAGCAAGGAGAACTGGGTTAGGAGGTAGGAGACCTGATGTTGTTGATGATTTGCAGTGTGGCCTTGGCATGATTTGTAGCCTCTCCAGAAATCTCAGTTTATTTGTCTGTGAAATGAAAATAATTGCAGATAATAAAGCACCACACCAGCACAGCCACTGTTCATGGGGCTGAGACCGAGGTTTCTCTGAGCCTCCGCTTTCCTCCTTGTTAAATGGGGATAATCATACTGGCCCTGTAATTGTAGTGAGTGAGGAAGAGGACAGTAAACCCTGGAGTTCTAAGTGAGAGGCCAATCTCACAATTCTGGGGTCGCTTTAGGAAGTCAGCTGTCAGTCCTGGGCAGGTGCTGTAGCGAGCCTCACATTGCCCCACCTGACCCTTCCCTCCTCGTCTCCCCTCCCCTCCCCCAACCTCTTCCTCCCCTTGGCCTTCCTTTGTCTGGGAGGCTCCAAGCTGCCTATGCTGTTGATCCATCTTGCAACTGCTGTGTTTCAGATCCCAGTGAAATAAATCTGTGTAGTTTGTAAGAAAATATGGGTTCCTTTGGGAGGAAGGGGTCAGCCGTGTGCATACCCTCCACCACTGCACTGGAGATCCCTGGAACCAGAGGAACGACATTTACTCTCCAGAATCAACATGAACCTGGCCCGTGGTTAAAATAGTTTTTATAAACAACCTGTTTCTACCTACTCATTAGTTTTCACTAAACCTCTGGAGTGGGAAAGGGGCAACATTTTATTCTTCAATTCAGAGGCAGATGAGAGAGAGAAGAAGAAGAAGGTGGGCAGAGTTTAGGTTTGAATCCATTCAGCAGTTTCAAAATTCTCATTCTTACATTCCCACCCCAATTATCTTGGAATTCACTTTTCTCAAATCCTCAGATAATTCTAAAATTTGGTCTGGTCAATTGTGTTGGTGTAAAAATGAGATAGGGCTTAATGCATTCTGGGAAAGAAATGAAAAACTTTGTTTACTATGTGATTTAAGCATTCCTTTTTATTTTATCTTGCCAAATGAAAATACTTTATTCACTGTCACCTGAAAGAGAATCCAGATTCCAGACTGGATGAGGGAGGAAGGTTGGCCCCAGCAACCCTGACCTCAAAGAGAAAAGGGAAGCCTTTCTCGGGACCAGGTGAGAAGCAGCCTGGGGATGCAGTCCCTCCATTCACTTCCTACATGGCTCAGTCACTTGCTTGCTCTGTGGCTCGGTGGCCTTGCTGCGTGAAGCAGGGAACTTGGAAGTCCCGTTCCGTGTCTCAAAACTTCCGCTCAGCACACCCCTTTTTTTCTCCTTCGGGATTTGTCAACGTCCAAATTCCAGTGCTTGTAATAGTCACCCCAGATGTGTACCAGGGCCTCAGCATGTGCAGAATCTTTATGTCAAGCTCTAAGTTAAAGATGCTTCAAGGAAGCACCCAGTTCCTTCTGCTAATAACCGCAGTTTGTCATGTGACACCTGCCCCTCCTCCCCATTCTCTGTGAAAACCCCCCACCCACCCCACCTTTGAACTGTCCTTTATCTGCCAAACAACTCCATTTCCTTCAAGGTGGTAATCTTCTGCTTTTGTTATTTAAGTTCGGTTGTCTTCTTAATTGTTACCCAATTGGTCTGGGGCTTGCATAAACAGTTAACAAACGCACGGCGCTCGAGGCAGCCGTTTCGCTTTCTGGGCTTGTTGTTCTTGGCACTGGGTCAGTTCTATGAACTTCTGGTGTCCAACTGGTAGGACCTGAAACTCTGTGTTTAACAAGTGCCTGTAGTCAAAACAGTTGGCGTGTGCAAGCTCGGATAGCTGGTGCTGACTGCAGCTAGCCAGCCGTTGGGTCCTGGGCCGTGCGGAACACTGGACCCCCAATCACAGTGCTCTGTTTGGGGGCCAGGCTTTTGTTATTCAGTTTGGGAGGAGGGGGGTTTTTTTTTTTTTCTTTTTCTTTTCTGTGATGACATCTGCTAATATGGATCGCTTCAGGTTCCAAAAGTACAACGTGTTTACAGTCGTCGTAGAATCAGATTAAGTTGGCAGCCCGAGTCTCGCTGTAAGTGGTTTTAGTTTACATTTCTTCTTCTAGCAGGATGTTTTGCATAAATTTTGCTGATCCTGGGTTATTTATAGACTTTTTTGAAAAAAGAAAAAATGGGGATGCCTGAGAGTTTTCTGTTCTAACTGTGGAAAGTGAAATCCGTTTCTGCAGCTAGAGAAACGGCCGGGCGTGCGCAGCAGCAGGTTATTTTAGCTCTTGAAAATTAATTTCTCCGAGAGGTCACTTGATAACATTCCGGAGCGTCCTCTCCAGCTGCTGACATCAGATTCCCTGATAATTGTCTTAGGATGTGTTGTTTTCTTTTGGTTGGTCACAAATGGAGTAAAATGAAAGTAATGATGCCATTTCCTCTGGGACGCTCTGGGAGAGTGGATGCAGTGATTGGGTATTGTTTCAAACGTCCGAAATAGGTCCCGGTGGTTGTTTTGTCCAACCCTGGGGAGCAGTGCAGCCAGCCCAGAGTGGGGTGGTGGGACTGGGGGAGGGGCTGAGGAAGTCAGCTGCTGGAAAGTGAGTTTCCAGTTTGTCCTCACCTAAATGACAGTAATACTCCGGGGTTTATAGTACTAAAATAATAATAATATTGAACGGCAGGACGGCATGTCAGCTGTTGTATGATCTATTTGATTTTCTGGCCCCGGGGGCAGCGTCTTTGGGGACCGTGTGCGTGTTTGAATGAGAACTAAAGCCAAGCATGTTCGAAATCACTAAGGCAGCATTAGCCCTCTATGAAGGGGCTTCCCATAATATTTACTAGAGCAGTTGGCTAAAAATTGCTCTGCTTTGCCCACCGAGTGGCTGTGTAATTAAGTCAGCCCCTGAGAGTGTACCTTGAGCACCTCCCATCTCGGTGTCTGTGCTCTCAGAATTTGCATGGGTAAGTAGCATGTTCATCAGCGTAATGAGTGTGAAGTCCCTGTCTAATGGTCCAGGAGAACGTGGCAAATGAGACACTTCATTGTGCCTCTGGTTAAATATTTTAAACTAAACAAATTGAAAGAGAGGGAGAAAACATCACCTGGGCCTTGTGAAAGGCCTTCTGAGTAGGAAGTCTGTCCTGATCCAGGTACATGGGTCCCTCTCAGACAGGTCCAAATCTCCCACTGCTCCCCACCCCCAGCGTCACCAAATTACGCACGAAATGAAAATGGAAGGTTGAAATGGAAATCTCCAAGGTAGTAACCGTGACATAGGCCGAGACATGACATGATTCTCATTGCCCAGTGCTGCCATCAGTGGATTTCTTTTTCTCCTCCATGTTTCTCTCCTCTGTGTGAAGAGCTGACTCATTGGAAAAGACCCCAATGCTGGGAAAGATTGAAGGCAAAAGGAGAAGGGGGCAGCGGAAGATGAGATGGTTAGGTAGCATCACTAACTCAGTGGACATGAAGCCGAGCAAGCTGTGGAGAGAGCGGAGATCCGGAAAGCCTGGGTGCTGCCTTCCATGGGGCCAGACGTGACTTAAGAGACTGAGTAACAGTAATATACAAGCAAGGCTGTTTGTATTTCGTGTTGTTTTTTGGTCTCCCCTAACCTGGCAGAGAATGAGGATGAGGCTTGCTTTTCGTCTTCTACGGTTTAGAGCATGCCCAGTACCTTCTCACGATAGTCCCACTGGGCTGGAGAGGGACAGGTCAGGCCCTTTGGTCCCAGTATAGAGATGTGGGCTTAGCCTGGACGGTGAAGCTGGGGAGCCAGAGCTCCAGCCCGCACATATCCTTCTTTCATCTGCCTTCCCATTCATTGCCCCATCCAAACTGGGTGAACTGGCTGCAACGCAGAGATTAAGAAACTCTTTGCTCTGATTTGATTCCAGTCTGCCTTTATGGCTGGGACCCTGTTATACTCCCGATTTCCTCCTCCTGTCTGTCAGGCTGGGGTGGGATTGGAGACCCACCTTTGAAGGCCTTAGGTTGGAGGTGTCTCAGACTGTGTGCTTCTCAGCCTACAGTGATTATGGGTGCCCCCTCCCTACTGTATAGATAATCTCATAGCCTGAGTGAATGAAGAACCTTGAAGGGAACCCACAGGCGTTTGTGTTGGAGAGGTTGGCAGTGAATACTGAGAAGTTTCCCAGCCATCCTCGTCCTCTGGCTTTTGCATTTGAATTGGCCAAACCCTCACATCCCACCATCCTTGGGCAAAAGAAGGTGGTTTACAGCAGTTCAGCTGTTCTGTGCTGGAAGACCTGCCTCCTGGCAGCCTGAGTGCATCTATAGGTTTTTCACTGGCCTAACTGGCAGCTTTCTGCCAGTGAGAATGATATCTTGGAGAGATTTATAGTAGTAATAATCATAATACTCTATGTTTGCATAGCCTGACTCAACTTTTAAACCTCTTTTACATGCCTCATCTCATTGACTCCTCCCTATAGCCTTGAAGGGCAGATATTGTTAACCTCAGAACACAGAGATTCTGGAAGGAGGGAGCCAGTATTCAGACTCCAGCTTTTGGATGCCAGTCAGTGCTCCTTCCATTGGTTTCAGCTGCCTAATGTCTACAGTTGGTTGCCACCAACCAACTATATAGTGTGCCAAAAAGGAGGGTAGTCTGGGAACTGGAAAACCGGGTTTTCTCCTTTTATTGTATTTCTTGTCAGTTATAAAGGCATATTTGATTGCTCACTATGTGAAGCTCTGATAAGAGCTTTACATTTAGTCTTTCAGTTGCTGATAGCAGGAGGGCTGTTTTTAGCCCCATTTGTTGGTTATCTGTGGGATCTGTACCGATGAAGATGAAGATGTGTGGACCAGGTGACATACCTGCCCTGAATGGCAGGTGCATCAGCAGAGTCACACCTCTAGAGTGCTGTTCACAGGTTGCTGTCACCCCAGGGGATATATTATGTTGCGCACTCGGCCCTGTCCTCCTCTTCCATGTTATAAATGAGGATCTAGAAGAAGAATAGTCTTAGTAGCAGGATTATCCAATTTTTCAAGATTGGAGAGATTTAGGAGGAAGAACAATTACATTAATGAGTCAGAGTCCAGAAAGATCTCCAGAGGTCAGAGCAGTGGACTGACTCCAACAAGATGACATTTTTAAAGGACACCTGTGGATAAGCAGCTTGGCAGTGAAGAGTGTGAAGTAAGACTTAAGGGTAATGTGGCTGTTGGAAATAAAAAATATAGCTTGAGTGCCTGGTGGACTTAACAGGAGAACAATATCCACAGCAGACAGATGGGAGCTGCCCACCTATAATGGTCTCCCTTCTGAGTGTCACAGTTTAGGAAGGACGTGGGAGCCAAAGAGGACCCAGAGATCAGGAGAAGAGTGAAAATGACCTTTTGTGAGGAATGATTTTAGAAGATGTCTGAGAGTATTTAGCCTGGAGAAGGAGATTTCAGGGAACAAAGCATTTGGCAAAGTGTCCGTGGAAGGGGAACTGGACCAGTTCGGGGTGACCCCCATGGGGCAGAAATGGAATTAACATTCAGGCAGAGGGGAGACTGTCCAGCGGCGGTGCTGCCTTGCCTGGGAGAGCTCAGGGCCTGTGCTGGAGAAGCCAGGCTGGGCAGCCCCATGGCTGCCACTCCAAGGAGGTGATGCCAGCCCTGGAAGGGGCCAGCAGAGGTAGCAGAGAGGTTTCTTCTTGCTCTGGAGGTTGGGGGTGGAGGGGGGCAGTCTGTGACTATGTCCCAATGTCAAGGTCTAAGACCCGAGTCCCTTTGGTGGAAGGGCTGTATCATGGTGGCTGGCTGTATCAGGGACAAGGGGGCTGGCAGAGGGGAGCTGTGCCTCAGCCTTCCACCTGTAAATAGAAGGGCACCCATCGTGCCTGGTAGGGGCAGAGGGGACTGGGTATTGTTTAACACAAATGAACACTTCTTTGTGGACCTGAATTGTCTGTCTTGGAGTGAGTGCCCATCTGTATCCTACTGGCCCCCTTAGTTATCTTAAGTTAAAAATTACTTCCTTTAAGGGATTCCAAGAAGAGTTTTAAAGGTAACTCTCAGTGATTCTGAAACTGGTTGTTCTGTGTGTGGACTGTCTCGGCCCTTAGTTTCAGCAGACCTGTGGGGTTTTTTGTTTTTGAGGTGAAATCCGTATGACATAAACTAACCATTTTAAAGTGAACAGCTTGGTGGCCTTGAGTACATTTACACTGTTGTACAGCCACTGCTTCTTTCTGGTTTCAAATGTTTCATCACTCCAGAGTAAAACCGCATACCCCTTCAGCAGTCATTCTACTCCCTAGACCCCTTCCTCAGTCCCTGGCAACCTCCAGTCTGCTTTCTGTCTCTCTGGATTTGCCTATTCCAGACATTTCCTATAAATAGAATATATATAATACATGACCTCTGTACCTGGTTTCTTTCATTTGCATAGGGTTTTCTGGGTCCATTCATATGGTAGCATGTATCATTATTTCATTTCTTTTTATGGTTGAATAACAGTGAGAGATTTTATTTTGGGGGGCTCCAAAATCACTGCAGATGGTGACTGCAGCCATGAAAGATGCTTGCTCCTTGGAAGAAAAGTTATGACCAATCTAGACAGCATATTAAAAAGCAGAGATATTACTTTGCCAATANAGATTTTATTTTGGGGGGCTCCAAAATCACTGCAGATGGTGACTGCAGCCATGAAAGATGCTTGCTCCTTGGAAGAAAAGTTATGACCAATCTAGACAGCATATTAAAAAGCAGAGATATTACTTTGCCAATAAAGGTCCATCTAGTCAAAACTATGGTTTTTCTAGTAGTCATGTGTGGATGTGACAGTTGGACTATAAAGAAAGCTGAGCACTGAAGAACTGATGCTTTTGAACCGTGGTGCTGGAGAAGACTCTCGAGAGTCCCTTGGACAGCAAGAAAATCCAACCAGTCCGTTCTAAAGGAAATCAGTCCTGAATGTTCACTGGAAGGACTGATGCTGAAGCTCCAATACTTCGACCACCTGATGCTAAGAACTGACTCATTTTGAAAAGACCCTGATGCTAGGAAAGATTGAAGCGGGGAGGAGAAGGGGACAACAGAGGATGAGATGGTTGGATGGCATCACTGACTCAATGGATATGAGTCTGAATAAGCTCCAGGAGTTGGTGACAGACACGGAGGCCTGGCATGCTGCAGTCCGTGGGGTCGTAAAGAGTCAGACACGACCGAGCAACTGAACTGAAATGTTGTGTATACCGCAGTTTATTTATTCACCCACTGATGGACATTTGGGTTGTCTGAGCCATTCGGCTGTTGCTAGTAGTGCTGCGGTAAGCCTTCATATACAGGAATTTGTCTGAGTACCTGGTTTCATTCCTTCTGGGTTTGTACTCTAGGAGAAGAATTCCTGAATCGTATGGTGATTCCATGTTCAACTTTTCGAGGAACCACCACACCGTTTTCCATAGATGCTGTACCATTTTACATTCCCACAGATGGTGCCCAGAGGTTCCAATTTCTCCATATCCTCACCAACCCTTGTTATTTTCCATTTGGGGTTTTTTTGGTTGTTGTTTTTATATACATAGTTGTTCTAGTATGTGTGAAGTGCTATCTCATTGTGGTTTTGATTTGAATTTCCCTGATGACTAATGATGTTGATCATCTTTTCATGTCATTATTGACTGTATGTGTATCTTCTTTGGAAAAATGTGTGTTCAGATCCCTTGCCCATTTTTAAACTTGGCTGAGCCTGCTTGTTTATATATATATGTAATATATATATAACATGGCCTTAGTCGCTTCTCAGCATGTGGGACCTTCCCAGATCAGGGATCAAACCCGTGTCTCTTGCATTGGCAGGCAGATTCCTTCCCACTGAACCACCAGGGAAGCCCAGCCTGCCCCTTTGTATGTTTAGAATTAAAGTTCTAAACTTGCTGCTCCTCAGGTGCCAGAGTCGTATATATGTTGCATCTTCTTTTTTGGCCTCCCCACTTGGCAGGCAGGATCTTAGTTCCCCAACCAGGGATTGAACCTGCACCGCCTGCAGTGGAAGGACAGTCTTAGCTGCTAGATTGCCAGGGAAGTCCCCATCTTCTTTTTGTTTTTTAAAAGCATATTTGTTTATTTATTTGGCTGTGCCAGATCTTAGTTGCCGCACGTGGGATCGTCAAACTTGTTTGCAGTAGGCAGGTTCTTTTAGTTGTGACATGTGGAATATTTAGTTGGCGTGTGTGAACTCTTAGCTGGGGCATGTGGGATCTAGTTCCCTTTCCAGGGATCAAACCCAGGCTCCCTGTCTTGACAGTTTGGAGTCTTAGCAACTGAACTACTGGGGAAGTCCCCATCTTATCTGTTTCCTGAAAAGCTAGGCCACCTACATATTACCTGGTACCTGAAATGAGGAGAGAGAACAGGATGAAAGAGGCAGGGAAAGTACACCAGAAGGAGCAGAGCAGAGGGTTCTGGGAGAGAGCAGCCCCATGGAAGCTGTGACATCTCTGTCCTCCCGGTCTTCCTGGAGCTCTCAGCAGACTGTAGGAAAGTTACTCACAGATGTTTCTGGAAAGACTCAGGCTCCCAGGCCATGGGGCCTACCCTTTCATCTGCGTTTCTTCTGGGTATTGCAACATCCAGTAGGCCTCCTCCTGACAGTCCCCTGAGTTGGGGGAGTGTGCCTGTGGGCCCTTGACCCACTGGCCTAGGGTCGGGGAGGACAAGGCTCACAGTGTTACTCTTGGGAGCAGCCTGTCTCCAGCCCCCTCCAGTGGGGCTGGGTTAGGTGGGTGGTCAGGCCACACTCCCTGATTCCCACTGGCTCCATTCCAAAGAAATGGATTATAGAAGCCAGTCCCGCCTCCTCAAGCAGCACAGCTCTCTCCAGCCAGAAGCAGGTTTTCCTGTATTCTGGGAAGAAACTCTGCAAGAGGAGAAAAGGAAGCCTAAAGTTAGAGACTCAAAATCATGTTCTCCTACAATAATTCTCCTAGAGGAGACTCTCTCTCTCTGGCTTTGGTTATATGGCCAAGCTGCTGGAGACAGTCCCAACCTGAGGTGGCCTTGCAAGGGCCAAGTCAGCACTGCCCAGCTTATGTGCCATGGTCTGAGATGATGCTGTCTTCCCACAGTCTGAAATTCTCCAGTAGAGGCATACTTCTGCGTCTTGGAAAGCTTTTGTGTCTTAAAGGTTTGTTTCTACTTCTTGTTAAAAGGGGTATACTCTTGTGCCAGGGTTAACTTAAGATTAATAGGCAAGTTTTACAAGGAAATGTTGCAAGCAACACAGGAGAGATCCTAGTAGAAGATAAAAATACCTAAAACACACTACACTGCTCTTTTTCTGTTTTAATGGAGGTAAAATTCACATAACAAAATTAATCATCCTAAAGCCCTGAACTGTGGCTGAGTGGCACTCAGTCTGTTCAGCATTGTGCACCCATCACCTCTACATGACTTCAAACTATTTTTACCACCCCCAAAGGAGACCCTGTACCCCTTAAGCAATCACTCCCCGCTCCCTCCTTCCCCAGCCCCTGGCAATCACTAATCTGCTTTCTGTCTCTATGGATTTACTTATGCTGGGTATTTTGTATCAGTGGAATCATACAGCATGTGACATTTGGTGATCCATTGTCTTTTTTAGACATCCCCTTCCCCTGTCCCCCAAATCTACTGTCTCCTGCCAAGATCAAGGAATAAACTTTCTAAATATAAAGAATGAATAAAAACTCTCCACTTGAATTCACAGTAAAAATGTCCAAAAGTGTTTTTGGACAAAAATACAGAAGTATTTTTCTATCTTTATAATGATGTCTCTCCAAAGCATAGTGCTGGATGATTGCAGTGGACTCTGCCCGTGAGGACAGACAGGCCCTGAGGGAAAGGAGAGCAGAAAGGCCTGAGGTTCCCGCAGGCGCGGGTACCAGGCCAGGCCAGGGGCCCACGCAACCTGCAGGGGCCATCGTGCAATGGAGCTGCAGGAGGGACCCGGCCCTTCCCACCCTGTGGCTGCTCCGATCCTCCTCCGAGGAGGCTGCCTCCTCTGACCACACCTCCTGCGTGTGCTGCTCAGGCAAACCCAAGTTCATCTGCCAAATTCAGGATACAACCCTGGCCATTCCGGGCTTTTCTTTCTGCCTTTCCCTAATTGCATCTGGGCGTGCTCTCTTAAAGGGGAAGTCGTGCGTTCTGACTGGCCAGGGCCCTAAGCCAGGAGCCAGCAAACAGCTCCCACAGTCGTGCTGCCCAGCGTGTCAGTGGTTCAGCCTCCTTACCCAAATCGCGAGGCTGTCTCCCCTGGATGTGTAAGTGTGAGCGCAGGGCACACTTGCCACACAGGATGGCATGGGGCTGGGCCCAGGTCACAGGGGGCAGAGCGTGCTGTCAGCCTGTGATCCATTTAGCAAGTCCGAGGTTGAGCTTAGACGGTGCTCCTGGGCTGTGGGCTGGCACTGGGACAGGGCTGAGGCATGGAGTGGGGAGAGGAGCTGCCTGAGAAAGAGGTCAGGAGTAGGAGGCTGGGTTGGGGACCAGTCTATTTTGGACAGGCCTTATGGAGGCGCCAGCCTTGGGGCCTAGGGAGGAATAGAGTGGAAAATTTTCTAGCACACCTCTCCTAGCCCCAGGAAGCAGTGGCGCTGAACCTTACCAGTCCATCACCCCCACTTCTCTGCATTTATGTGCAGCTCCAACCACACTTGATGCATTTATCTACTCGCCACTGATTTTTCTTGGTAAAACACCACTCATCTTTATATGCAAGCGGTGTTAAAAAATGTTTCGGGTCTCTTTCACTCTACTTTAAACATTGCTGGAAACTGGCAACCTGTGTTTTTCCTTCTTTGCTATTCGTGGATGGTCCTGAGTCCAGTGTGTGTGCACAGCAGGCCCTGAGTCCATGTTGGCGGCCGGCTCCCCGGAGGACTGGCCGGTGCCCGAGCATGATTGGCAACACACTTGGCCTGGTTTCTAGCGGGTCTGGTTTCCCGTGTGCCCAGGAAAACCAAGGGAGGGCTCCCGCCCCCTCATGCATAGCCAGGGACTAACAGCGCCACAAGCAAGTGGCTAATGATAGTGAAATAGACCCTTGCTGTATTTTAGGTTTCTTACTATTCTACCCTTGGGTTTTGTTTGTATGGTGATGATGTTTGATCTTAAATCATGTAAAAAAAAAAGAAACTATTTTCACTGAAATAATTCAGACCTTCTGCTCCTTAAAAAAAAAAAAAAAAGGAGCAGAAGGAAACAGAAAAGGGCTGGAGGGGGGAAAAACAAGTGGTGTCTCTGTGCGTGTGCATCGACAGGGCAAAGCCACACCCTGCTTCAAGACAACTTCCTGTTTGCCACTGCCAACTGCCACTCCAAGGAGAACAGAAATGGTTCCGTTATTAGTGGCCGCTGCAGGACCACGACAGCCTGTGGGTGAGTGGTTCTGGGTGACGCCGCGAGCTTAGCAGTGAGTTGGGACTTTGCACCTTCTGTTGTAGAAGACTGGCCTGCACTCCTGAAATTGAAGGTCGGTACAGATAGAAATTGAGGAGCCCTGGCCTCTCGTTACTCAGCCCATGTTTTTAAACAATGTGCTCCCAGAGCATTCTTATAAACAGAATAATTTTAATTCAGGGGGCACGAAGAAGGTGGAGAACTGCCCACCTAGGAAACGTACTTCTTGTTTGTTTTTAAGTCTACATTTTCAGGTATTAGGAGATTCGTAGGAAGTGCCTACTGTGAGTTGTCACCAGGGCAACCACCTTCCATGTATTATCAATCCTTACAGGCTCATTTCTTCAACAGCAAACGCAATGCATGTCTTTCGGGGCCAGTCCCTGGGCTGAATGCCAGGGACAAGAGAGGGCACAAGACACCTGCCCTTGATGCCTCCAGTGACAGGACTCCTGTGCCAGTGAACCAGCAATTACAACATGGGACGTGTGCTGAGGTGGGGCCCTCACAGTGCTATCGGGGCACCTGCCCCCTTGTAACCGTATGACGTGGGCATTAGTATCCCCATTGTATAGGTAGGGAAACTGGGGCTCAGGGGGTTAAGTTCTTTGCCCGAGTCACAGCTAATGAGTGACAGAGCTGGGATTTGAGCCCAGATCTTTCTGATTCCAAAGACAACAGTGTTTGGTCTACATTTCCAATGACTCCCTAAGCTAGTGCAGAACAAGAGAATCACTTGGAATCTTTTTAAAAATACAGGTTTGGGGGCCTTGGCCTTACTCTCCCAAGAAGAGGAGGTCTGGGTGGCACTGAGCGGTCTCAGGTGGATAGTGGCCTAGGCGCTTTCCCAACCTCTCACCTTGGGATCCTACAGCCCTACTTGAGGCGTGGACCGTGCATGCCTGAGATCAGAGCCAGGGCTTTCAGTGTGCTTAGCCAAGGCACCTGGGTAGAGGCCACTGACATTGCCTCAAGACAGTCTTGGGAAGATTCAGCTCGGCAGTTGAGGTATTTTAGACATTGGGAATCCCCCTGTTCTTGTGTCTTCCCACCAGGGATATCCCAGCTTTGCCCAGTGTCTGGCTGCCTGCCACTCCTATCTCCTTGGTGCCCCTGGGGCAGGGATAATGTCAGTTGTGCCATCTTAAGGGAGAATCCAACAGCTTATCACAAAGCTGGAAGCCACTAGTTTTCACCTGGGCTGTGGTGGCACTGTTACACTCATGTGACTTGCACAGTGGGTATGTTGGTGTTTGGGGCAAAGATCACCCTGATGGAGGAGTTAATACCATACCAGTGGGACTTCTTGTCAACCCCTCCAGTACTGTATTGACTCTAGACACATGGGAGCAGCTGGGGCAGCAAAAGGTGAGGATGACAGCTCTGTCCCCAGGGGCAGACGGGCTACACAGTGGCCTCAAGTTCTTCAGCCCACCTCCCGTGGGAACCCTATTCTCTACTCTCAGGATGACCAGGTGGTGGTCAACCTGGATCTGGAGATGGTCTCCTCTTCCTGAGGGAACCCTCGGGCCATGGCAGTGTCTGTCTTATCACTACCATTGTATTTCAGTGCCAAAGAGATGCTAGGAAAAAAAAAACCGAGGGAATGAATGAGTGGACACATGAGGTGTGACTTTAACATATGCTTTTCTGTCCTTCCTCCTGTTGAATTTGCACCTGTTTTCTCCCCTTTTGGCCTCTCTGGTTAAGAATGTATTAGTGTTTGTTGTTGGGTGTTTTTCTTTTTTCTTGTGTGGATTTAAAAAACAACCTTAAGAAAACCAGAGCCATCCTATATCTTCCCCTAACATCTATCTATGTTATGTATCCGTATATATAGTAACATATATGGATACATATCTGTTTATATTCCACGGCTTCCCTGGTAGTTCAGCTG
Source organism: Oreotragus oreotragus (assembly GCA_006410675.1). Lineage (NCBI taxonomy): Eukaryota > Metazoa > Chordata > Mammalia > Artiodactyla > Bovidae > Oreotragus > Oreotragus oreotragus. The sequence continues at coordinate 264,330 of SJYX01006217.1, forward strand.
GTTAAGAACCCGCCTGCAATGCGGGAGACCCTGGTTCTATTCCTGAGTCAGGAAGATTCGCTGGAGAAGGGATAGTCTACCCACTCCAGTATTCTTGGGCTTCACTGGTGGCTCAGCTGGTAAAGAATCCACCTGCAGTGCAGGAGACCTGAGTTCATTCCCTGGGTTGGGAAGATCCCCTGGAGAAGGGAAAGGCTACCCACTCCAGTATTCTGGCCTGGAGAATTCCATGGACTGTATGGCCCATGGAGTCTCAAAGAGTTGAACACAACTGAGAGACTTTCACTTTCACTTTCATCTGTCAGTGTTCTTGCCTGGAGAATCCCATGGACAGAGGAGCCTGGCAGGGGTCTACAGTCCACGGGGTCACAGAGAGCCGGACACGACTGAGCGACTAATATTTAATATATTAATATGTTTTTATAAAGTAATGTTTAGTGTTTGCAGATATTGGTGATATTTTTTATTTTCTTGTGAATTTGGGTAATACTGTCTCACACACACATTTCCTTAGGTTGAGATAACCTGTCATTTTCAGTTATTTTATCATAGATCCAGTTGATTGTGGTTTGTTGTGTTTTTTTTTTTTCACTATTCTAAACAGTGTTGCTGAGACTATCTTTGAACTTTTCTTGGGGGAGGATATTTCCTTGAGGTCTATTTTCCAGACTAAAATTACCAGGTTACCAGATCAAATGTCTGTGAATGCTTTTTAACTGCTGTCGTCAGCACAAGGTTGCTCTTGAGAGAACTGTTGTCCCTTGAAAGTACCCCCAGCGGTGTGTACATGTGTTTGTTTCCCCACTGGTCTACATTGCTGGGGGCGGTGGTGGGGGTGGGTGGTTTTCTCTTTCAGCTTAGCTGTGTGTCTAGTGAGCGCATCCTTGGTGGCTGATGGAAATACTTCAGGGCCCTGGAAAGTCCCTGGGACTCCCCAAATCCTACCCAGCAGTGCTTGATGCCAGAAATGCACACCTGAGGATACATAACTAGGAGAAGAGAGGCGAAAGGGGGACGCTACCGAGAGGGAGGAGTAAAAAGCATCCCAAGTCATTTCTGACTTCAGCGTTGTATGCCAGGCCAGCTCTGAAAATGGGAGATGCTTTGTCAAGACTCTTCCGAGAGGTTGGATGGCTTAAGTGCGGAGAAAAGAGGGCATCCCAGAGGTACAAAGGGCATTGGTTCTGGGGCTAGGCGGGCCTGGGCTCTCCTTCCAACTGCCAAGGTCAGTGTGACCTTGGTCTTGTTTCATAATGTCATTAATCTTTAATTTCCCAACTGTAACGAGGTGGCTAACAGTATCCACTTTGAGGGGTTGTCGGGTAGATTATACGTGAACTGGTGGGTGTGAAAGCAGCCTGACACATGGTAGGCACCCAGAAATGCTGCTCCTCTTCCTAACTGAATGAATGGGCACCGGGAACCAGATGGCCGAGAAACAAACGCAGCCGTTTGGGGGCATTTGAGGGTTGGGCTGACGTGAGCAGTATGGGCACTGGCCCACAGTGCCTTTTGTCAAAGTGCCCAAGTGATGCGCATTGCCTGGCTGGGTAGCAGGTGAAGAGAGGTAAAGAAGATCTAGTCTGAGCTAACTGCTGAATCGGTGACCCGCACCCCCGCTTGAAGGAACACCTCCCAGCCACTCAGGCCCTGACAGCTTTTTAAAGAGCCCGCCCCCCTCCCCCGACCTGAGGATGGACGGGGCTCCCGGGCAGCTCACAAGCACTCCCGGCACAGCCGCTTGGCACGGTTGGTTCTGTCTGCCGCTCTCTGCCTGCCTCGTCACTTGACTTTCCTGTGTCTTCATTTCCTCCCCGCTGAGGAAGGCTGATTCAATATCCCCCTTCTAACCACTCCAGCACACTATATTTAATGCCCTGCTACAGCTGTGGCAAATGAGACCACAAGCTCACATGCTGACACCCTGCTCTCCACTTCCGAGTCTTCATAGACTTCCGACGGGTTTCCCAAATGCAGCCTGCCTCAGTGTCCACAGCTGTAAACTGGGGGAACACCTGCCCCACCGCCTCACCGAGTGGCCACAGGATACAGCTAGGTGGTTCCTGCATGATTCCCCAGGCTGAAGTCTGGGCTCTGCCCCTCACACTCCAGCTTCAGTTTACTTTTGGAAGTTCAGAGGTGTCCTTTATGGAAAGCATCCTGACTCTAGCTACTAAAGCAGATAGAATCCCTTGATAAAATAGAACCCAGCTAACGATTTGCCAAACACCTGCCCTCAGACATGGGGGCTGAGAGGGACTCAGCACTGTCCAAGGAGCAAGCCAGGAGCTGGCCTCAGCCCAAGGGAGCTTATACAGACGTGTCGGGCTACAAGTGACTGTGGTGTGTGTGCACTCTCTGTTAGGGGGAAGGGGGATTGATCCCTTAAACACCATATTGGAAAGTTCCCAATGAGTTCTTTCTAAAACTGATAAAGGGAACCACATTGGGTGTTGGCAGCTGGCTTGGCCATTCATGAGGCATCTGTGCTAAGGTTTTAAATGCAGGACATTGATGCTCTGAGTATAAAAATATCTCAGTGAATAAGCCTAAGGGGAGGGGAGGGTTTAGAATTTTTACCGAGGTAGAATCGCCTGAGAATCTGATAGACTTTTCCCAGTGGAGAGTACAGGGAGAGAATTGTGGAGACACCAAGATTCCCCACATAGCGTCTGCCAGCCCCCTACTCATCTGGCCTCTGGGATGGCACCCTGGATGGTGGCACCTAACCATACACAGTGAAGCAGGTGGTCTTAGAACAGTCGGTGACAGAGGCAGGGCTCCGAATTTCCTGTGATGGAAATGCAAAACAGTGAAAGGATTTGGTTTTTTATTTCTTTGGTCCCGGGGTCCCCAACCCTTTGAGGCTGAGGTTTCAGGCTGTGTCTGGCTGATACCTTAAAAGCTGCCAATTAGGTGTTTTCCCCCTCTCCCCCCTGGGGCAGTCCGGTGCCCTGCTGAAATGCCCATACTCATTGGGGAGGAGAGGTGTGTCAGCAGCCCTCCAGGTGCTCCCTGCCCACTGCAGCATCTTCCAGAACTCAAGGTGCTCCGAGCCCAGACTCTGAAGACATCCCCAGGTAAAATGTTTCCTAGCACCATGAACTCAATCATCTTGTCTCTCTGACCTCAGTTTCTTCTTCTATAGAACTGATTAATAATTGTACATCTCTCAGAGTGTTGTAAGAACTAAATACTATAAGATAATCCAAGTGTTTCATAGAGTTCTTCTTTCATAGAATTCTTTCCATTGGCACATGGAAAAGTCTTAGTAAGTTATTATTATTTTTGGTCAAAGGACAAAAAGGGTGAGAGCAGAGGTTGTTGATGCAACACCAATCACTGAGATTGTTATTGATGTAGTGGACACTTAATTCTGCATGAGTGTCTTGGCAGTGATTTCCTGTTTTCACTTCTGTAGGTAACTGGTACTCACAATCAGCCTCAGTACAATAGATTGATTTGGCCTTTCTGTTCCACAGTCTAGAAAGAAATGTGTTTTAAGAACTATAGCCTTTTTCACTTTGGGAACTACACCTCAAAGAAATAATCCTGAATGACTTTTTAACTAAATTGTAAAAAGAAGAAAAAAGAAAGAAAGAAAAAAAAAAAGTCAGACAGTAAGTAGTAAGAGAAAAACTAAGTAGTCTACAACATGTCAGTGATTAAATATTCTCCAGACAAGAATCCTGGAGTGAGTAGCCGTTCTCTTCTCCAGGGGATCTTCCTGACCCAGAGATCAAGCCCAGGTCTCCTGCGTTGCTGGAAGTTTCTTTATTGTCTGAGCCACCAGGGAAGCCCTAATTAAATATTATCTAACCATTTAAAATGACCTATATATGGGAATTAGAAACATATAAGTAGAAAAAGAATTAATCCAAGGTATCGATTGATTAGTTTTGTTAATGCAAGAATGAGAAAATTTGGAGGAAAAGGATTTTTTTCTCTGAGATTTCTCTATAAAATATTTTAATAGTGGGTAAGAAATGCAATATTCTTTAAACTGTATCTGGGTAAAGCAAATGTAATTAGAATAATTATAGGGATCCACCTGAGGCAATCCCTTGACCAAAATGGGGGGTGGGGATGAGTAAACCCAAAGTAGGTGAGTTCTTGTATCAGAATGATTGTGATGTAAATATGGAACACTTTATCCAGAGACATTCCACCTGCCTGGCAACATCTTTCTACAAGAAACTAAGACAGCCTTTCCCATCAGCAGCCCACCCGCTTCTCCAACAAGGTCGTCACAGAGTTGAGAAACAGACTGGATAGGTGTTAGGTCTTTATGAAAAATCTACTCTGCCCTACCCAAACATCAGTACTACCCATTTTCAACAGCTTACCCACATGAAGCAAGTGTGATGCTTGTCTCCTAAGTGAAGCTCCAGTGACTTCGACAGTTTCCCCACTCACATAGGCTTTGTCGCCTGCACCATGCCTGGTAAGCTCCTTCTCAGAGCTGAGGGGACAGAAGTGCAGGCCTGTTTGTGGAGCACCATGAAGAGGTGACAGATTTAATTCAGTCTGATCGACACGGAACAGTTTTGCAAATAGGAAATACTGCTTCAATCTCTTTATTATGATACAGAAATTGCCCAGTTAAAATAAAAGGAGGGTGAAGGGCCATCTTCCAAATTTGATGAGTATTCTCTTGTAGACAATCTGTTCTTTCAACTGGTCATTCAAGAAAAAATGATGTGGCTTCTCTCGTGGCTCAGATAGTAAAGAATCTGCCTGCAATGCGGGAGACCCTGGGTTCAATCCCTGGATCAGAAAGAACCCTTGGAGAAGGGAATATATATATATGGACTGAGCATGCGCACACACACACACACACACATGTGTGTGTGCTCAGTCACTCCAGTTGTGTCTGACTCTTTGTGACCCTTTGCACTATAGCCCACCAGGCTCCTCTGTCCATGAGATTCTCCAGGCAAGAATACTAGAGTGGTTTGTTATGCCCTCCTCCAGAGCATCTTTCCAACCCAGGGATCAAATCCACATCTCCTGTGTCTCCTGGATTGCAAATAGGTTCTTTACCCACTAAGCCACCTGGAAAGCCTATATGTGTATTGTGTGTGTGTGTGTGTGTGTGTGTATAGATATATATAAGCCTTTTTCTTCTCAGAGAGAGAGAAGAAAAAGGCTTATCCATTGGTTTAATTTTTTCTGTGAGTTAAGTAGCAGAATGTTTTGGCAGGGTCACTAATTGTCATTCGCTGGGGGTGATTTTGTAATCACTGATCTGGCCCATTCATTTGTCCTTAAGGTCACTCTTCCTTCTGATTTGTCTTGCTCACTTGTGTTATTTTCAGCTCTTAGTTTAACAGAATAAAAATCCTCTTCATTTTGAAAGTTTCTCTCCCCCACCAGAACAGAGGAATATTTCTGCACCTCCTTTCCCCCTACCCCTTCTGCCAGCTTGAGTACATGAGAGCAAATGAGTGAATAAAGTCTGCAGAAAAATTCAAAGCAGTAGTGGTAAAAATCAAGTCTTATTTTAGTTTTGGAAACTTCTGCCAATAGAAAAAATTGCTAGGCAAGACATTTCTGAGGGGCAGAAACAAGCTATGAATTTGAAGTGAGAAGGCTTGGTTCTGGTCTCAGCCCTGCAGACCGGTAACTGGTAACCTCTCTCACTGATAACCTCATCTGTCAACAAGCAGATCAGATGAGCTGACTTTTTAAGACTCAGTTCTAACCTTCAGTGATTCTAAGTCCTGCACTTCCTAATTTCTTGGCTTCGCATCTTGGTCACAGTACACCCCATTTCCTGCCTTCCTGAGAAGCAGCTCAGTCCCTGCCCACAGCATAGAGGCCCCATTCCTCTCACAGCCATTGGCCCTGACCTTGCTAGTCACCTCGTGCTCTCTGGGTCTTCTTTGGTCAGTCAGCCATGAGAGGGTGGAGATGGCTGGCTGCTTCCTGCCTGTCTCAGAGCGGTTGTAAAGGCCAGTACAATTTTACGAAAGATGAATTCCTCCAAGGAAGATCCCACCTGAGTAAGATATTTCAATACTTTAGCTGTAATTATTGCTGTAACATTCAGGAGTCATGAGAGATGGGAAGAGAAGGAACAGGCGTAAGAGTGCCTTGTATTCATGGTAATAAAGTAGAAAGAGGCCTTCAAAGCCATCTAGGGACCCACTCATTTACAGATACAGGCATGGAAACTGAGCAAGTTTAAGTGGTGAACTCCAGGTCATAAACCTAATAATGTGATGTGGTTGGAGGTGGAGCCTGAATCCCCTGGCTTTCAGCCCAGGGTCCTCTCTTCTACATCAAAACAGAGGTCCTAGATCTCTTGGTTTCCAAATCCTTCAATGCGATGCCTCTGGGAACTGCACGTGTATGCAAGGCCGCTTTTTAATTCTGTGAAGACAGACTCCCCAGTAAAGTTACTCATTGCAGGCAACTTGTGAACCCTGGTCAGGCAAAAACACCCAACAATCAGATGATCCTCAAAAACCCACTTTCCCCTCCCAGTTCCCACTTCCTCAGAGGATTAGAGTCAGTCTGCCTGGAGACAGCTTAGCAGCCTGCTGGGACCAGGGAGCACAGAGAAACCCCAAAGACTTGTCTCTGGTAGTTAGTCAGTCTGGCTTTCTTCTCCTGGTCAGAGTACCTGGAATAGCAGCCAGAAATATCTCCCTAATGAGAAAAGCCTGAGACTCAGGTTGGAGATGGAGGGACAGTGGGACAGCTTTGCCCTCATCTTGTTCGTTATCACATTCAATCCAGATGTCCAGCTTTTGATATCTGGGCTTTCACATTAGGATATCTGTTATAATTTCATTTATTTCATTTACACATAGTAATTAGGCACTAACTGTTATATATGTGGGGCTCTGTAGTAGGTAAGAGGGAGCTCTTAGGATTTCAGAGCATTTGTCTTTTGGGGGGTTCAGGATTCCTTCCTGTAATTGTGTACAGGACTTGGAGGCATTTTTCTTGGGAAGGGGTCTTTAATGTTTATCAAATCTGTTACCCTGTCACAGATGGGAACCACTGTAGTGGGTGGCACTAGGGCTCTGCCTCGGGTACCTGCTCTCCTGGTTGGCATCCTCATCCCGCCCATCGAGTGGAAACCACAGGTGACCGAGGGTGGACAGGTGGGGCAGGTCTGGTGTCCCTGGAACCCCAGGAAGCTGGACCTGGCTGCTCAAGTCCAGGCCCTGCTCCTGTGGATTCTGCCTCCATTGTTATGTCTTCCTGCAAGTCTTCACATGGCACCTGTGGCCCTGGGCCTCAGTGAGCCCTGGAGAGGCCACAGGGACATGTGGACAGAAGCTTAGCCACTTCCCAGATCTAGCGGACCCTTTCATTCAGCCCTGCAGGTCCTTGTGATTTCAGTGCTCCCACTAGGGATCTCTGTGGATTCTGCCTCCATTGTTATGTCTTCCTGCAAGTCTTCACATGGCACCTGTGGCCCTGGGCCTCAGTGAGCCCTGGAGAGGCCACAGGGACATGTGGACAGAAGCTTAGCCACTTCCCAGATCTAGCGGACCCTTTCATTCAGCCCTGCAGGTCCTTGTGATTTCAGTGCTCCCACTAGGGATCTTCCCAAGTGGCACTAGTGGTAAAGAACCTGCCTGCCAATGCAGGAGGCATAAGAGATGCAGGTTCCATCCCTCGGTCGGGAAGATCCCCTGGAGAAGGGAATGGCAGCCCACTCCAGTATTCTTGCCTGGAGAGTCCCATGGACAGAAGTCAGGCGGGCTACAGTCCACGGGGTCGCAAAGAGTCGGGCACGACTGAAGTGACTTAACACGCACTAGAGGTCAGGTTTGAGAAATTTCTGTTGGCTCTCTTAAAAGTCTTACCCTCCTCACTGCCCTAAGGGACCCTGTGGCCTCTGAGTGGCTGTCTGAGGACGACCAAGGTTGTGTGGTTCTCTCACTGTGCCCACGTAACATCTGGCGTCCCCTCTCTGTTCCCGTCCGTGAAAATGATTTTGGAGGATTGCCTGGTAAATGCCTCCAGTGAGAACTGTGGTGCGAGTGCAGTGGACCATTTGATACAGAAATTCAGAAGGTAATCACTGCTAGTTGGTGGGATAGGATGTCAAGCAAACTGTAGTCATAACGGAGGCTCCAGGGGCCAACACTGCAAGATCAGCACTCTGCTCTCTGCCTGTTGTGTATACTAGTGTGCATGTGACTCACTTGCTACAGATGACGTGCTGAGTTCTATTCTTTCTCCCCCTGTAGAGAGAAGACACGGTTCAATGTGTAGACCTTCTCCATCTCCGGCGTCTCCACCCTCCAATTCCAGGACATCACTAGTACAGGTGAAAACGAAAACCTGTCTCAGCGGCCATAACTCTGCCAGCAGCTCCTCAAAGCCATTCAAAACGCCCAAAGACAATCTACTTACCTCCAGCAGCAAACAGCACACAATCTTTTCAGCGAAGGGATCAAGGGACAAACCATGGTGAGTGTCGGGTGGGTACTGGCGACTGGCTGACTATTCTCGCTGCTTGCCCCCTAACCACAGGAAGCAGTGCTTACCCATTGTCTTTGTTCCTGGGCATCGTGTCCAGGAATTTGGGGAAGTGGGCAGAGAAGGGACAGAAAACCATCGTGATGGGATAAGAAACCTAAACACTGGAGAGAACCGGGAACTTTTAAAGGACCGTCTGCCTGACAGGGGGATTTTTTCCACTCCTGAGAGCTAAGGCAAGTTGTGTCTAAGAAGAGAGTAAACAGAGAAATACTCTTCAGTTATATGGTCACCTCTCAATTTTCTGCCCCAGTGAAGAGAAGTGTTGGTATAAATAATCAAAACCACAGCCAGTCCGCCCAGCGGGGAATGAAGCCAGGGCCCTGCCCAGGGCCCTGGAAGGCAGGCCCCCGACAGAGCCCCATCACAAGCAGCCTGGTCTCCGCTCCGTGAAGTAACTGCCAACAGAGGCAGGTAATTGGGAGCTGACCACAGGAGGAAGAGAGGAAATCCAAAGAGAACGTCGCTGCTTTGATGGGGTGGGAGAGGGCTGGCTGCAGGTGACTGTGAAAAATAAGAGGCTTTTAATTCACTTTTTTTAATCTCCATCTTTACGGAAAGTCAGTAAAGGTTACCTATGGAATGGACAGATAGAAAACCAAACAGAAAACGAGGACAGGAAGCAGAAGATAAGTATCTTCAAATGCCAAGAGCCCTTAGGGACCAGCTTAGTAGAGCCTCCAGCCTTATCTTGCTGGCCTTGTGAAGGCAGACGAGGTTTCAGTATGGAGACTGTTCATCTATATATTTAAAGAGGAAGAAGTCTTCTGTTAATTCATGCTAGTTAATTACACTTACGTTCATAGCTGGGGAAGCTGTGGACGAAAGTCATCATCAATTGGTTTGTCAATGCACGTGGGAAATTATGATGACTTTGTAAAGAGCTAATTGTGCCAGATCAACTGCAGAGCCTCTCACGACAGAGAGAAGGGTTCAGACGTGGCTGTCAAGAAGGGGAGTCACCTGTCATGCAGCCGGGGTTCACGGCCAGTCTTTGCTGTCTTCCGAGTGTTAGGATCTCCATGCTGTGGGATGTGACTGTAACTGGTTAGGGAAGACCTAGCCTGTGAGTGACACTGGTGGCCTCTGGGCCTGCCTGCTGGTCGCGTGAGTGTCCCTCTTTTGTTGACCTCGGAGAGCACCTGAAAGGTTGTTTGCCAAGGCGTCCTGATGTAAGTGCTTCCTGAATCACTGCCTGCATACAGATCTCAGCTGGTGACCTTGGGCAAGTGGCTTGATCTTGGTGTGCCTCAGTTTTCCTCATGTGTAAATGAGGAATGCGGTTAATGATATCTCTGCCCCACGAGATTTTGTCTATCCCTGTGAGGATGGCTTCCCTTGTGGCTCAGCTGGTAAAGAATCCACCTGCAATGCAGGAGACCTGGGATCGATCCCTGGGGTGGGAAGATCCCCTGGAGAGTGGAGAAAGGAAAGGCTACCCACTCCAGTATTCTTGCCTGGAGAACTCCGTGGACTGTGTAGTCCATGGGGTCGCAAAGAGTCGGACATGATTAAGTGACTTTCACTTTCATGAGGATATAGTAATCTAAGTTTTTTAAAAGCAGCAAGTGTGATGTCTGGATGATAAGTATCTTCAAATGCCAAGAGCCCTTAGGGACCAGCTTAGTAGAGCCTCCAGCCTTATCTTGCTGGCCTTGTGAAGGCAGACGAGGTTTCAGTATGGAGACTGTTCATCTATATATTTAAAGAGGAAGAAGTCTTCTGTTAATTCATGCTAGTTAATTACACTTACGTTCATAGCTGGGGAAGCTGTGGACGAAAGTCATCATCAATTGGTTTGTCAATGCACGTGGGAAATTATGATGACTTTGTAAAGAGCTAATTGTGCCAGATCAACTGCAGAGCCTCTCACGACAGAGAGAAGGGTTCAGACGTGGCTGTCAAGAAGGGGAGTCACCTGTCATGCAGCCGGGGTTCACGGCCAGTCTTTGCTGTCTTCCGAGTGTTAGGATCTCCATGCTGTGGGATGTGACTGTAACTGGTTAGGGAAGACCTAGCCTGTGAGTGACACTGGTGGCCTCTGGGCCTGCCTGCTGGTCGCGTGAGTGTCCCTCTTTTGTTGACCTCGGAGAGCACCTGAAAGGTTGTTTGCCAAGGCGTCCTGATGTAAGTGCTTCCTGAATCACTGCCTGCATACAGATCTCAGCTGGTGACCTTGGGCAAGTGGCTTGATCTTGGTGTGCCTCAGTTTTCCTCATGTGTAAATGAGGAATGCGGTTAATGATATCTCTGCCCCACGAGATTTTGTCTATCCCTGTGAGGATGGCTTCCCTTGTGGCTCAGCTGGTAAAGAATCCACCTGCAATGCAGGAGACCTGGGATCGATCCCTGGGGTGGGAAGATCCCCTGGAGAGTGGAGAAAGGAAAGGCTACCCACTCCAGTATTCTTGCCTGGAGAACTCCGTGGACTGTGTAGTCCATGGGGTCGCAAAGAGTCGGACATGATTAAGTGACTTTCACTTTCATGAGGATATAGTAATCTAAGTTTTTTAAAAGCAGCAAGTGTGATGTCTGGAGCAGGGCACATCAATAAATATTTGATGATCATGTTATTATTATCACTATCGTCACATGTGCCAAAGGACAGAACTCCTATAACTCCTCAACCAGGTTGAGATGCAAAATCTCCTGGTAAAAGTAGAGAAATGGTTCTTTAGACTCAGACTGAAGTTGAAAATGGAAAAACATAAGCTTTGATTCAGAGCCTAGAAATGAGCTCTAGAGCAACCAAATGAGGGAAGCTGGGACAAGGCTCTTGGGGAGTAGGTTGGGAGGAGACCTGGGGGGGTCACAGATCACAGCGTGAGTGCTGTAGATGATAGACATGGTCCCGAAGGGTGAGACACAGCACCAAGAATTCTCCTAGGAAACAAGGTTTCAGGGGGACCACTGGGGCTAGATCAGCCACCATGTTTGGGTCACACCAACTAGCCTGCACTTACTAAGCCCTGCTCTGGTCAAGGCCCCTTCAGCTAGAGACAGAACATGGTTTTGAGAGAATCTGAAAATACTAGGCGGGGTCCAAAGAAAGGCGATCAAAAGGATTGCAAGGAGAGAAATAGCCATTCTGAGAAAAGGACTCCAAAAACTACAGCACTGACCTTGTGTGAAGAGCAGAAAGGTCCTGGGTGACCTACCTGACTGCAAGTAGGTGGATATTCCAGACAGATCAAGGTATGCAGGACCAGTGAGGCTGAGCATTGATTGCAGTAGCTCTTATCTCTGGTCAGTCCGTCCCCTGCCCAACGCCAGCGAGGTGTATCGGAGGGCTGGGAATAGTTGATTTGGCGGCTTCCAAGGCCTACCTCAGTTCAGGAAGGCTTCCCTAGAGGGCTGTGTGGAAGAAGCACTGGCCAACAGACAAAAAAAGCCAGTTTAGGTCCCAGCTTGGCCTCTAACATTCTGCATGACCCTGACCAAGTCACTTAACTTCTCTAAGTCTTATTTTCAGGCCTGAATATTTTGTCATTTTTAATTCACAGTCCTCAAAACTTCTCCAAGTTTCTTAATTGTCTACTGAGTTTGAGTTAGAATCTCAGCCCAGTGGATGCCTGAAGTGGGGAGAAAGCAGAAGCAGGGCCGAGGCCCCCTTTAAAAGCCAAACACATACATCTAGAAGGAGGTTTATCTATAAACACCCTCTACAAACTGTCTGCAAACCCCTTAATCCAGTCGTGATCATTCGATACTATCCCCTTACCCTAGCTTCCCCATCATGTCTTCCCTTGGTCCCTTTACCTAAAACATCCATCCATCTTTATTCAATTTAACATTTAATGAGCACCTGCTGTAACACTATGTCCCAGCTCTGTAACAGTCCATAAGGATGTACAGGACTTGTCACCTGTGGCTCCTTTGTGCAAGCTAAAAATAAGCCTGGATACAGCCCTGGACCAGAGAGCACAATTGGCTAATGACCATCATCCCTTTCTCACTTCCTCAGCCTGACATCTAGAGCAGTGCACGACCTGCACAACTGTACACTGTGCTTTGGTGACACGAAATTAAATAAGACACGCTATCCTAGGAAGCCTGTAAAAGGAGACATGCGCCAACACAGAGTACAGTGTGACAGGAGCTCAGACTTTGGTGGCACAGAAGAAGGGCACCTAACCCAGGCCAGGGACTCAGAAAAGGTTTTTCAGAAGAGGTCACGCTTGAGCTGAATTTGAAGGATAAATAGGAATTAAACTAGACAAAGAAACTGGACTAGAATGATAAATCTTATATTGATATAGATATGTATGTATGTGTATATATGTACACACACATACATATATAAATCTGATAATATATTTTAACCACAATTTTTTAAAATCCTTTTTTTTTTTTTAAGAGAAAATGGGGATGGTGTCCTAGGCAAAGGAAACAGAACATACAGAAGTACTTGCTTGTCAGGAGAGGCAGATGATGAAACTGAATAGGTGAATGAGGGCCAGATTATAAAATTCCTCTGTATGAGCTAACTTCGGGAATTTGGACTTCACCCTGAAAGCTGCATGGAGCTGTAGGAGGAGTGGTTTTAAGGTGTTATGAGACCCCTGTAGAAGCAGTATGAAGGTGGCTTGAGGGGCCACTCAGGAAGCAGCCACGACAGTGAAAATGCTTTTGTATGACCTGGGTGGGGCGTGATGACCGCCTGGATGCAGACAGCAGTAGTGGACGTGTGCGGAAGCGACCAGGTGGGAGATACCAAGGAAAGCTCCACAGGACTTTGGGGCTGGCTGTGATAGGGCTTGTAGTACAAAGGAAGAGTTTAGGGTAATGTTCCTGGCTTGAATAGCTGAGTGACTGGTCCTGCCACTTCCTCAAGAGGAGGACAGAAAGGACCAGAGTCTAGGGTGGGGAGGAAAGGAGGAGTTCAGCTAGGGAGTCAGTGGAGTTTGACGTATCTGAGAAACATCTGCGTGGAGATGTCTGCTGGGTATTGAGTGTCTGGAACCAGAGATCAGGAAAGAAGCCTGGGCTGGGAATGGGGATTTGAGAGTTGTCAGCGTAGATGTGGGCACTGAAGCAGTGATACAGATGGGATTTCCCTAGCAGATACGGAGCTTGAGAAGAGCAGGAGCCAAGGGCAGAGCCCACGAGAATGGGGGCTGGGTGGAGGCGGGTGAGCAGGCTTCCCTTCTCTCCTGGCTCAGCACTCACTGCTCTTCACTGCCTATCCCAGGGACCACCTTCTTCTCAAAGCCTTTATTTCTCATTCTCTCTCTTGTTGCCAGCCACTTGATATACTGGCATCTCCTTTTAATCCCTGCTGCACTTCATTTTTGCCTTACCCATGCCTCTGTGATGTTGTAGATGAGACCTCTGTATTCCTTCTGCTCCGTGATAATTGCAGGGCCTTTTACATAGCAGCTTCTCACAGTCAGCAAACACAATACCCTTGTCAGTAAATATTTGTTGAACTGAATGAAATGGATCTGACCATTGGAAAGGATCATAAGATTTCCATTCCTGGAGACAGTTAACCCTTTATCTAGAATTGTCTAGAATGGTACTATCCAATCATGTATAATGTGTACCACACATGTAATTTGAAATTTTCTAGTATCTATGCTGAAAAAAGTGACAAGAAATAAGTGAAATTAATTTTGAACAATGTTTTATTAAACCTAATATAACCACAGTATTGTCAATATATAATCAGTGAGAGAGTTCATTTTTTTTTTCCAAAATCTTGAAAACCCTGTGTGTGTTTTACACTTAGAGCATATATCAATTTGTACGCTAAAATTTCATTGGAAATATTTGCTCCATATTTAGATTGCATTTTAATAGATAGTGATTATCAAATAGATTTGTGTACCCAAGTTGTTCCAAAATATAATTAAAACGTTTTCTAATAACTGAATCACGTATCTATTTTTAAATTGTGAATTAACATTAAATAAAAGTTAACATCAGAGCCTCAGCCACATCTTAAGCCCCTCCCCTCTAGTTCATCTTAAGTGCTCCATCAGAGAGCACAGACCTGGACACCTGGGCCAGGTGACCCTGGGTGGGTCCCTCTGGTTCTTTGACTTACAGGTGTGTGAAGGTGACTCCTCAGATCTCTTTAATGCTATGCTTCCTGACAGGAGTTGCTAAATTCCCAGATGGAAGGAACCCTCCTGCTTTCCCATATTCACCTGCTGCTCCTGGGGGTGCCGGGGAGCGGAGCCGGAGGACCCAGTTTGGTCATGCAGGGAATCCCCTGCTTGAGTCTGTTCCCTGCTTCTGGGAGCTCTGCCTCCAAAGGCCAGAGTGTAAGCTGTGCCTGCAGGTGGCGGCCGTGGCGTTTAGATGAGGTTTACAGCAGGTTAGGGACGGCCTTTTCCAAGTAGCTCAAATTCACTTGTCTGGCCGTACAACACCGCTCCTAAGTTCAGGCCCACCTCCTGCCATCTCACATAAGATTAAACGGTCTGTGGGCTTGTGGTTTTCTCCCTTCTGTGCCTGGAGAGGTTAAAAAGTAACTGCATTAGAAGAGAGGAGGACACGGGGCATCCCTGAGCTATCAGCTTTGTTCCCTCTGCCCGCAGCACTCAGGATGTGCCCAGCACCCAGGCTCTCAGAGCCCCTCTCCTCTAGTTCACCAGTGGGGACCACCCCTGGGGAATCCAGAGGCCAGAGAATATCCTGCCTGAAGTCCACAGAGCCCAGAAAGGTGGAGGAAAGTGAGTAAAGGGGTTTTAAGAGGGAGTTCTGACTAGTTGGCTCTTATGCCTGTGTTCTGCCAGGGGACCAGCTTCTTGTGTCTGACTTTTCCGCCTGCTGCCGCTTCAGCCTCCGTGGTCCAGCTTGATGGGCCGATGGGGGAGCTCAAATTTGCAAAGCCACTGATGTGGGTAGGAGCAGGGAGGAGGTTTTCCTCCCCTGCATGGCTTGTTGCCTTCTCTTTGGGCCTTATCAACCCACTCATGTGTGCTGAATGCTAAATGTGCTCAGCTGTTAAAAATGCAGGAGATGAGCCTGCTGCTCCAGAAGAAAATGAGCCAGAGCAAAAGAAAACTCAGCAGGCTTTCGGTTTCCCTGCATGTGCCTGGCAGCGGGTGGGGGAAGGCCCCTCTCCTCAAGGAGGCAGGGCTCCTGTGGGTGCTTAGGATGGGAGGCGTGTCCTCCTGGGCAGTGAGGGCTGGGGGCTAGGAGCACTGTGGAAGCTCTGTGGAGCAGGAAGTGATACCTGAGAGGCTCTGCCAGGCGCCCGGGGAGAAAGGCGGCTGGCTTATTGCTCTTGCCTGGCATTGGTGTGAACTAGAGGCAAGACCATAGCTCAGTACTGATAGCTCCCACAGGACGTAGGGAGTCGTCTCAGGATTTGGCTGAGACTGGAGAATTCTGCAGACGCAAAGGACTGCAGGCCCTCCAGGTGACCTGACCCCTCTGACCGCCCCAGATCCCACAGCCTGGTTCTTGCAGTGGCCCTGCCCTGCTCAGAACTCTTCAATGGCTCTCGGGTGTTTGACATTAGCTCCCACAGGACGTAGGGAGTCGTCTCAGGATCTGGCTGAGACTGGAGAATTCTGCAGACGCAAAGGACTGCAGGCCCTCCAGGGGGCCTGACCCCTCTGACCGCCCCAGATCCCACGGCCTGGTTCTTGCAGTGGCCCTGCCCTGCTCAGAACTCTTCAGTGGCTCTCGGGTGCTTGACCGCAGAAGTTTAACCCCTTTGGAGGCAGATACATGATCTGGCATTTCCCCACTTGTCTAACTGCTACCGCCAGTGTTTTAACCCCTTCGTTTCCTATTCCAGGTGTTGAGATCTCACTGAAGCTCCTCAGCATGCCTCTGTGTGTTGGCATGGCTGTTTCGCCTAACAGCAACAGCCTCCTTGCCTGTCCCTTCTTGGTCAGTTGCTAAGTCGTGTCGGACTCTTTGGAACCCCATGGACTGCAGCACACCAGGCTTTTCTGTCCTTCACCATCTCCCAGAGTTTGCTCAAACTCATGTCCATTAAGTCTGTGTTGCCTGTCCCTACATATGTTTAAAATCTCTGCATGAGTATTGCTTCCTCCATGAAGCCTTCCTGGACTTTTTATACAGATTGAGTTGCTCCTTCTTCTAAGCTCTCATAAACACTCAATTTGCCAATATAAGAGCTACCATCATACATGGTACTTATTTGCATCTTTAGGGACTCCTAGTGCTCCTTTCGGAGAAGCCAGTGGCGCCCCACTCTAGTGCTCTTGCCTGGAAAATCCCATGGACGGAGGAGCCTGGTGGGCTGCGGTCCATGGGGTCGCACAGAGTCGGACACGACTGAGCGACTTCCCTTTCACTTTTCACTTTCATGCATTGGAGAAGGAAATGGCAACCCACTCCAGTGTTCTTGCCTGGAGAATCCCAGGGATGGGGGAGCCTGGGGCTGCCGTCACTGGGGTCGCACAGAGTCAGCCACGACTGAAGCGACGTAGCAGCAGCAGCAGCAGCAGTGCTCCTTTGCCCCCTGCGGCATCCCCATTTTTTAGCATGGAATCTGGCATCCAGCAGATGTTTCGTAAATGAATATATGATGAATGAGTGAGCGAATGAAGGAGTCTGTGAAACTAGAACTGCTCCTTTGCCTTCTTTTTCCTCACAGAGACTTTTCTGATGCTAAAGGAAACAGCAAGTATAAATAGTGATTTTTTGAGTTCTTGAAGAGAAATCAGGGTGCCATGTGCCCTTGTGGAATTCTTTTTCCCTGTTAGAATTATTAGAGTTAGGAATGGAGAGCTAGGTCCTAAGTGATAAAAAGGAAAAACCCTCTGTGCTCTGGCAAGAAGGGAAAGGTAATTTCTTTTAAGTTAGAGGCAACAATTACAGTCATACCAACAACACAGCCCCTGCATGTCATGTCCCAGGATGTTATAAAGAACACCCTGATCAGAGGGAAGTGAAGAGGTGGCATGGTGTTCCACAGAAGTCCCTCCCTGGACTCCTACTTACAGATTCAGCCCCTCACACAAGAGATGGGTTAGAGGGGACATTTGGAGGCCAGTTGATTTTTTGAGTTCTTGAAGAGAAATCAGGGTGCCATGTGCCCTTGTGGAATTCTTTTTCCCTGTTAGAATTATTAGAGTTAGGAATAGAGAGCTAGGTCCTAAGTGATAAAAAGGAAAAACCCTCTGTGCTCTGGCAAGAAGGGAAAGGTAATTTCTTTTAAGTTAGAGGCAACAATTACAGTCATACCAACAACACAGCCCCTGCATGTCATGTCCCAGGATGTTATAAAGAACACCCTGATCAGAGGGAAGTGAAGAGGTGGCATGGTGTTCCACAGAAGTCCCTCCCTGGACTCCTACTTACAGATTCAGCCCCTCACACAAGAGATGGGTTAGAGGGGACATTTGGAGGCCAGTTTTCGCCCCAGTGGTGCAGGTGTGGGTATCAAGCAAAAAGGAGTGAGGCAGAGGATGAGGGGCAGAAAGCAGGTGGCCTGAAGAAGTTGATGCAGATTACTGTGATGAGCCACAGAAGAAAGAGGAGAAAGAGAAAGGGCAGGTGGGTATGAGGATGGAAGGAGGGGCAGCTTAGAAGATGCAGGCGTCCAGAGGGCATAATATCTCTGCCAGGACAGGGAGGCATCTGAAAATTAACCATCTAAGTGCTGCCTGTTCCCCCAGTTTCAGAAGAACAGAGGACAGCCCCTTGGGTGTAAACTCAACTTATTTTGTCGAGTTACAGAAGTGCTCAAAATTAGGGGCTAGATGGGATTTCCCTGTCAATCCAGTGGTTAAGGCTTGGTGCTTTCACTGCAGGGGATGAGGGTTCAGTCCTTAGGGAACTAAGATCCTGCATGCCATGCAGTGTGGCCAAAAATAAATGAATAAATGTTAATAGGGATTCGACTCTAAGGAGGAAAATATACTCTAGGACAACTGGGGAGGGGAAAGAAATGATATGTTGCGGGGGTGGAGGGGGCAGTCTGAGCCAAGAAGGTTAGTAACCGTGGTCCTTCGCGTCTGCAGAGGACATGGTCAGTTTTAGACGCCCTCACAGGCGCTCGTGCCTTTGTGCTGCTCCTTTTTGAGCCTCAAGGCTGCTCGGTGATGAGATGTGGAAACAGAAGTCCAAGGTAATGAAGAGTTGGGCCTGCGATGACACACACAGAGCTGGACAGGGGTGGAGCTGGAGCTATGGTAAAGAGCCCTGCCCTCAGAGCACCCCGAAGTCAAACCCCCTTGCCGCCCTTCACTTTGTAGTGTCCTGGGCCAACCTTTCTAAGCCTTAGGTTCCTCATCTATAAATTGTGGGTGGGGACGAAACATGACCTCCCGTGTGTGGGCACAGCCTACCACCCAGTGCCTAACAGTGCTCAGAGTGTGCATGGCAAAGGTGAGTGAGGTGCTGTGTGTAAGGGATGGGGGGAGGTCAGCACCCCCCACCCCGACCTTTGTCATCTCAGTGGCTCCTCTACCAAGAATAGGAGCAGCTGGAGGCTGGTCCTTTCCTGAAGCATTTGTACTGGTGTAGAGCTGGTCTGCTTTGTGTTGTGTTATATGATTTAACTTTCATTGCAAAGATTGGCACACTGCTTGGGCCAAGTGCTAAATAGTATATATATCTCTGGGATAACTGGAGTGATGGATACATTTGGTTCAAGTCCCTGTCCTCAGGTAGCTCATGGCCTGGCCAGGTCCCAGGGTCATAGAACTAAAACCTTGCTCTTTGATGTGATAAGTGTGGCAGAAACACCAAGGAAGGCAGAGCCAGCGCTGAGAGAGGAGAGGACCCGTCACCCGGATAAAGGCAGATGGGGGCGTGTTCACACCGAGGAGGAAGGCGGGTCCAGCAGCAGAAGGAACCGCCCACCCGCCGCAAGGCCCAGAGCCAGGCAGACGCACACAGTGTTCAAGGAGCGAGAGCTCCTGGAGGCCTTGGGAGAAGGTGCCAAGGGCGGGAGCCGTGTGGGACCAGCCGTGAGGGTGGACTTGGTCCGCTGGGCAGTGGGAAGCCCGCAAAGCCGTCTAAGCAGCAGGATAGCAGGGTCGGATTTGCATTGGTGGAGACAACTTGAGCACAGGGAGAGGCTAGATGGAAGGTCTGATGATAGGATTTTGATCCAGGTTCTGGCAAGCAGTGAGCATTGAAGTAACGCAGAAAGGAGATGCTGATAGCGTAGAAATAAAAAAAAACAAACAACAGTATTTAGTCGGGGGCAAAGCATCTCCTGAGTTTGCTATAGATCAGTGTGAAGACTCTTGAAGGTTTAAACAAAATGTGCTTGCCGTTCTGGATGGAGGTGGTTTGGTGTGGGACTGCCTGCCCAGTGCTGGATTCCAACACGGAGAAGGAGGAATAGGAAAGACGCTTCCTGGGGAAGTGCCGCTCTGAAGGAAGCTGGGTGCAGAGGCTGGAGCGCTGACAGTAGCTAGGGGTGCTATGCTCAGAACAAGCTTCCTGAAAGCAAAGGCTGGGGGCCTGGGCCCTGGGCCCTGCTCCCCTCCTTCCCTGGCAAGGGCATGGAAGATGTTCTTTGAAAGTCCTGTCTCTCCGAGTCAGTGTTGGCCGCAGGGCTTGAGCCAGGCCGTGACCGTGGTGGTGTGCTGTCTGTGGAAGGCCCGGCAGGGGCAGGCTGGACGGCTTTTAGCTCCAGCCGCGGGAGCTGGTGACCTCTGGCGGCTGCAGGCGGAAGCGCGCCCACTGGCCACTCCTGAGCAAAGCCTGGCTACTCTGGGGGCTCCATTCCGCCCTGCAGTAGTGCTCCCTCCAGAATCCGCCTGATTCCTGATCTCTTCCATCTCAGATCCTGCCCTCAAAGGCCCTTGATACCGTCCATGCCTTGCTGTGAATTTCACTAGGTACTCATTTTCGTTGTGAGGCTCCTCATTCTCATATATAGCAGGAAAGGCACTGAGCAGGTATGGTTGGTTGATCTGGGCTTGTCTTAAATTTCTCTGGGACTTATCACCCGAGGCAGCACCCCTGCAGGCAGGCCGGTCTCCAGTGCATTCCGGAGACAGCCTGTCCAGCTTTGTGTACCCTGCCATGCCAGGACTCTGTTTTCCCTTCGTTATCTTCCTCTCTCCTCTGATTGCTGATTTTTCCCATGATCTTGGAGCATCACGACTCCCCAGGAATGTCAGCACATTAAGTGCCTGTTGATCTCTCATTGGGTCCGGACACTACCTCCTGAGCTCCTTGCCTTGGGTACCCCTGCTTAACAGAAGTGCCAGAGACACTAACAGAGGCTGATGCTGGGACTTCTTGCTTCTAGGGAATCTGGAACAGCCTAGAATGGGGCACATGCAGTTCTTCTAGAGGAAGAAATTTTAGGGCCATCACAGAGATCCCCATTGCCTCACACACTTCAGGGAAGCAGAAGATAACATGTTCATATGAGAGGAGACTGGAGTTCCTCTCACTCTTGTAGAATATGTATCCATGTGGGAACTTTTACCACTAGTCCAGGCTTGGGCAGTGCCTAGGAGACTGGGATGGAGAAAGCAGGTGGGATTGCAAAGCAGGACCGAGGGCTCCCGGAAAGGGGTCGAGTCTGCAATGGCTTCTGACTCAGCTCTGTCTTTCCCTTTGCCACCACCCAGGAAGTGGTCCTCCACTCTGGGTGAATATGGAGGGCCAGTTGATGCCACTCAACTTCTTTTCCTGCCTTCTCCTCCTCCTCATTCACCCCCTCTCTCCACTGTGGGACCAGAAGACTCAAAGAGGACAAAAAGTTCTGACGGTGACAATGACTTGCACACAGACATCTACCCCAGCAGCGTCAGGGTCCGTGCGGGTGGTGCCTCTCCTTCTTGTTTTCAGTTCAGTTCAGTCACTCAGTCGTGTCCGACTCTTTGCGACCCCATGAATCGCAGCACGCCAGGCCTCCCTGTCCATCACCATCTCCCGAAGTTCACTCAGACTCACGTCCATCGAGTCCGTGATGCCATCCGGCCACCTCATCCTCGGTCGTCCCCTTCTCCTCCTGCCCCCAATCCCTCCCAGCATCAGACTCTTTTCCAATGAGTCAACTCTTCGCATGAGGTGGCCAGAGTACTGGGGTTTCAGCTTTAGCATCATTCCTTCCAAAGAAATCCCAGGGCTGATCTCCTTCAGAATGGACTGGTTTGATCTCCTTGCACTCCAAGGGACTCTCAAGAGTCTTCTCCAACACCACAGTTCAAAAGCATCGATTCTTGGGTGCTCAGCTTTCTTCAC
>SJYX01006217.1:288324-313192 GCA_006410675.1 Oreotragus oreotragus
ATCATCTTTCAGGATTTGAAATAGCTAACTGGAATTCCATCACCTCCACTAGCTTTGTTCATAGTGATGCTTTCTAAGGCCCACTTGACTTCACATTCCAGGATGTCTGGCTCTAGATGAGTGATCACACCATCATGACTATCGGGTCATGAAGATCTTTTTTGTACAGTTCTTCTGTGTATTCTTGCCACCTCTTCTTAATATCTTCTGCTTCTGTTAGGTCCATACCATTTTTGTCTTTATTGAGCCCATCTTTGCATGAAATGTTCCCTTGGTATCTCTAATTTTCTTGAAGAGATCTCTAGTCTTTCCCATTCTGTTCTTTTCCTCTATTTCTTTGCATTGATCACTGAAGAAGGCTTTCTTATCTCTTCTTGCTATTCTTTGGAACTCTGCATTCAGATGCTTGAGTAGTGAGGTTTTGAGATGAACCAGGCAGGGCAGCCTCATATGCCCGACTGGGCATTGCCCTCGAGGATTTCCCAATGAGGTGGCAAGGAGGCGCAAAAGCCAGCTTTCCAGGCCGGCTACCCTTCTTCTAATGCCCACAGAATTCAGATGGCTTTCCCACCAGAATGCATCTAGCAATAGAAAAAGTAGGATTCATATCTAGGTTTGTCTAATTTCAAAGCCTGTGTTCCTAACCATTATTCTAAACTCTCTTGCAACACCCTCCGTGTTCTGTGACTTTATTAGAATGGTGATAAGGCACAGATGCCCAGTTCAGCCCTACTTGTCCTCCCTGATTTGATCTCACTTGCCTCTGGCCACATTTACAATTTGTCAAAGTCAGCTTGTTCATTTCTCCCCACCTCCTTAGGGAAAATCCCACATCATTCTTCCCAACGACTAATCTGCTCTGCCCTCAACTGATGGACAAGGTCTCGGCGCATTACCCAAGTCACTGATGAAGACGTTTTAATCTTCTCGGCCAGCAATGGGTGCCTCTGAGTTCCACTAGGTACTGTTCTGGCCCAGCACAAAATCTTACTAACCAATCTTTTTTCACCTCGGCTGCTGGGGTCCCTCATCCCAACAGCTGTGTGGTCTGACCACATTTTTCCAGCTTATGGAGGGTGTGTTATGTGGGAGGGCCTCCAAAACTGCAGAGGCCAGGAGAGATTATGCCTGGTGCTTCCTCTCTGCCCACCAGGCCTTGACACGCAGCCACCAAATAATATTAGGTTAATCTGGTAGATTTCCTTATATCCTGTGCTCTGTGGTTGACTACCGTGTTTTCTTTTTTGCTTAAGGTATTTACAAATTGGCTTCCTGAAAGTTTTCCTAGTCTTTTTCCAGATTGAAAAAAAATACCATGTATTCATGCACCAGGGTTTATGTAGCTCCTCCTGTGTCTGTTATACCACGGCAAGACTTTATAGCTCTGTTATGTAGGCTGATTCTTAGTGATTGCCTGACTTTCAGAATTCAAAAATGTCCCACCTATTTCTTCAATTTAAAAAATCTAAATATGACATCATGTCCTGATAACAACCCCAAAAATACATCCAAGAGAACCAAATAGAATTCCTTCTCTGCAGACCTTTTGAAAGAGGGTCAGTTCCTCTTGACTTGGGATGACTTACCTACTGTCCCTGCTTGGAAGACAAGAGGCTGGGTGAGATGACCCTTTCAAGGATTGGCCAGTAAATCAGAGATCCTCAGAATTCTGCCAGGCCAGAAGCATAGGTTCATGGGTCTTTGTTGAAGGACTTGGTGAGAAGAAATAGATAGCTGAGAGCTCTCATCAGACATGTAACCCACAGCACAAATACCTTATGTCCTCAGGCACCTGCCTCTCAAATCCATCTTTCCCCTGTGCTGCTAAGTGGAGCAGGGTTGGCAATGATTTTTGCAGGCCTAAAGATTTTCTAAACCATTCTTACAAGGCTTATCTGTTGATGATGAAAGGATAAATCATGATTACCAAGAAAGCAGAGCTGGTGGGAGAGCAGCTGGCCCTGTGATACGTTGGTGGCCCTTGAAATGGCGTGAGAAGATTCTCCACCTCTGCTCTTTTGCAGACATCACTGGACAGGGAGAGGAATCTACTCAGGGCCAGGAGAACCATTTTTCTTAAAGTCAGAGGACCCTCCTTGGCCCAGAAAGGTAAATTAGACAGGCCACGTACCCAGGAAGAAGACACAGCCAGTTGAATCAGCACTGGTAGAGCCAGCAAGGAAGGTAAGGGAGGACTGTTCTTAACTATGGGATCCCTTCTAGGGAGCTGAGACAGAGATGCCAAGATAACAAGGAGATAAGTGCTCCCAGTAGTAGTAGACACAGCAGGGGGACCAGCTGCAGCCCTGAGCTCCCTGAAAGGGTTCATCCCAAGCGAACAAAACAGGCATTATGAAAGCAGCAGGAAAAGAGCGGGGACTTGTCCTTCCCTTTCAAACATTGCTCCTCAAAGAAAGGACATGGACATAGTGAACTGATAAATGCAACTAATTGTGAGACCTAGGGAAGTGTGTAAGTGCACATCTTAAGACTGAAAGGGAAGGAACTTGAGGGGCTTTGGTTAACCTTAGGGAGAGCAAGCAAACAGACTGTTAAGTTGCTTAGTCATCTGGGTATTGCCAACCCTCCACCCTACCCAACTCCTAGCACGAAGGTGTTGGAGAGCCTATGATCTGACACAGAAAAGGGAAGAGACGCCCAAACTGTGACAGCAGGGATCAGAATCTTTTGACTTTTTTCCAGATGAAAAAAAAGTGAACCTGCTATTCAGGGTCTGTTGCCTAGGGCTGGAACACTGTGCTTATTGCCTGGGAGAGGTGAGGGCAAAGGAGTGAGGGGAGTGAGAAAAAGGGGACAGTGAGAGGAGGGAGAAGATAGTCCTGAGATGACAGTGCCCAGGCAGTTGCCCTCCTCACGCATGCAGGGGTCTGTATGTATATGAAATAGGACCTGGGGCTCTCTGTAGAGTCTTATGCTAACCAGGACTGAGAAAAGATGGAAACTCTGGAATTAGTTTTCAAAATTGTGAGCCACCACCTTGCAATCACTTCCCGCTTTGTTCATCCATTTGGGATCTGGGGGCTGTTGCCAGTAGGACTGAAGAAAGGAGACTGAATGGCTGGACTGATGGCTGGCATTTATGCTGGGATGAGACTGGTGAGGTTAACTAGATAGGATCTGTGCTTCTCTCTCTCTTTTTGCTCTCTCAATTCCTCTGAGGATGTATTTAACCCTTCCCATCATCACTGAGCTGACTGCCTCCCAGACTTCTCTTAATTCCCAGCAGAAGTACCATCTCAGCTCAGGCAAGAAGCAGGTTGCCTTGAAGGGAAAGCTCGGAGCCTTTGGGGAAAGAAGGGATAACACAGAGGAAAGGATCAGGGATGGCCCTCAGGCTCTCCTCCTCTCCGTCTAGAGCCCTTCTCCATTAGCTAGCGGACAACCTTGGCATTCCTATCCCATCAGCTCAATCTCCCTTCTCTTTCTGTTGCCAAGCGGCAACTTACATGACTTCAGGGATATTTACTTAGTGGCTCTGTTCCTTACTAACTCATCTGGTCTTTAGAGCTCTTTGAAACATTCTTGATCAGATTTTCTTCACTAACATCTCCTCATTCCAATCCCAGAGGGACCGTATATCAGCTTTCCCTTCTTTTTACTGATGGGCGTTAGTTTCACATCTTGTCTCTAGGCACTGGGGTTGAGGTCCAGCTGGACTTCTGCAAGTGCTGGCAGTAGAGGGCGTGAGTGGACCACGCTCACGTAGTGGCTGCTGCTGCTGCTAAGTCGCTTCAGTCGTGTCCTACTCTGTGCGACCCCACAGACGGCAGCCCACCGGGCTCTGCTGTCCCTGGGATTCTCCAGGCAAGAACACTGGAGTGGGTTGCCATTGCCTTCTCCAATGCATGAAAGTGAAAAATGAAAGTGAAGTCGCTCAGTCGTATCTGACTCTTCGCGACCCCGTGGACTGCAGCCTACTAGGCTCCTCCATCCATGGGAGTTTCCAGGCAAGAGTACTGGAGTGGAGTGCCATTGCCTTCTCCATCACATAGTGGAGAAAATCTCAAATTAGGAGATCAGTCACACACATTTGCCAGCCTGGCACTGTTCCAGTGGCTCGACCTGGTGCACATGTGCTCACGTGGCTGCCTTATGGGGCTCGCTGGAGCTAGATGGCGACTTCAGGGAAGAAACGCAGACTGTGCTATGAGCATCTGAGGACCACTTGACTCCTTTTTTATGTTTATTTCAGTTGGTACAGTTGCCCTGGATCATCCTATCCTGATATCATCTCGTTCTGTTAAGCTCATGCGTACTCAGCATGTCACTTAGACCCATCATGAGACAAGAGTGGATCTGAAACGTGAAGGTCTTAGTTTCCTTTCCTGAACTCACTTGGCTTCACAGGGAAGTATATGGGAGGAGGCCACTCATGTGCTAGAGAATCTCCTCACCTGGCTACGAGTCCATGTGTGCATGTCAACACTTGAAGTTTCCCTTTTTTTCTAAAGAAGTAGAAGTCAACAGGTTCGAACAAGGGTGACAAATAAATCAACAAGAGCTTTTTAAGCAGGTTCTTATATTTTTTTAAAATCAGGATATTGGAGAATAAGCTACATGAGTTTTATAATTTGTGGAATTTTTCCCCCCAGTTTGTGCATTAAAATTTTTTTAAACTTTGGTGAAACACACATAACAAAATTTCCCATCTTAACCATGTTTANAAGCAGGTTCTTATATTTTTTTAAAATCAGGATATTGGAGAATAAGCTACATGAGTTTTATAATTTGTGGAATTTTTCCCCCCAGTTTGTGCATTAAAATTTTTTTAAACTTTGGTGAAACACACATAACAAAATTTCCCATCTTAACCATGTTTAATGTATAGTTCAGGAGTGTTAAATGTAGAAAGGCTTGCAGAACTGCAACTTAGTACCCACTAAACAACAGCTCCCCTGCAACTACCATTCTACTTTCAGTCTCCATGAACTTGAACTCTAGGTGCCTTGTACAATTGGAATCATGAAGTAGTAATCTTTTTGACTTACTTATTTCATTTAGCTTAATGTCATCAACCTTCATCCATGTGTCAGAATTTCTTTCCTTTCTAAGGCTGAGTAGCATTCCACTCTATGTATCTAACACATTTTGTTTATCCATTCATCCATCAGTGGACATTAAGGTTGCTTCCACCTTTTGGCCATTATGAATAATGCTGCTAAGAACATGGTGTACAAATTCCTCTTCACTACCTTGCTTTCTGTAATTTGTACCTTTTAAAATTGAGTGAGGGAACGAGCCTGGAAGAATTTTGTATCCCATAGCACTGCGTATTTTACCATTTAGAAGAAGTCGGGAATGCAGCCCTAATTCACCAGGCAATCTCTTTTGCAGCTTCTTAGTGTGTTGACTTTTCAAGGGCTTCTTATGCTGTTCTTCAGCCATAGGATGAGTGCTTTGAGAATTGCCATTAACTAGAAAGTGGTGGCAGTGTAGCTTTATCTCAGTGATTGAGACACTGATCAAAGACAGAACTGTCAGTAACTCGGTATATTACTTAAAACTGCTGTTGCAGTTTTCCCTTAGGTGGGGCTTGAGGTCCCACCCCATGCTTCCCTAGGCCAAGAAAGCACGTGGTCTTGGGGTGAAGTCTGAAGTTTGGGAGCAGTGTGCTCCACCACTGAGTGCCTTCTCGCTGGCAAAGACCTATAAATAACATCCAGGATCCTGTTTCAAAGTCAGAAAAGGGGCAAGGGCTAGCAGCAACAACAAGGGCTGAGGTGGTTGCTGAAATAATTTCATGAACAAATTGATCAAAGAAATAATCTGTGAATGAATCTTGGAGAAGGGAGAACCAGCCAGCCGTGAGGACAGATAAAACTCCTCCCCTGCAAAACCAGCGTGTCTTTCATGCCCTTTATTGTCTGCAGGCATGTCTGAGCCCTAGTTTAGCCCATTTGGCATTCAGAGAGCTAAGTCGGCTACACTCTCGGCTCAGAGATGACTTGAGGGTGCTGAAGTGTTTGCATTCCACCCTCCTGCAAAGAGGAAAGGGAATCTAGTTCAAGAACCAAAGCAAAGCTTCCTCCTCTTGTCTCATCCTTTCCGACCCAGAGATGGAGTCCTCCACCGCCCCCTAGACAGGGTCTTCCAGCATGAAACGCACAGAAATCAAATGCATATCCATTACAGGAGAAATGGCAGGGAAGCAGAGCTAGAGTGACAGATTCTAAAGAGCAAACATATACCTTTGTGCTCTGTCTTCTTAAAATTCATCCTCTCACCTGCCAGCCTTGAGAATTGCCTATTTACATAACTAGCTGCCTAAAATGGAATATTAGATAATGTTCCATGGCAGCCCATCCCTGGGACGTGAGTGATCCAGGAGTCCTCTGACAGCGCAGAGCATGGCCCGCTGGCCCGCAGCCCTGCCTCCACGTACTGTGAGCCTGTCAGCACTCCGAGCTGAGCAGATGTCAGGCCCGGTCGCCCGGGTAGGAGACTAGCCTTGCAGCGGGGGAGGGGGCGTGATTCAGCACGCGGCTCCATGGCACACCGTCTTCAGGGACAGACTGTACTGCTTCCTGAGCTTCACAGCAGGCACCCTGTTCTGCCCAAGGTGCTGTCTTGGAGACTGCTGACAAAGGGGACTGAGGAATGGGGGAGCGACAGGATCTATGGGGACAACTGATCCAGGAGGTAATCAGTCAGCACTGATGCCATCCCTGGCACCATGCCAACTTCACATCGCCGTCGGTCTTTTCTGAGGCATGCATCTCTCTCCCATCAAAACTGGAATCCTGCTGCTCGCTTATAGGAGGAGTATAAATAAGTGATAAGGAAGTGTCCTGATAACGATAAGCAGGGATATCTTCTCAGCAGACCAGATGTATCAAAGAAGGCAATTGTGTGTGTGTTTGTTCATTTATTTTTCAGTGTTCCGGTTCCCGTAGTCAGTTTAGAGAAAATTCCTAACCTAGTGAAGGCAGATGGTGCCAATGTCAAAATGAACTCTACAACCACTCCTGCGGTCCCCTCCTGCTCCACCTCATCCTCTGCCGTCTCCACCCCACCTGTCATTAAGCCGGTCTTGATGTCCAAGTCAGTGCCACCTTCCCCAGAGAAGATCTTAAATGGCAAAGGAATTTTGTCTACCACCATAGACAAGAAACACCAAAACGGCACCAAAAACAACAGCAAGCCTTACAGGAGACTTTCAGGTACGTGTCTGTGTTCTTCGAGTCTGGCTCATGATCAGACTACAGCTGAGTTGCGTCCAGAACTAGGGAGTGATGTGATCTTATAATTGAGCAGGTCTGATTCATTTTAAGGGGAACACGGAGTTTACCTACAAACAGGAACTCCTATCTCAAAATGCAGGGGAGAACTGATTCTCTTAATCCTGGGCCAGATTGATGATGGCTGGGCTGAGTTAGCGCAGCACTTAGCAGGAGTTATCCTGGTTTTCCCAAGGCAGGGAGCTCTGCACCCCCACAGCAGTCTGTGGATTCAGAGGGCTTTGTCCTCGCTCTGACAGGATAAATCGCCCCTAGACTCTGGAAAGTCTCGGGCTGCAGACTTGGACAGCCCACTGTGACGCCTCCCCGTAGTTCAGGGCAGGCTTGGGGCAATCACGTTGGTGCGGTCTGCCCGTCTCCATCCTTTGCTCTCACTGGTTTCCAGGTTCTTTCTGTGGTCTGGGGCTACAGATGCCTTTCCCACATAAGCAGACTGGAGTTCCCACTTGGGAACACTTAGACTGGCATAGCAGATGGGTGCTGAGGGGTCTCTCTGCAATCTACTTGGTTGTCAGAGTAGGCACTCCAGAGGTACCCGAAAGGTGCTCATAGCCAGTCCTCAAGTCAGTGGTTGGCCCTTGGGTCCCCCAAATGGATGGTATTTGCTTTGGGTTTGTTGTGAAAGGAAATCTGGCAGTTTTACTTTCTCCAAAATATCAAGAAAAGCTATAAATTTTATAACTTCTTCACACATCCTGGCCATTTATTAGATGTTAACCAGAAGAAAGAAAAATATAGTTGACCCTTGAACGATGCAGGGATTAGGGGTGCCAGCCCTCCATGCAGTTGAAAAATCCCCGTATGATTTCTAGTAGGTCTTCTGTGTATGTGGTTCCTCTGTATTCACAGGTTCAACCAACCTCCAGTCGTGTAGTACTGCAGTATATACTACTGAAAAATATCCGTGCACAGTCCAAACCCAGGTTATTCAAGGGT
Organism: Oreotragus oreotragus; assembly: GCA_006410675.1. Lineage (NCBI taxonomy): Eukaryota > Metazoa > Chordata > Mammalia > Artiodactyla > Bovidae > Oreotragus > Oreotragus oreotragus. The sequence goes on from SJYX01006217.1 coordinate 296,520, forward strand.
CCACCATACAGAGAAAACTGCCCTGTGAGAGAGAAGCTGTATCCCCTGGCATGAGCATAATTCCTAAGTGCCCCCAAGAATTGTGGGTCATTTTTATTTTTTAGTTTGTATTTATCTGTATTTCAGGTTTTCTCTTATGTCTGTAACTTTTAAAAAGTTTGGGTCTGAAAAGTACCTTGCGCCCAAAGCATTCAAATGACACAGTTATATTACCCTGAAAATCTCTCCATGCCCTGTTCACCCACTGTTCCACAAGAAAGGCAGAGCCCGGCACTGTCTTTGAGGGTGGGGGCCTCTGTGTGTGGACAGAACCCCTTGCACCCAGCTCTCTTCCTGCAGAAAAAGGTCACTGTCACTCTGCAGAGGAGGTGGCATCCCTGAACGAGCTGCTGGATCTGTCTGGGCGCAGTGAGGCTGGGCTCCCTCGCCCTGGCAGAAGCATGACTGTGGCTTTCAGCCGGCACCTTAATCTGAAGTTGTTTGGGGATTTTGTGTGTGTGTTTGTTGGTTTTGCATTTTTTGGTGGTTTTGTCTCATTGGGTCTCTTGCTTATTTCTCTCTCGCTTTCACATTTGGCAGCCAGCTCCTGCCCCCAGCCAAACAACCTGTTCAGTTCCAGGCCAACACGAGTGCTGGTGTGGATCTGGGCACAGGGCTGACTCCACCAGGCCCAAGGGAAGGAACTCGCACCAGGCGGCCTGGGGCCTGGCGCCCAGACCCTCCTCGGTGGGCGGAGAGGGCTCATAAGAAGCAAACACCTCCAGGCCTAACAGTTTTCTCTTCTTAAAAATGAAGCTTAAGAAAAGAAGACAAAAGCAAAAGAAAGGGGCAGCATGCCTTTTGATAGCCAAGCAGGAAATCTGTCTTGGATATGAGAATGGTTTTATTGCAAACATCATCATCACCACTGTTGCAACCATCCCACAGCTCCCAAACCTTCTTTTAAAAATAGAATGCATTCATTTTTTATGGTCAGATTTTACTCCAGCAAGTTCAGACAGGTTTTCAGGCAAGGTAACCACTTTATGGCTTGCAGCCATTGGAGGCCCTGAAGGAGACATGCCACCAAGCTTATACATGCCCCTCCACCCACCCATCCACCTCCCCGCCCGCCTGCACTGCTGCCCATCTCTGTGAATGCCCAGAAGGACTCAGGTGTTTGCTGGGTGTCTTCTGGAAATGGCACAGGCCATCAAGAGGTGGAACTATAAAGCTTGCAGTGTCTTTAAGGGGTTGTCTCCCAACCCTCCATTTTCTAGGGGAGGAGAACATTTTTGTAGCCCAGAAGGAAGAAGGATCCAAAGTGAGCATAAAAAGAGCAGGTTCCCTAGAAGTCACCTCGACAGGGTCCATCAGGACTCCAGTGGGAAGGCAGGAGCTGGGGAAAGCCTGCTTCCCTCAACCATCCTTTGTGCCGAGGGGACCACTTGCCCAGCTCATTCCCTTCTGGAGCACCAGGTTCCAGGCCAGGGGCAGAGCAACTGTAAGGCCAGCAGACCCTGCCCTCTCTACACCTGCAAGTTCAGCCTCAGTGTAAATCCCACACCTGCCCCTGTCGACATGTTCCTGAATCAGGGAAATCCAGGCAGCAAGGCTGCATGGAAGGCCTTGTGCTGAGGACTTTCCAAAGCATGAGAGAGGCAGGTCACACTGACACGTCAAGGAATAATTTCCCACTCAAATGGTTCAAACTATTAGGAAAGCAGGGCAGTGTGGGGAGAGTGATGTATTATTCCTGGAGCTACCCCAGGGGAGAAAGTGGCCCCAGGGCCTTCCAGTGGCTCTAGCCCCGTCTGCAGCCAGCTTTACCCAGAGGTGCCTGGGGACACGTTTGGAGTGAAATAAAGCCTGAGAACCACGTGGCTCCTTTCCCTCTGCTGCCCACCCACCCTCTCCCCTTGTGCATTCCCATCCCTACCACATCCCCACCAAAGCTGGACGTGGGAACTCTTGGGTTCAGAGAGAAGCGCCATCTTCCCCCAGCGGTTCTGGAAGCATTTTAGCAGCCGGTTGGAGGGAAAAAAAAAAAACAAAACAGATTGCCTGACAATGTCTCACTTGTTGGTGCAAATGTGCATTTTTTTTTTAAATGTAGTCTTAATGCCAAATCCTATTTAGTCTCCTTTTTTCTTATATTTTTTGTTTGTTTCTTAAACCAGAGAGAGAATTTGACCCAAATAAACACTGTGGAGTATTGGATCCCGAGACAAAGAAACCTTGCACAAGATCCCTCACCTGCAAGGTATTTCTCTTTCCATAAAAAATACTTCCTGCTCTCGCTGGGGCCTTTGTCGAAATGTTTGCATGCCACTCTCTGCACACGGCAGGGTGTGGAGCCTCGACACGACCCCCAGCTGCTCTTTGTAAGGGAAATGCTTTCTTCTCTTCCATGGTAGCAGAGTGCCTGCCTCAAGCTGGCTGGCTTTTTAAGAAGGAAAAAAAAAAAAAAAAAATAGGCTTCCCCTGTTACTTGTGAGGCCAGACAGTAAATTGTATTTATAGGCACTCACAGGCGGTTCTAAACCCTGCTACGTTTTAATGTATGCAGGAGCAGCACGGCGGCGGCGGCGGCGGCGGCGGCGGCAGCGCCCTGAAAGGCAGCCCCAGAGGGGAGGACGAGCCGCCGCGCCCCTGATCCGGCCGCACGGGGGTGGCCAGGGGACAGCTGACCCGAAGCGGCCGCCCGTGGGCAGCCCCCAGCCCCGTATTTCATACTGAACTGCTAGTGCCTCTTGGGATGGAGGCCGTGGCCCTCTCTGCTTGGTGTCTCTCTGTGTCTGGGCCAAAGCGAGCCTCCCACCTGCACCTGGATTAACTCCAGCGCGCCCTCACCGGTGCCTGTCTTCAGGGAGGTCCTCAGGGGTTCAGCGCTGAAGCTCGTCATCTTGGGCCATTTTTCGGAGGAAGCTTTGGCTCCTTAACGCCAGGAGCGTAGGGCACGGTTGCGTTTTGTGTGGTCTCTGCCTCTTCCCAGCCGCAGAACAGGAGCTGTTGCCTTGAAGTTGACTTTTCAAGCACCTCTAAATTCCCATGAATTGCAGTTTCTGAAATGGAGGGCCTGGGGAAGCAGGTTTATGTGCTGATCAAAGAGGCTGTGCTTTCCATCTCTCTTCTCCTTAGACTCACTCACTAAGCCATCGGAGGGCAGTCCCAGGCCGGAAGAAGCAATTTGACCTCCTCCTGGCGGAACACAAAGCCAAGTCCCGGGAAAAAGAAGTTAAAGATAAAGAGCATCTCCTGACTTCGGCAAGGGAAGTACTTCCCAATCCCCCCGGGCCGGCGCAGGACTCACTGCCAGGACCTTCAGGGAGCTCGGGCCCAGAACCTAAAGTCGCGTCCCCTGCAAAATCCAGGCCACCCAACTCTGTGCTTCCTAGGTAAGTCCCCCCTCGGCGATGGAAGCCTTGAGTCCATGGTCAGTGACTGCCTGCCTGGTTCGAGTGTGGTCTGATCTCCTGTGAAATGGGAGTCATCGTGGTCCTACCTCGCGAGGCAGTTGTGAACTTGAGATGAGAGAATGGGTGAGGGGCTCAGTCCAGCGTCTGCCACGTGGTGTCCAGTGGGTTTTGTTGCTGTCACCATTGTCGTGCTCACTATGGTCATCGTTGCCATCATTGTCATACCTCGTAACAGACCCAAATCCGACAGCATGTGTTTTCAGGGAGCAAGAGTCAGCTGTAAATAAACACCTGAAAGTGACACTCGGCCCCAGGCAACTTCCTGGTTGGGGTTTGTTTGGTTTGGCTTTTTTGTTGTTTTTTTCAGTAAGTAACTTTATTTAATATTTGTCTATTGGCCACACTGTGCAGCGTGTGGGACCTTAGTTCCCTGACCACGGATTGAACCTGTGCCCCCTGCACTAGAAGCACAGAGTTTTATCCACTGGGTTACCAGGGAAATCCCATGGTCGCCTGGGTTTTTAGGTTAGAGGGAAGCCCTGTGGAGGGGAGGGTAGTCAGCACAGCACAGAGCCCCTTTGCTACAATATTTTGTGAATCTTCCCTACAACTCTCCAGTGGTCAGGGTAGAGGGAAATTTGGTGTGATGGAGCTGTCTGTCCTTAAATTTTCCTTCACACCAAGAAAGCTCAGCCACTTCTTTGAGATTTTATTTGGTTGTCCTGGGAGGAAATGAAAGAATAGAAAACAGTGGGTATAACATTGTAAGTCAACTATACTTCAATTTTTTTAAAAGAAGAAAAGAAAAGCAGCCCACTTGGATTTAGAGTGATTTAAGAGCCACACGTGTGTGCTTTGACAGGCAGTGGAGTACCGTATTGAGCCACAGACAATTTCCAGGTGATAAGACTGGGAACCCTCATTGAGAAATATTTGAGTGCTTGCTCCATAAGCAAGGTCCTATGTTAGGTACTCTCAGGCAGGGGCACAGAAATTAGTGAAACTGGATCTTGCTTTTTAAGAACTTAGAGTTCAGAAGATAAGACTCAAATATCCACAACATCATAAAAGGGAAACATTAATAATACGATATAAGTGTAGATACTGGTAACCTCTGATGATTTTTAACGCACACACTGGGAGTCTCAAAGAATAGCTGTCCAGTCAGCAAGCAGGCATGAAGAGAAAAGAGTTATAGAAGAAGAGGATAGAATTTATTTTTAAAGTAAAAGCAAATATTTGATGACAATTGTTACCGACCTACCAGGATGTCTTGTGCCTTCCACTTTGGCGCAAACCTGACCAGTTTGAGAGCCAAAGGCCTCCTCTGGAATCACCAACCTTAGCCTCAGACATTTGGGATGGAGTCAGACAGAGTCAGCACCCACACATCCCCATCATCATAACCAATGTCGAGCCATTGTCATCATCTATCTACTTGCCACTTTCCTTTCCGCCCCTCATTTTGCAAGATCCTTTTATAATGACTTCTCACTGTAATGCCAGATGTTGGTGAAGGAGATTGCCCCTGCTTTAGAGTTTAGGAGACAGTTCTGCTCCAGACTTCTGGACAGGGCTTCAGTTCTATATACACTAGCTTTCATACTTCTTGGTGGCAATGGAACTATTTTATTCCCATAAAACCTTTCATGGTACTTGATATAAAAGCAAACCTGCCTCCACCTGAAGCCATCTCAGCCCTGCTTTCATCACACATGTACCCAGAACCCACTGCCCGTCCAAGGGATCACCTCGGATTCACTGAGAACTTCAGGGAACCCCGCTTTGTATTTATTTTATTTACTTCTTTCTGGCTGTGCTGGGTCTTCGTTGCTGCGTGGGCTTTTCTCTAGTTGTAGTGAACGAAGGCTACTGTCTAGTTGCGCCGTGTGGGGTTCTCATCCTGGTGGCTTCTCTTATTGTGGAGCGCGGGCTGTACGGTGTGTGGGCTTCAGTAGTTGCAATTCCCAGGCTCTAGAGCACAGGCTCAGTAGCTGTGGGACACAGACTAAGTTGCTCCGTGGCATGTGGGATCTTCCTGGACCAGGGATCAAACCTGTTTCCTGCACTGGCAGGTGGATTCTTTACCACTGAGCCACCAGGGAAGCCCCTGAAAATTCTCTTTTATTATACATTGCTCCATCGATTTTGACCAATGCAGGCACTTCACACCCAAGCAGTGGTAGAAAACAGGCGACCTTAAGAGCTGCTTCTTTCTGTTTCTTTTTTTTAATTTTCAGGGGAGTATTTGTCAATAGAGAAATGCCAGGTGTTTATTTTCTTTTAGGGAAACAGAAGAAAGAGAGAGGGTAAGGTTAATCAGCAAAAAGAATGTCTCTGAAAGGGAAGGGGAGGCCAAGGAGCACGTTACAAATGTTGGTAAGAGAATAGTTTTTGAGGATGCTTTTCAAGGCACCAGAAGACTCAGGGGTGAACTCTGTTCCAAAGTTAGTGGGAAATAATGTTCTCTTTCGATTGTTTTAGGTTCAAACAAGACCCCATGCTATCAGAGATCGAAAAGGCATGATCAGAAGTTAATGTACTCACATAAGACTTATAACCATTATTTCCCTCATACTGATGATATAATAGATGTTTCAATTGCATCCATTATCTAGAATTGACCAAAAGAATGACTCATGAGTAGAATTATGGTAATCCCTTCCCAATTATGAATTTCTCTCATAGGAAATGCTAACTATGTAACATTTACTTCTTAAATATCATTTTGGTAACCTTGAAAATATTCCAGTTCTCATATTTTTGCATTGCAACCCATTCTTGTAAGGGCTTTCTAAAAGAGGAACTTGAGCCAAGGATGAAAAAGTAAAAGTCAACTAGCAAGGGCTGGAATAGGAGTGGATAGCGCAAGGATCAGCTGCTTGTCTGCTGACTAAATGAACACGGTCATGTCTCTCAGCCTCTCTGGCCTCAAGCTGCTCATCTGTCAAATGGAGCCTCTCTGGCCTCAAGCTGCTCATCTGTCAAATGGAGCCTCTCTGGCCTCAAACTGCTCATCTGTCAAATGGAGCTAAGGAAAATTAAGTGAGAGTATCAAGCTCATAATAAGCACTCAGTTGACAGTAGCTGGTAGGAAGGGCCATGGTAGTCAGTGGGAAAGCAGTGGGAGCCAGTGAAGGCCTAGATGTGACCTGGTTTCCATTCACCCATCCTCCTGGCCTCTGTCCCTCAACCTGGGGGCCCTTGGATAACATGCCTGTATGCTCTGCTTTCTTGGCCCCAACTCGAAGGAAACACCTTGCTTTCCCCACAGAGCCCAAGGGCTATGGATAGCCAGGCCAACCAAAGCCATCAGGACTCTTTGGAAAGGCAGAGGGAGATGCAGAGGGTCGAGCTGGGCTCTAATAAGCCAGGCTCTGGCCCCCAGGAGGGGAGGAAAGGTCAGCTGTGGAGGTCAATGCTGACAAGGTCTGGGCACCTTCCCCTCTGTCTCATAGATGAACACACATCTCACCCTAAAGTATAAAATGGCAAACACCGATGAATCTCAGACTGACGAAGGCAGCGGGGAAAGAGGCAGAAGGTCCTAGAAACCCAAGAAGGGGCAGAGGTGAGTCTGCAGTGAAAGCTACTTCAGTTCGTGACTCATTGATAGTATAATCACCCAAGTGGAAACCATTTCTCTCCTTGACTTAGGTTTGTCCCTGTGCTTTTCCTACCCATTTCTCAGTAGTTTGGGCTTTAAAGTCAAGCAGACAGACCAGTCTCATTTCCACTTTTTATTAGCTTGGCAACCAGTGTCCTCATCTGAGAAATGTCAGTAATAGTTACACACGCCTAAGGCAGTGGTAGCTCTGATGAGAAAATATATGTGACAGGCCTACACATACACGTGTGTGTGAGCTCAGTTGTCCTCACTCTTTGGGACCCCATGGACTGTTGCCCACCAGGCTCCTCTGTCCACGGAATTTTCCAGGAAAGAATACTGTATGAATTGCCATTTCCTACTCCAGGGGATCTTCCTGACCCAGGTATCGAACCTGCATCTCTTGTGTCTCCTACACTGTCAGGCTGATTCTTTACCGCTAGGGACTCAGTTTCCTTTGTGCTCTTCCCCGAAGCTCTCGACTGATGCTCACGCTTCCTCGGGGTGGTGGGGGTGGAGACTTGTTTCCCTGAGGGGAACTGGACAGGGACTGTCATCATATGCACTGTCTTTAGAGCAGACTGGCAAGTGGAGAGGGAAGCTGTGATGTAGCGCTGAGGAAGGAAGGCTGGACAGCAGTCTAACACACTTGGAAACTTTTCCCCCACTTGCTTCTGGCCAGTGGCCCTGTTCCCCGTCACCCACGCCAGCCCTTGGCTTTTCGGAGACACAGGCTGCTTCTAGCACACGCCATCCCTCCAAGTTCCACCCTGGAGGGCAGCAGTCAGAGCAGGAAGGAGGTCTTGAAAGCATCCACCACTCCATCATTGCCGGGAACCCTGAGCAACACAGGCCTGAGAAGGAAAAGGTGCAGAGCCCCTTCTTCGTACTCGTGCATGCATACGCCTGGCATCCTTCCTTTGTGTTTCTCTCTTTGCTCTCTGCTTCTGCTCTGGAACTCGCAGTTTTCATGCTCCACGGATCTCCATGATTCTCCTTCCCTCGCCTCCTCTCTTTTGTCTGGCAACTGGAATTTACTTTTTTTTTTTTCCCTTTTTGACCATGCTGCATGGCCTGTGGGATCTTAGCTCCCTGACCAAGGATCAAACCCATGCTTCCTACAGTGCAAGCATGGAGGTTTAACCCCTGGACCACCAGGGAAGTCCCGGAACCTACTATTGAGTGTTTCAACCATTAAAAATGGTTTTTTGTTGTTGTTGTTCTTTTTAGAAATATATATATATACATTTTTAATTGCTAACTCTTTTATTTTTATTTATTTTATTTTTGGCTGCACTGGGTCTTTGTTGCTTCCAGAAGGCTTTCTGTAGTCTCAGCAAGCCAGGGCTTCTCTTGTTGCTGAGCATGAGTGCTAGGCATGATAGCTTTAGTAATTGTGGCATATGGGTTTGGCAGTTGTGACTTGAGGGGCTTAGCTGCTCCTCGGCATGTGGGATCTTCCCTGACCAGGGATCAAACCTGTGTCCCCTGCATTGGTAAGCGGATTATTAACAAATAGACTACCACGAAAGCCCCCAGATTTTTTTTTTTTTTCTTAATGAAACTTAATTTTTTGGTGTTGGAGAAGACTCTTGAGAGTCCCTTGGAGTACACAAAGATCAAACTAGTCCATCCTAAAGGAAATCGGTCCTGAATAGTCATTGGAGGGACTGATGCTGAAGCTGAAACTCCAGTACTTTGGCCACCTGATGCGAAGAACTGACTCACTGGAAAGACCCTGATGCTGGGAGAGATTGAAGGCAGGAGGAGAAGGGGACAACATAGGATGAGATGGTTTGATGGCATCACCGACCTGATGGACATGAGTTTGAGCAAGTTCTGAGAGGAAACCCTGGCATGCTACAGTTCATGGAGTCAAAAAGAGCCGGACATGACTGAGTGACTGAACTGAACTGAATATAGACATGTTGTTCAAAAACCAAATAGTCCTAAAAGAGAGTGAAAAACAGTAATTCCTGCCATCCTGGAGCTCACTTTACCCTCTCTGTGTTAGAGCACCTTTTTTCTGGGGCCCCTTGCTGCCTCCTCTCTTGGTTTGCTCCTTTATTTGACGAAGCGTTTTCTCCATTAGCTTCCTGTGAAAAGGGACATGGGAAGTCAATTTTTAGAATCCTTATACACCTGAAAATGTTTTTATTCTACTCTCACACTTAATTGATCATCTCCCTGAATATATAAGTGGGTTGAAAACTATTTCCCTACAGAATTTTGAGAGCAGTTTTTCCATTGACTTTTGGCATCAAAGATTTTTATTGAGAAGTTCAGTATCATTCTGATTCCATTTTTGATTTCTGAAGCATGGGGCTCTGAAAGTTCCCAGGGATCCCCCTTGATATAAGTCTTTTTTTCATTCATTGTACTGGGTCCTCAGTAGATCCTTTAAATCTGGAAACACCTGTTTCTGGGGTATTTTCTATTACATCCTAAATAATTTTATTCTCACTGTCAGCTTTATTCTCTTTAACCTTCTGTTAGTTAGGTGTTGGACCTTTTGCTCTGATCTTTCCGTTCTCTTACCCTTTTCTCCTGTTGTCTCTCAATCTCTTGTTCCACTGTCTAAAAGACTTTTTTTCACTGTCTAAAAGACTTTCTTTTTTTACTTTACCTTTAAAACTGTATATTAAATAATTTATTATTTACTTGTTAAATTTTAGGATCTGGTTCTGATTTTTACTTTTTCTTTCTTTTTTTGATGGCCCCGTGTGACCTGCAGGACCCTAGTTCCCTGCCTAGGGGAACATTGCCCTCTGCAGTGGAAGTGTGGATTCTTAACTGTGGATTAAGTTCTTAAGTGTGGATTCCACTGGACTGCCAAGGAAGTCACCAGGATCCAATTCTTTTTATCTGATGGCTTCTTATAATATCCTACAAGATACCGCCTTTTGCAGAAGTGATACCATTCTAATATCTCTGAAGATAGGCTTCTTAGTTTTCTTTCTTTTCCTCCCTTATCTTCATCTACCCCAGGTTTCTTTCACGTATGTGTTTATGTGTTTGATGTTTGGTTGGTCAGCCTAATGTTGGAGATTGTTTCAGGAATGTTTGGTGATTTCTAACCATTCATTTTAAAAGAAAGACTCTAATAAGCTGATTGGAGGTCTGTGTGTGGGACTGTCAACCATAAGGTCATCACATCACCAGTGAGCCTTTTGTTGATATTTATGCTAAGTGTGGAAGCCTTTTCTCCGTGACCATTAAGTTTCCCAAGAGAAGAATCCTGCCTGCTGATGTGCCGGGCAATAGGCATTCCAGGAGTGCCAATTAAGGCTCTGACCGGGGACAGCCCCCAGTCCCCCTTTTTCTAGCCCTGTGCTCCCTCCTAGTCTCTGCTGGTGGCCCCCTATCTGAAATGTCAGTTTGCGAGTTGATTGGAGGGGGAGCGGGCAGGTGGGGCAGTGCTAAGTCGTCTGGCTATGTGAGGTAACAATGATGGCCCGTGGGTCCAACAACCAAATATCAAGCCTTTCAGCTCTCCTGCCATGTTTAGTCCTCACCTCATCTGTGACTTTTGCAGCTCTAGCTGCTCACGGTGCCCTGCTTATCAGGGTTCTGTGGTAGATCAGCTCCTTTCCCATCAGTTAACATTCTCCAGCTACAGTCTGTGTCCTAAAAACAGGGTAAAATCTCTTTTTTACACTTGTTGGGACACTTCAAGTGCAAGTAACAAAAAACCTTGCTTACTAACCACTTCAGTAATTAGGAAATTTCTTACTGCTGGTGACAGGAAGCCCAGAGGTGAAAGGTCACCAGTCCCCAGAGGTCGGAGCTTGGCTGTCCTTCTCTGCCCTTTTATTCCACCCTCTTCAGTCTTTTGGCTCCATCTTCAAAGTCTGTAGCAAGAAGGCTGCAGCACTTCCAGAAGAAACAGGGTCCACATGAAGATGGAAACCAGCTTTTCTCTGCAAGGAAAAATCTTTTTAGTGGCATTAAGGACCTTGTCATGCAGCCGTCACTACCATGCATCTCCAGGACTTCTTCATCGTTCAGCCCTGAAACTCTACCATTAAACACTTAAGTCCCATTCCCAGCACCTGGTATAACCACCGCTCAACTTGCTGCCTTGAATTTCACTGTTCTAGATACCTTGTTTCGGGGAAGGCAATGGCACCCCACCCCAGTAGTCTTGCCTGGAAAATCCAATGGACAGAGTAGCCTGGTGGGCTGCAGTCCATGGGGTCGTTATCAGTCGGACTGACTGAGCGACTTCACTTTCACTTTTCTCTTTCATGCATTGGAGAAGGAAATGGCAACCCACTCCAGTATTCTTGCCTGGAGAATCCCAGGGATTGGGGAGCCTGGTTGGCTGCCGTCTATGGGGTCACACAGAGTCGGACACGACTGAAGTGACTTAGCAGCAGCAGCAATGTCTTCAAGGTTCATCCATGCTGTAGCATATACCTGAATTTCCTTCACTTTTGAGACTTAACTAATATTCCATTGTGCGGATATACCTTGTTTTATTTATCCATTCATCTATCAGTTTTTTCTCTACCTTTATGGCTTTGTTTTTATGTGACTGTGCTTTGGGGATCTGGTTTGAACTCAGGTTTTTGACACCTAGAAAGATTCCAAAACATGTGTGGGAGTTCGTGTAAAAAAATAAATAAATACAAAAAAAAAAAAAAATCCTGATTTTTTTNTGAATCATTTTATTAAGAAAACTATTCCCCTCTAATTTTGACTAGTTAAAGTCTGGAACTCTTTCCTTCTAAATAATGACTACACCATAATGGGTTATTAATTTTAATTAAACTCACTGGGCTAAATTGTATTGGTGAGAACTTATTCTGAACTTCTCTAGTAAACACGGATTATCTTACCTGCATATGTGAGAGCAGAATGTGGCCCTTTGTGATGTGTTATAAATTAGTAGTTTGAAAGACATGTTAATTCATATATTTTGATTTTAGCCAGTATGTTTGTAATACTTGGTTTTCTTAATTATTTCAGATCTAACATTACAACCTGAAAATTGACTTCAACACCACAAATTCCCTAAAATCCACAATAGTGTGTTCGATCCTGAATGTGTCACTTTACTTGGCCATAGTAGCCACATTAATCTGGAATGACAAAGGCTTTCCTTTGTTTTTATTATACAGAGAAATAATATAGAATATTTATTAAGTTCCACGTAATAGATACAATATGTAAAAGACACAGATACTTGCCATTAATGAACATAGGATCACGTAAGAAATATCTAATAAAAGTAAATATCCTCTTAATAAGTCACATATGTGATATAATTTTAGAGCATTAAAAAAGGAATCATCCTACATACAAAGGAAAATACCTTGAAGATTTTGGTTTAGGATCAAAAGCTTCTGCCAGAAAAATGGTCTTCTGAGAAGATAGAGTTATATACTTTGAGATATTATTTAGCAAATTTAACAAAAACATTAAACAAAATTGTAATAATCAATCTGCAAAGCAAGTTTATCAGATTGCTCTCATGACAAATCAAAGAGAGTGTACTGGAGGAGACTCCACAGATGACTCAATAAGGTTCTGAGAGCATTAAAGGTAAATATCATCAGTTGAAATTTACTCTCACTTTCACTTTCTTGCACTATAGCAACTGTACTGAGACTGAAATGGTTGCATACCTCAGAATATTATTCATTTATATACTAACTCTATGAAGGCATATTATTCTATAATGATCTTTTAAAGAAAAGCACAAGATGGGACTAATGCCCAGAGCATTTTGTACTAAGGCCCAATACAAAAATATCACCTACCAACCAGTACAGTGATGCCCTTGGAGCAAGGCAGGCAAGGATTGGCTGATTGATAGCAGAAACAAAGATGTGAGGCAGAAACTCACAACTTAGAGAGAGTACCTTAGAGAATACTACACCCATAGGGTGGAGCAAATGCTATTATTCTAAAGCAAAATACTTCCATTCTCTTAGTGAATTTTCTAGTCACACTCAGTGATTTCTTTACGAACTGTATTTAATCATGTAAGTTACGGTTAGCTGCACATATCCTGAAGGGGAAAAATATGTTGTATTTTATTTCTATGAAAACCAGTTTGTGAATGCTGTTCACAGGCCAGACTACAAAGGTAATTTTGTTTGTGGACCAAAAAGAGAAAATACTGAGAAAGAATTTCAACCTCTCCAATTTGTTTGTTTGTTGTTGTTCAGTTGCTAACTTGTGTCTGAGTCTTTGTGACCCCATGGACTGCAACACACCAGACTTCCTGTCTTTCACCATCTCGTCGAGTTTGCTCAAACTCATGTCCATTGACTCAGTGATGCCATCCAGCCATCTCATTCTCTGTCATCCCCTTCTCCTCATGCCCTCCATCTTTCCCAATGTCAGAAGTCTTTCCAGTAGTCAACTCTTCGCATCAAAGTATTGGAGCTCCAGCTTCAGCACAGTCCTTCCAATGAATATTCAGGACTGATTTCCTTTAAGATTGATAGGTTTGATCTCCTTGCTGTCCAAGGGACTCTTAAGAGTCTTCCCCAGCACCACAGTTCAAAAGTATCAATTCTTTGGTGCTCAGCTTTCTTGATAGTCCAACTCTCACATCCATACATGACTACTGGAAAAATCATAGCTTTGACTAGATAGAACGCTGTTGGCAAAGTAATGTCTCTGCTTTTTAATATGCTGTCTAGGTTGGTCATAACTTTCCTTCCGAAGAGCAAGAGTCTTAATTTTATGGCTGCAATCACCATCTGCAGTGATTTTGGGGCCCCCAAAAATAGTCTGTCACCTTTTCCACAGTTTCCCTATCTCTTTACCATGAAGCAATGGGACTAGATGCCATAATCTTAGTTTTCTGAATGTTGAGTTTTAAGTTAACTTTTTCACTCTCCTCTTTCACTTCCGTCAAGAGGTTCTTTAGTTTGTCTTGGCTTTCTGCCATAAGGGTGGTGTCATCTGCATATTGATATTTCTCCCCGCAATCTTGGTTCCAGTTTGTGCTTCATCCAGTTCAGCATTTCTCCTGATGTACTCTGCATATAAATTAAATAAGCAGAGTGACAATAGACAGCCTTGATGTACTCCTTTCCTGATTTGGAACCAGTCTGTTGTTCCATGTCCAGTTCTAACTGTTGCTTCTTTACCTGCATACAAATTTCTCAGGAGGCAGGTCAGGTGATCTGGTATTCCCATCTCTTTAAGAGTTTTCCAGTTTGTTGTGATCCACATAGTCAAAGGCTTTGGCATAGTCAATAAGGCAGAAGTAGATGTTTTCCTGGAACTCTCTTGTTGTTGTTTTTTTTTGATGATTCAACAGATATTGGCAATTTGATCTCTGGTTCCTCTGCCTTTTCTAAAGCCAGCTTGAACATCTGGAAGTTCACGGTTCATGTACTGTTGAAGCCTGGCTTCGAGATAAACTTGAGAGGATAAGTTTAAAGAGGAAAAGTTGTATGAAAAAAAAAAAGTGAGAACTTCCTGACTATCCTTGTATTTTGTGCAATTCTGTGAAGTACAGGATCTTCAAGTCTCTTTTCACTCAAAAAATATACTTTAAAATAGTTTCATTTATTAATCAAGGGAGGAATCAGAACTTGAGTCGAGACTTCATTTGCAGCCCCAGTATCTTTTCCCTCCACAGTCTTGAAACCTTAGTATCTCACAGGGCCATAGACATATATGAGCTGTAATGCTGGAGGATGGATAAGATTTTTATTGTTCAACATCCACTAGAGGAACAGGGTTTTATTCCCACTAGGATGTTTGAAATGATTAACTAGAAACTATTTATCTACTCCCTATTTATTCTGATGATGATTTAGTTAAGAAATCTGTTGTTTAAGTTCCTTTGTTCCAACTACCTTGAAGTCACCAATCCAGTAAATTGGGTGAGTAATCAAACTGAAATCTTCAACTTATATGACTCAAAGAACTAACACCAACCGTACTCTACAAACAATATCCTCTTCTTGCTGTACATTTTAAATTAAGAAGCTTGAAGCATTTTTCATAACAATAGTCAAAACACCCTCTCACCTCCCACACTATCTTCTCCTTATAACCTGTTAAAATAACACTGCCTGCAATTATGGCATCATTTGTTATGCATGATATAATAGACTGCAAATATAAAGAGGTATTATCATTACTTTTGTCCTATGTTCTTTCAGGCCAGAATATTGCATACTTCTTTACTTTGACATTTATTGCTTTTAGATTGGTAATAGAATGGTTTGTGTTGCTCATTATCTTGAATGATGATAATATTAGAAGTTGGGGAGTCTGTGTTCTCTGTTAAGTAAAGACTTTGTATAATTTAACAAAGGTTATTACTGGACAATTACCCAGAATACAGTTCAAATCTAATAAAGTATAGTCATATCCAGTCTTAAAGAGAATATTTACTATGGTTTCTAGGAAACTGGATCAAGTAGTGTTCATATATATTTTTTGCTGCTACTTTTCATAAGTTCACCCTGACTGTTTCATAGGTAAAATTACAGTGAGACAATTTGCCTGTAATAGTAGATGAAATAAAATAAAATGTAAAATTTTCAGGTTCTGAATTATAAAATTTTATCTTATTCCATAAAATGCATATATTCTACATATATCTATATCTATATCTATATCTATATATATATATCTATATATATATATATATAGAGAGAGAGAGAGGAGTTAAATCTTAGTCTCTTACAGTATTAGAAATTAATGTCCTATTCTCTCTACTGACATTGTTCTGGGTGAGGAATGTCCATGTCCTTCATAGCTTTAACCAAACATTTCATGAAATTCAAATGGAAAAACAATGCACTTGGGTCAGAAAGAAAGATATTTTTTCTACAGGGAGCTAAACTGGTCATATCTATCAAAAAATGTATGTTTCTATGTAACAGTGACAAATAATATATGAAAAGAAATAAGAAGAGCTAAGTCTCTGACTCCTAAAGAAAGTAATCGATGACTTTATATTAGAGATTCAAGAGAAAAAACTAATTTGAAAAGTGACACATGTTAAAGTATGTTGGCCAGGGGTCTGGCATGGACTAGTCACCTGTTTTTTAATCACTTAATTTTCTCAAGTGGAGCACAATGTTTCCATTAATTTGACCCTGATATTATTTTTTTAGTAGATTGGAAAGTAGTTTAAGGTGGATTCCATTTTAGTCTATGTAGGAATATGAAGAATGTGGAGAAAAATCAAGCAAAACTTCTAGAAGCAAAACTGGCATACATGATGACTCTTAACACACTAGGACTCTGGGGCCAAAGTTGTCAAGAGAAATAAAATTTGTAGTCTTTGATAAGTCAAAAATCTTATATTTGTAAGACTATATTCTTTTAGTAGAACTTTACCCATTTTAGATGTTATACTTGTAAATAGATATTTCATTTATTTACTATTTCCAATTCATTGATGAAATGTTTCCTTTTTAATATTTGTACTAAAATTTACTAAAAACATTTTTGAATTGTCCTGTTCAGACAATTTGCTACATATAATACTTCAGTGAAGAGGTTTATTCTGTCATGAGAAAATATTATTTTAAAAGAATATATGAAAGAGGCAACCCATGCCAATATTCTTGCCTGGGAAATCCCATGGACAGAGGACCCTGGTGGGCTATGGGTCACAGGGTCACAAAGCGTTGAACACGACTAAGAGACTGAGCATGAGACTTTCATGGCATGAAAGAAGA